>PVHT021183688.1:4536544-4570395 GCA_004024745.2 Catagonus wagneri
ATGTGGAAACTAAAAGACACAATGAACCTTCTTACAGAACAGACAATGACTCACAGACTTTGGAAAACCTTGGTTTTTCAAATAAGACAATCTGGGGGGTGGGGGGATGCACTGGGGGTTTGGGATACAAAATCTGTAAAATTGACTTGTGATGATTTATGCACACCTATAATTGAAATAAAATCCATTAAGAGGAAAAAAAAAATAAAGAGTTAATATTTAAAAAAAAAAAAGAATCTACTTCAAATATGCTAGGAAGATCACAGCAAAGTAATTCTAAAAAATGGGTGAAATAATAAAGAACAAAACTTAATACAAGTATAATGGAGAAAAATCAAAACCAAAAGCTGGTTCTTTAAAAAGATGACTAAAATCGACAAACTCCTATAAAATGGACCAGTAAAGAACACAGAATCAAGAATGAAAAAAGGAAAATCATTACAGATCTTACATAGGTAATAAAGAGATGGTTATAAGTGCCAGTACTGCAATTAATCTGACAACAGAGGTAAAATGGACAAATCCCTAGAAAAACACAATTTATAAAGGAGAAAACAGAAAACCTGAATAGTCATACATATACATATATACTACGTATATATACTGTATACTTATACACACACACACACACACACACACACACACACACACACAATATAGAACTAAAAGCCTTTTCTCAAAAATAAACAGTCCAGACCCAGTTGGGTTACTTATAAATTCTTCCAAACATTTAACAAAAAAAAGTATACAAATTCTTCTAGAAAACAGAAAAAGAGGAAAACAGCTCTCAAATAAGTTTATGAGGTCAGCATAACCTTAATACTAAAAACCACACACACACAAATATCTCCCATGAATACAGTTATAAAAATCCATAGAATCACCTTTGGAGAAAGTGAATTCAGTGATATAAAAAAAAGGATAATATGTAATGACATAGTTAAGTTTATTCCAGAAATGCAAAATTAGTTTAACAATAAAAAATAAATCAGTTTAAATAATAACATTAATAAAATAAAGAAGAAAAATCACATGATCATCTCAAGAGATGCAAAAGAAAATCAATTAATAAAATTCAATACTGTTTAGGACTAATAAAGCCCAAAACTCATAGCAAATTTAGAATAAAAGGAAACTTTCTAATGCTGATAAATGGTATCAACAACAAAAAAATCTACATGGAGTTCTCATCATGGCTCAGCAGTTAATGAATCTAACTAGGAACCACGAGGTTGCGGGTTCGATCCCTGGCCTCGCTCAGTGGGTTAAGGATCTGGCGTTGCCGGAAGCTGTGGTGCAGGTTCAGACACGGCTCGGATCCCACGTTGCTGTAGCTGTGGTGTAGGCTGGTGGCTACAGCTCTGATTAGACCACTAGCCTGGAAACCTCCATATGCCTCGGGTGTGGCCCTAGAAAAGACAAAAAAAAAAAAAAAAATCTACAGCTAACATTAACTTTAAGGATGAAATATAAAACACTTTCTCCCTGAGTTTAAAAACAAGGATGACTACATCATCATTTCTATTTAGTATCATACTGGAGATCTAAGCTCGTGTGATAAAGCAAACAAAAGAAATTATTGGAGAAGAAGTAAATTCGGCATTGTTCACCAATTACATAGTTTGTGAACTATGTTGTGTTAAGTAGAAAATCCCAAAGAACACACAAGCAATTAATGGAATTAATAACTGAATTTAGCACAACAACAACAAAATATTTAGCAAGATCACTGGATATGTCAAGGCACACTAATCAACTGTATTTTTATATATGGGATATCAGTATTTAGAAAGTGAAACAAATGCGATTTTCAACAACAAACATCAAATATCTAGAAATAAATCTAAAATACGATATGCAAGACATCTACACAGTAAACTAAAATATTACTGAGATAAGCTAAAGCTCTAAATAGTGGAATGTACTATGCTCACAAATTGAAAAAAATCAATATTGCAACAGATGCCAGTTCTCTCAAGTTGATCTACAGAATCAGCATAATCCCAATAAAAAGTACAGCATTGGAAAAAGTGACAAGCTGATTCCAAGATATATATGGAAATCCAAAGGGCCAAGAACAGCAAAAATAGTTTTGAAGAACAAAGTTGGAGGACTTTTACCAGCTGACATTAAGATTTATTACAAAGCTACAATAAATCAGAGGAGTACTGTCATCAAGACACACTAGTAATGGAAAAGAGTAGAGTGTGTGTGTGTGTGTGTGTGTGTGTGTGTGCACACGCAGAGAGAGAGAGAGTACAGCCACTCAATTTGTGATAAAGTTGATACTTCGGTTAATAGAAAAAGGACAATATTTTCCATAGATAATGCTGAGTATATTACAAATTCCTACAGAATAAAATGGATCACAAAATCGATTCCAAGCAGACTGTAGATCTAAATTAAAAAAGCAAAATAATAAAAAAAACTTCTCAAGCTAAGAGAATATCATAATGACCTTGTGGTAGGCAAAAACACCTTGACGACACAAAAAGTTGTAAACACAGGTGAAGACTGATAATTGGAGTATGCTAAAATTAAGAAACTCCATTTATTTAAAAGACACCACTGGTATAGTAAACAGGCAAGCCAGGGAATGAGAAATTTGCAGTACATATATCTGGCCAGCGACTCACCAATAAATCAATAAACAGAAGACAAACAATCCAATAAAAAATGGTCAAAGACCAACAGACACCCCACCAAAGAGGATATATAAACGACCCAAAAACGTTTGGGTCAATAACCCAGATGACATGAATAATGCTATTATTCATCAGAGAAATCAAATTAAAAGTACGCAGATACGGCTACACACTCTAGAATGGCTGAAATGAGAATGACAGATACTAGCAAGGGCTGGCAAGGATGTGGAGAACTGGAAATCTCATACACTACTGTAGGAGCGTAAATTGGTACAATTCTTCAGAAAACCCAACAGTACATCTGAAAGCTGAGCGTACCTTATGATCCAGCAATTTTTTTTCTACACACATATTCAGCAACAAAACATATATGTACCTGACATAAAAGGCACATCAAAGGAAGTTTAGAATCATCTATAAGAGCATCAAACTGGAAACAACCCAAATATCCATCAGTGATACAAGAGATATATCAAATGTGACACAGCTCTACAATTTAATATTATACAAAGATAAAAACTAATGAACTAAGACTACATATAATATGGGTGAATATCACAAACAAAATAGTCTTAAAAGAAGTCCAGTGCTGAAGAAAGCATACTGAGGAAGAATTCCCCTTACATGAAGTTTAACTAAGGTATTGTGGTCAGAGATCTGGGGACTGGGGTTTTGGGGGAGATACAGAGTAGAGGGCACAGGGGACTTCAAGGTACTGGTACTCCTATATTTACAGTAACCTGGGGGGTGAGTCCTTGGTGGTGCTTTACTTATCTCTCCTTATCCTCCAGGAATTATTTACATCCTATACCCAAGAACCAGGTAGCAGGTTTTCTATTTATAAAATTTTCAAGTCCGCTAGGAACTACAGAATTTCCTTCTCCACCCCGACTACATCATCATCACTTGTATTAGATGAAGTGTGTGCAGCAGTGAAGCCGCATAACTTCAGATACTCTTCTCCTAAGAAGTGGTCCCTCAAAGAGTCTTAAAGCTTCACACCACTGACCACTGCTCCAAAGCCCGTTCTTACACATCAAGACACCTGCCATGTTCAATTCTGGGCATTCTGGGAGTTCTGCTGGTGCAATGGGCTAAGGACCTGGCATTGTCACTGCAGAAGCTTGGGTTGCTGCTCGCGGCAAGGGTTAGATCCCTGGCCCAGGAAATCCCACATGCTGTGCGTGGTCAAAAAAAAAAAAAAATTAGAAAAAGAAACAACTCTGGGAGTTCTAGAAGCTCTCTTGGAGCATCCATGCCTGCACAGTATTTACTGTTGCATGACACTTTCTATTAAATTTTCCATGACTTTATTCTTACAGGCAAAATAAAATTACGTTCAAAAAGAATATTAGATACATGATCTTGCCTGGTCTCCTACAGTAAATGCAATATTCAGACTAATGGCTGAATCTTATCAAATCTGACTTAATAAAATACAAAGAAATAAAAGGAAAAGACTGATTTATGAACAAATAAAAGATGATATCCATTACAATCCACTCAACATTTACTGTGCACTTCCTGTCAGGCACTTTGTCGGGAATTATGGGCCACACAAAAGTGAAGAAAATAAGATTTTCAGCCTCAAGGGGCTCACAATCTAATGGGACCAACAGATACGAATATAACCAGCCGTATGTTTATATCATAGCTTGCTCTTACTGCTATGAAAGTGATATTTACACGTTAAAATGCTAGCTGATCTAAGGCACTTTGAATGAAACTCTCTTGTGTCCTTTGATCCGCTGAAATAGAAATATTTGTCTTTAATGTTAAAAGAAACACATGTCAGGAAATTCACATTCTTATCTTTTCTGTTGGTAAAATGTCCAGCTTTCCCTAGGATACCCACTTCTAGGAAACTGTCCTAAGCAGAGTTTCCCACAGTCTGCTTAGAGGAAACCAAACGACGATGGGAAAAGGGACCCCCAAGCATGATGGGAATCAACTGGCACCCCATGTCCCTTCCCACCTCCGCCTGAACTTGAGAGGTGGGAAAGGTAAAAACTGTGTTCCCTTGGCTCTTTTGGAAAGCAGGTTCCACCATTTAGATGCACTCTTGAAGCATCTGGCACGTGGCAAAGAGGAAAAAGCTACCTTCTTCCTTCTGCTCCTGTGACCCAGCAACATCACGGGATGAAGTGACGTTGCAGCAGCAGGTCTGAGGAATACAGCTCCTAGGTTCTCAGAGGCAACAAAGGCCGTCGCAGCGACCCCAGTCTGGGGCCCCTCCATGTGGGTGGTGAGTGCTCAGAAGCCAAGATCGTATCCTGTAGGTAACAAGTCCCCAGCGGCACTCTTTCTTGACTTCTGGTTGACAGCCACGGCAATGGGCTCTCGCTGCTTAGCAAGCCCCTCCCACATTTTGTAAGCACCAGGTCCCCTGCATTAAATTCTACTTTGTTTAAAATACCTGGAGTTGATTCTATTTTCTGCTTTAATATAAAAGCCTTGGGTTTTTGTTGTTTTGTTGCTTTCAAATGAAATTCTATTGTTTCACTAGCTTTTATCAAGCATCCATCAAGAGCTCTAAGGGAGGAGTCCAGAAACAATCTAAGCAGGAAAAAGAAAGCAATTTGCGATTCAGAAATTTCCAAGGGAATAATAAAGAGCTGGCCAGAGACCTACAATGCCTTTTAAAGTAAATACTTAGAAAATGGGCTTTACAGATGTAACTAAGGCTGCTAATCAACTGGCTTGGAATTAATAAAAAAGGAGATTCTCTTGTGTGGGCCAGATCTTTGAGTGCCTGGTGCCTTTCCCCGAGGTCAGAGTTGTCCTGCTGGCCTTGAAGCTGCTGTGTTGTGGGAGGGCTTATAGAGGGCTCATGTGGCAATGACCTCTGGAGCATTTTCTCACCAGTGGTGAGCGAGAAAACAAGGCACCTGTCATACATGTGCAAGAAAATTAATTCTGCCAACAACCTTGTGAGCTTGGAAGAAGACCTGTAGCTGCTCACTGAACATAGCCAGTTAACATCTTTCTTTCTTTCCTTCCTTCCTCCCTTCCTTTCATTTTCCTTCCTTCCCTCCCTCCCTCCCTTCCTCTCCCTCCCCCCCTCCCCTCCCCTGCCCTTCCCTTCCCTTCCCAACCCCATGGCATACAGAGTTCCTGAGCCAGGGATCAGATGAACCACAACCGCAACATATGCCAGGTCCTCAACCGCTGTGCCAGGCTGGAGATCAAACCAGCATGCCAGCACTCCAGAGGTGCCGCTGATCCTGCGGTACTACACTGGGAACTTTCCAGGTTAACATCTTGACTGCAGCCTTCCTGAGCACAGAACCTAACTAAGCTGTGCCAGACTTTTTACCCACAAAAACTGAGACAGTAAATGTGTGTTATTTGAAGCTAAGCTTGTAACAATTTGTTATACAGCAAAAAGTAATTTTAAAAAACGAATACAACATGTTTTTCAAAAAAATAAAGTAAGCATTTAGAATTTCCATGACTGGATTAAATGGGATAGAGCCTTGGGTAAGCAAGGTTATACTAGTTTATTTGATTTCAAATGTTTAGAAACCCCTACCTACTACTGTGCCTTGGGTTGGGGGAGGGGCAGAAAGACTTATCACAAAACTGCTTAAGGATCCTTTTATTCTCACCAGAGACTCTCATGGGGACAACTATTTTAAGGAACGTTGTGCAAAATGCACCAGAGAGAATATCTTGCTTTTTTCACTCAATGATATATTGTAACAGATTTCTGTGTTTCATATTTTTTCTTAAAACTGGAGGTTTTTAAGCCTTTATTTTCCTGCTAGTTGCATTTCTCTCCCTCTCTCTTCCCACTGCTCCTCTGTCCTTCTGTTCTGTTTCGAAGTGTAACTTAGTTTTTAAATTTAAACACACCAGTTTACAGTTCCATGAATTTTCGACAGATGCATAGATTTAGGTAACACCCCCAGCCATCAGAACAATGGTGACGTCTTCCAAAACCCTCTCATGCTGGTCCTTCCCAGACAAGCGCCCCCACCGCTTCAGCTCTGGGCAACAACTGATTTTTCTCTCCATCACTATTAATTTCACCTTTTCCAGACATCATATAAATTAATCAGGCAATATGTAGACTTTTGTTCTGGCTTCCTTTTCACTTAGCATAATTCAAAAGAGAACTATCAACAAAAGAAAACCATCATATATATACATATACTCAGCCATTAAAAAAGAAGGAAGGCCTACCTTTTACAACAACCAGGAGTGGAACTTACAGTCATTATGCTAAGTGAATGAAGACAGGGAAAGACAAATACCATGTAATCTCACTTGGACGCGAAATCTAAAACAAACAAATGGACAAATTCATGGAAACAGTAGAATGGTGACTGCCTGTGGCTGGGAGGTGGGTACAAACTTCCAGCCATAAGATGGATAGGATTACATGGTGTTACCATGGTGATCCAGTGGCCAGCACGGTGGATATAATTAACAAACTGCATTATTTACCTGAAAGTTGTAAGAGAGTAGATTTTAATGTTATTACCACCAAAAAAAAAAAAAAAAAAAAGGTTATTATGTGAGGGGATAGAGGTGTAGGTGTTAACTATTTCATGGTTACCATTTTGCAATATACATGTGTATCTAATTATCATATACCTTAAACGGATCTATGTTATGGATCAGTAAAATCTCAATAGACCTAGAAGAAAATAAGAAAATGAGAGAGAAAACCATCAATGTATTGTATGAGACAGCAGTCTACTCCTCACTATTGTGGAGTGTAATCCATCTTATGGAAGCACCAAGGTCTGTTTATCAATTCACTGGCTGAAAAGTACCTGCACGCTTTCCAGTTTTTAGAGATTACGAATAAAAGTGTTAAATTAATAAATATTTAATTACATAATTTTTGGCCACACCCACAACATGCAGAAGTTCCCAGGACAGCAGTGACAATGCTGGATCCTTAGCCACTAGGCCACCAGAGAACGCCTATATAATGTTAAATATTGTTCTGTATCTTGATATACAATTAATTTATTTTATTATTTTTATTTTTTGTATTTTTAGGGCTGCACCCGTGGCACACGGAGGCTCCCAGGCTACGGGTTGAGTTGGAGCTGTAGCCACCGGCCTTCACTACAGCCACTGCAAAGCCAGATCCGAGCTGCATCTGCAACCTACACCACAGCTCATGGCAACACCGGATCCTTAACCCACTGAGCGAGGCCAGGGATCAAACCTGTGTCCTCATGGATACTAGTCAGATTCTTTTCTGCTGAGCCACGACAGGAACTTCGATATACAGTTATTTTAATCTGGCAGTTCCTTATTGTTGCACACTAAATGGTTTTCCATGTTGCACTATTTTAAACAATACTCCAGCTTTATTCCAATGTTATGTATTTGTTCAATTGTTCTTTTGGACATATTCTCAGAAAGAATTCCTAGGTCAAAGGAGATGCATCACACATTTGACTGCTTTTGAGATGTGCTACATGGAAAGGTATCTTAGGAGAATATCCCATTACTCAACCCTTTATCATCACTGATAGCCAGCTTTTAATTTATACCAATCTCATAGGCAAAAATTTTAAAATGACATCTCACTTTTATTTGCATTTCTTTTATGACTTTGGGGTGGGGTTGGGGTATGCCTGAAGCATGTGTAAGTTCCTGGGCCAGGGCTCAGAGCTGTGCCATAGGAGTGACCCAAGCTGCTAGGTGACATCAGATCCTTAACCCCCATGCCACAAGAGAAGTCCACTTCTTTTATGACTTAAAAAAAATATCTTTGTGGGAGTTCCCTCTATGGCACAGCAGGTTAAAGATCCAGTGTTGTCTCTGCAGCGGCTTGGGTCACTGCTGAAGCACAGGTTTGATCCCTGGCCCGGGACAGTGGGGTAAGCATCCAGTGTTGCCGCAGCTGTGGTGTAGGTTGCAGCTGTGGCTCAGATTCGATCCCTGGCCTAAGAACCTCCGTATGTCATGGGTGTGGGCAAAAAACTGTCTATCTCCCTATAAAAATAGGTGGAAGTCATTCCTTATGTTTAGTGGACATTTTTACTTCTTTTGGGAATTGCCTGTTCTTGTCCGTTGATAGGCTGGGGTTTTGCTTATTGATGTCTTATATTAATTCTTTGTCTATCACTTAATAAATTTATATTTTTAAAAATGACTTTCAATTTTTTATATACAGAAGCTTTTAAAAATGTATAAAATCCAAAAAAGAGTAATCAAGTCTTCTAATCTTTTCTTTTGTGAATTATGCATTTATTATCATGCCTAGAAAGATCTTTTCCATTTTATGTTTACAAAAATATTCACTTACATCTTATTTCTAATTTTTCCAAGTGTTTTTTTTGAGACAGCACATGAATGTAGAAGGTTTTCTGGCTGAGTCCACTTACCCAGAACACATTAGATTTGCTTCTGCCTTCGAGGCTTTGAACTACTGATATTAAATACATAGGATTCTTCTTTTCTAAGGGGGGGGCATCTGACTTCTGAAGAAGGTGAAGAGTTTACTGAACTAGATGGAATTTTTTCCTGTGATTGGATTTGGTACAGAAATAAAGCTATACTTGCCAGTTTCAACGGCTAGTTGAGGACTCACCACAAACCATTTCTTCTCTCTTTCCTTTTGTTATACTAGCTGGCCAAACTAGTAATAACCTAGGGAGTCGCGATAAATATAAAGCGTCTGTGTGTGTTAAGATTTTTAGGAATGTCACAGTAGCAGTGAGCACTATGGCAGAAATTTGCGTACATATATTCCCAAGGAGCCAAAGAATCTTCTTAAAAAATCATGTAGGAGTTCCCATCGTGGCACAGTGGAAATGAATCCAACTAGAAACCATGAGGTTTCAGGTTCAACCCCTGGCCTCACTTAGTGGGTTAAGGATCCGGCACTGCCGTGAGCTGTGATGTAGGTAGCAGACACGGCTCAGATCTGGGGTTGCTGTGGCTGCGGTGTAGGCCGGCGGCTGCAGCTCTGATTCGACCCCTAGCCTGGAAACCTCCATATGCCTTGGGTGTGGCCCTAAAAAGCAAAAAAACAAAAAACAAACAAAAAACAAACAAAAACATGTAACTAAGTGGGATGGTCTGATTCATTTTATAAAAATTGATTTCACAAACACATTTTGAAGACAGTCCTTTTTCCATAAGAGGAGGCACACAATTATAAGCTTACAGAAAAACTTCACCCTTCAATGAGATTGTAACACACTGAAAAATCTAAAAAGCAAGAATCTAATAAAAGAAACATAGCCACTGGCTTCTACAGAAGGTTTAATCCAATTCCCTACTCTTATTTTATCAGTAACTGGGACTCACTAGAACACAAACGCAACCCGCAGCAGAGCTTCATCTCAGTTCTGTGCTCTGTCTCCAAATGTGCTGTCTTCATGTATTTGGGAAAAGTCAGTACATTCCCAGTGCAATCTGGACTTTAAGCGTGTACCTGACCTCCCTCTTCAGCAGGCTGGGATACACAAGCATTCCTGCGTTTTGCTCACTGTGGCCGGCGTCCCCAGGGCCACCTTGTCTGCCCAACTCATCCTCCAGGCACCATCTCTGTAGCTGCAGACCTGGGCCATTCGGCTTGGCTACCCAGCCACTGGGCTCAGAGAGTTCCCCTACCTCCTTCCCCGGTCAGGCTAATTGTTAAGTTTTCACAGCGACAGGAAGGACTTAAGTGGCTTCTAGTCTGAGGCAAATTGACCCAGTACCAGACTGTGCCAGCTTCAGTCCTTTAGGGCCCAGCTCACTGCCCTGAGGGACCTCTGAACTCTGCCTGACTCTGGTGATTTGGCAACTTGTCTTTGTACATCTTCTGTGGGCTTTACACAAGGCTCAGTCCAGCCCCCACTCCTGGATTTAGGGCATTTCTGGTAGCCTGCACACCTGGCACTTACAGAACAGATGGAAAACGGCCCCAGCTGGGGCTTTTTAGACAGCACTGAGAAAGGAGATTTAAAAAAAAATAATTTGCCTATGTTTGTTGATAGGAATACATACTATAAGTAGTTCTTGCTAGAAATTGTGTGAAATCCTAACTTTGGTTCAATTATTACAGAAGCATAAAAATGCCTTCAGTTTCCCTTATATATTAGCCTAACAAATGGCTAGCTGAATGCCTCCTCTGGTGGTTTGACTAATATCAATTTATTTGGTCTTAAAAACACTCACACACTACAACAATTTGAAAAAACAGGAGGTGGTGAGTGTTTTACCGTAAGTACTTATTACTTTTGAAACCAGAAATAATCCTCTGTTTTAATGAAAGGGTAAAAATATTTCTCTCCAAGGTAAAGAGAAAACAGTGGACATAATAATGTGGTGACTGATGCTTAGAAACACAACCAGATTCCCTTTTTATTTCAGTAACTAACTCATCCAACAGGGTATAACAAAGTAGAGCTTTGTAGGGTATAATTTATATTATAATTAGCTTTCTTCTCTATATTAAGTAAGGCAGTTTGAAATAAGTTTTTTTAAAAAGCAGTTTCAAAGAATTTTGAAAAAACACACCAAAACTGCTCTAGTCCAAAGCCAGAACACTGTATGGTCTGCAGATAATTTAATATTTGAGAAACCTTTTCAACATCCTCCAACTCTAACCAAAACCAAAGCAATACTTAGGGGAAAAAAATAAATGAGCAAGCAAATAAAACCTCATATCTATATAATTATCCAGAGATCAAACAATTTAAGGACAAGAGAATAGAGCAGTATTTCAGCTTATTCAAGTTCAAAATAATGGAAGAACCATTCACTAATCTAACAACAACAACAACGATGACAAAAATTCTGGCTAATTTTATTGTTAATGTATTAGGAATGATTACTTTGTCAGTTAAAACACAAAATCAGTTCTGCACAAGCTGATTAACTTCAGGCATCAGAAAGAGTACAATCAGCCTTCTCTTTTTCTTCCCTTTTTTTTTGTCAATTTGGGGGGGGGGCACCCGCGGCATGTGGAGGTTGGTTCCCAGGCTAGGGGTCTAATCGGAGCTACAGCTGCTGGCCTACGCCACAACTGCAGCAACAAGGGATCCAAGCTGTGTCTGCAGACTACACCACAGCTCACAGCAACGCCAGATCCTTAACCCACCGAGCAAGACCAGGGATCGAACCTGCAACTTCATGGTTCCTAGTTGGATTCATTTCCGCTGAGTCACAACGGGAACTCCTTTTCTCCTTTTTTTTTTTTTTTTTTTTGTTTTTCTTTTTATACCCACACCTGCAACATATGGAAGTTCCCAGGCCGGGGACTGAATCCGAGCTGCTGCTACAGGCCTACGCCACAGCCATGGCAACATCGGATCTGAGCCACATCTATGCTGTAGCTTGCCGCAATGCTGGATCCTTGACCCATGAGCGAGGCCAGAGCTCGAATCCACATCCTCATAGAGACAACATCAGGTCCTTAACCTGCTGAGCCACGACAGGAACTCCCAATCAGCTTTCTTGATTTTCTCTAGTCCTCCTTTCCTCACAAACAAATATACACAATATTGTGTATAGGAAAATGCACAAATACAAAAGTAGGAAAATGCAATAAATGTCAATTACAAAGTATATCACTGGTGCTTTGCCTGCCATCTTCTTCTGGCAACAGATTTTATTTTGGAGAAGAATCCTTCTCACGTGCCAATCGTAATCCCAACCATCACTGCCAGTCACAGCCAGGGCTCACACAGGCTTGCTCCTGACCCAGCTTGTCCAGCCACAATCCCCTGTACTCTTTGGACAGTGTTGGTACAAGAGGCTCATAATTCAAGTCAGGCCAGTTAGACACCTTTTCTCAAAGCCTTCCACTGGAATCCTTTCAGGAGTGAAACAGAAAAAATTTAAGCCCTGGGTCCCGCCTCAGAGAGAGGGCAGCCCAAGAGGAAGGCTCCACCAGATGGAGAGATACAGAGGTGACCTTGGGAAAGAGTGAGGGAGACTTCCAACAAAGATCTAGACCTGGGGCCCCACTCTCCCTGGGGACCCGCACCTCTGCCCTTTCCACACTGCGGTTATGAAAACCAATCTACTTCCCTTCGAGCTTAAACGAGTTTGAGCTGCTTTCTGTCTGCATTCAAGGCATTGTGACTCACGCATGTGGTAATCACCTGAGTATGGGCATTCCCCACTGTGGCAAGCTCTCTGGGTCATTTTCCCAGTTCTTGTTCGCTGAGCACTGCCTTTGCAGCCCACAGGGGGACTTCCAAGGTCCTGTTTCTGATAAGTGACTCCACCCCCCTGCCAGGCAGTGCCCAGCGCAATCCAAGTTTCACCTCTCGAAGGGGAGGTTTGGGTCTGAGAGAGAGGTTGTCAGGAGCTGGGTTTAGTGCACAAAGGCATTCTAAAGGGAGGGAAAGGAGTGCCCGATGTGGTAGAACAGGATTGGCAGTGTCTTGCAAGCACTGGGATGCAAGTTCGATTCCCTGGCCTGGCACAGTGGGTTAAGGGATCTGGAGTTGCTGCAGCTGTGGCTTAGGTCACAACTGCAGCTCGGATCTGATCCCTGTCCCGGGAACTCCATATACTGCAGAGCAGCCAAAAAAGAAAAAAAAAAATAAAATAAAATAAAATAAAGAGAGGGGAAGACACGTATGAGGCTTAGTTGTTTGGCTCCACCTGTGTGGGAGTCCATGGGCTATCCCATCTTTCCGAGATATTTGACCCTCTATTTCTCCCTGCCCCCTTCAGCCAGCTGTAACTGGTTTTCTTTTCAAACTAAGAAAACATGAAATTATGCACCAGGAGCTCCTGTTGGGGCATCACAGGATCAGTCACGTCCTCTGCAATGCCAGGACAGGGGTTCGATCCCTGCCTGGCACAGTGGGTTAAAGGATCAGAGGTCACAACTACAGTTCAGATCTGATCCCTGGCCCAGGAACTCCCTGTGCCACGGGGCAGCCAAAACAAAACAAGAAATTAAAAAGAAATTTCAATAACCAATTTCAAAAAAAAATATTATACACCAAAAAACTGTTTCTGTACATCGTTGGCTAGGATGCTTTTTTCTATGGGAAATGTAAGCTTTCAATAAAAATTGACTTGGGCAATAAGCAATGGACAACCTAAAGGTAGGGTGCCCGCTGGTGTGGTACAAACAGCAACTCTGGTATGTCATAAGGGCTCTCGTGTTTCATTTCTGTGTGTGTGGGTTTTTTTTTTTTTTGGCTTTTTGCCTTGTCTAGGGCCGCATCATATAAAGGTTTCCAGGCTAGGGGTCTAACAGGAGCTGAGCTGCTGGCCTTCACCACAGCCACAGCAACGCGGGATCTGAGCCGCGTCTGCAACCTACACCACAGCTCATGGCAACACCGGATCCTTAACTTACTGAGCAAGGCCAGGGATCGAACCTGCAACCTCATGGTTCCTAGTCGGATTTGTTAACCACTGAGCCACGACGGGAACGATGAAAGCAGGCAGCCACAGGAATGAGCGGTGAGCCTCCTAGCTGTGGGCAATTAGAGCAGTTCACGATGTGGACACAGGGGGGGCCAATACAACACCCGGCTCCAACTTCCTTCCACCTCTTCTTTTGTCGGGGCTCATACTAAGAGATAGTCTAATTCATGGTTCTCAACCCTGGCTGCACGTTAAAATGAACGGAGGAGCTTTGAAAAACCACCAATGCTTATGATATGATATATTTTATTATGGTAAAAAAATAGCATAACATTTACTATCTTAACTATTTTCAAGTGTACAGTTCAGTGGTATTAAGTACATTTATTGTTGTGCAACCACCGCCACTATCCACTTCCAAAACTTTTTCATCACCCCAAAGTGAAACTCTATGTCCATTAAACACTAACTCTCCACTGCCCCTCCCCTCAGATTCTGGCCGCCACCCTCTGCTTTGTGACTATGACTCTGACTGCTCTAAAAACCTCCTATAGGCAGAATCACAAAGTATTTGTCCTTTGGTGACTGGTTTGTTTCACTTAGCATGATGACAAACTTCAAGTTTCATCCATGCTGTAGCCTGTGTCAGAATTTCCTTCCTGTTTAAGGCTGCATAATATTCCATGATATGACTGTGTCACCTGCTTTATCCATCTGCCCATCAATAAACAGCTCAGATGGCTCCTACTTTTTGGCTACTGTGAATAATACTGCTGCTATGAATACGGATGTCCAAACATCCCTGAGTTTTTAAAATTTTCCATGGGATTTGAATATGCCTCCAAGGTTGGGAACCACTTGTGTGTCACAGTCCCCGGAGACTGTGGGGGGTCCAGGGGAGAGGCATGCCATCTTGGCTGGCCTGGTCCAGCTGCTCCATGCTGATGGCAATACCCATCACTGCCAGTAACCAGCAGCTCGTACATCTGTCTCTATCAACAGACTTTGACATCCAGGAGGGTGAGGGAGGTTTTTGTTTACCCCAGTATCTCCCAAATCTAGCTCCAAAGCCTATCACCCTGCAGAAGCTTATTCAGTTGCTGCTAAATGAAGATGGCTGGCAATGCATAATTTACCTCCTTCTTGCTATTAAAACCAACCATTCCTTTCTGCTACTAGAAATTACGCACCATCAGACCCTGGGCCATCATGCCTCTGGCCCTAGAGCCTGAGTCAAGGTCTCAGATCTTTATGCAACAGTATCACCTGTGTGAAGGGAATCCCGGACGGTGATAGTCGAGAGGGTGGGGGTGGGTGGAATAGTGGCTGCTACCCCTTGTTCCAGTTCCTTCTGGGACGGGTGCTCCCAAATGAGTGGGGGACCCCTTTCCTTGCATCCCAGAGAGAGGCCTAAATGACCTTCCCCACAAATTTCTCTTTTCCCATCCCAGGACCCACTTTTAAAACCAAAGACAGACATGTAGCTGGATTTTTATGGAGCCGGGTTTTCTGTGCCTTCATATCTTCAGCTCCACATGCTCGTGTTTACTTTGGTTTTAATTTTAACTTGCAGTCCTGAGATCATTTTTTATTAAAATCTATGGAAATTAAAAAGTAGCCTAAGATAAAAGAAATACCCAAATGCCCGAGAGAGTTCTGCTTCGTTCCGTATTTAAGTCTGGGGATGTATCTGGAGAGAACCTCTTTCTAATGAGGAGCAGGGGTGTAGCAAATTGAGAATGCTTTCCTCTCCTTTCTCCCTTTCATCTTAGAAGCCACGAGACACACTGTGCAGTGGGACGGGGGTGGCCGGAATGGGTCTTGGTAGGTAGATAATAAGCCTGACCCCTAATTGCTCCTGTCAGAGTTTCAAGATCGGGGCCCCCTTGCACCCAGGCATCAAGATGGGGCAAATCATTAAGATCATACTAATGCAGGGTCAGAACTGGACTTTGCTTCAAACTTGGATTACCCTGTTCACCATGGAAAAGTTCTGCATTGATTCTGATGTATTGAAGTATTGCACTAAAATCATTTATCGTCATTCCTGAGTTGTTCGGTGACCCTTCAGTTTTGTGCCTCACTTTCCTCGCCCTAGATCCGTCCCTGACTCCACTCATCTCCCTGCCTTCCTTGGAGTTAAAATTTGTTTCTCTAAGAAGAAAGTATGATACTGCTTCCTGATGCTCACGCAGCCATAAACTTTCTTTCTCTTTTACTTCCTCCCTGTTCTCCGCCTCTGCCCATTCTGACAAACTTTCCCTAAACCTGTTCACCTCTTCTGCCCTCCCACCCTTCCTCATCACTTTTCCCCAGGGGTGACCAACATCAGGTCACAAGGGGGCCAGCGAAGGCTGGTCTTTTTCTCTGACATCTTTTGCTAGCGAAGTTTTTGAGCTTCATATGGAAGGTAGCGCAATTAGCAAGCGCCTGTTCCTTTTTAAAGAAATCTTCCTTGTACCAATTATGATGCTAAACAGTCCCCATGGTAAACCATGGCCAGCCTTATGCTCTGGAACTCCAAGGCAGCTGACTGGTACACTAGGAAACAGAACTGAGTAATTTTAACTGTGCTGTGGCAGCCCTGGAAAAAAACTCCTAATATAGTAAAAAGGTGGACAGCTTTATAAAGGCAAGCCCAGCATGGAAGGAAGCGAGGCCATGATTCTGGGCTCTTTTAATTGAACGGGATTCCTACCCAGCAAAAGCGGCTGAAATCCCTGAGTTTCAGGCCTGTGTCTATGAGGACCTGAGTGGAGAGCTTCGTCCATTCACGCTCCATCCTGACCCTGGGCGTTTTTCTGCACTGCTTTGCTGCAGCATCAGTAAACCAGCACGAAAAATGACCTGCACCTTTGTTGCCATTCTAGCCAATCTTCAAGGTTGTGAGGACCTAGTCCAGCTCAGCTCTTTGATCTTTTCTTTTCTTTTTCCTCCCTTTCCTTCCTTCTTTCCTTTCTTTCTTCCATCTTTTTAGGGCCACACCCTAAGCATATGGAAGTTTCCAGGCTAGAGGTTGAATCGGAGCTGCAGCTGCCGGTCTACGCCACAGCCATAGCAACGCCAGATTTGAGCCACTTCTTCAAACTACACCACAGCTCATGGCAATGCCGGATCCTTAACCCAATGATCAAGGCCAGGGATCAAACCCATGTCCTCATGGACGCTGGTTGAGCTCATTTCCACTGGGCCACAAAGGAAACTCCTCCTTGATATTATCTTAATGATTCATTACTATTATTATACATGTGCCATAAGATATAACTACTTAATTCACAGGCCTGATAGGAAATATAATTACATATGCAAATAGCATTATAAACATATAGTGTGAAGAACGTACTGACACACCAGCCACACTCTTATTCATATAACCACCCCAAGACCTGCCCCCAAAGGCTTACCAGGACTGTGTGCATCCCTGTGTAAAGTCTGCTGAGACACACCAAGGTGGAAAACACCACGGCCATCATCAGTCCCAAAACGAAGGGATACTGAAGGGGGGTGGGAAGAGAAAACAACTGCATTAGATCATGCTCAAACACACACAATTTGTTTTGTTTTGGCTGCGCCTGCAGCTACAGAAATTCCCAGGCCGGGGATCAAACCTGAGCCACAGCAGTGACAACACAAAATCTCTGCTAGGCCATCAGGGAGCTCCTCAGATACACACAATTTGATGCCCTAGAAGGCAACAGGACTCCCTGCTAGTCTCAATCTCACATTCCTCAGACCAGCAGCCCGATGATCTAATATCATCTGAAAAAATGTGAAAACTAAGTCAAGAGAAGGGGAAGATGCCTAGGAATATAGTTACTGAAGGAAGTTTCACAAGATATTGACGTGCAAACAAGACCCAGTAGAACTATAAGAATGATGACCAGAGCTATTGGGATGGAAGTTTTAGTGGAATAAGTCTTTTTTTTGGGGGGGGTCTTTTTAGGGCCATGTCTGCGGCATATAGAAGTTCCCAGGCTCGGGGTTGAACTGGAGCAGCAGCTGCCAGCCTACACCACAGCCACAGCAAGGTGGGATCCAAGCCACGTCTGTGACCTATACCACAGCTCACGGCAATGCCGGGTCCTTAACCCACTGAGCAAGGCTGGGGATTGAACCTGCATCCTCATGGATACTAGTCAGGTTTGATACAGCTGAGCCATAATGGGAACTCTGGAGTAAGTCATTTTTTATTTCTACCCATTCTTAGACTAACACTTGTGAAATATCCTGTATTTCCAAGAGGCAAGGTGGATGGACAGTGCTGTAATTTGGAGGTCCACCAGCCGCTTCCCCACCACATACTGTGAGGATAAAGCTTGGTACCAACTGTCTTCTTGAGGAAGCCTGGGCACAATGGCCCCAGGCTATGGCTGGGTATATTTCCGGACAGATGTCAAGGCAAAAGTGTAGACTTTATTGACTCTCAACATTTGTTGATAAGTAATAAAAACGTCTGGGAGGAATCTGGTTAATGCTGAGTTATATAAGGAACACAGATACTCTGCTTGTGAACTAGACATAGAAATACCTCCATCTGCTTCAAGTCCAAGTGTTCTTCCATAGTTATGAGAACATAGATGATAGACAGCTGTCTGTTTTACGTGAAGTGCTGTATCATCACTATCTCATTTAACATTTACACAACCCTAGAAGTAGGTTCCATTATTAGCCCCATTCTACAAATGAGGAAACCCTTAACCTTGACAATAAGTTAGATTAGTATGGAACTTTGGCACAAAGATGTGTGCCCATCAATCATGCCATCTGATCCTCCCAGAAGGAGCCAGGGCTCAGAGAAGTGCAGCGACTTGTCCAAGGTCACACAGCCAGTCCAAGAAGCTACATCTTCTGAGTCTAAATCCAGCCTGTTCTTCCCAGTGTAACATCTGGGAACAACACCTGGCTGTGGTCTTTTCTTCTTTTATATTGCTATGGCCACACCTGCAGCTCATCTTTTAAGATTGATCATTAACTAGGTCTCTGATTTTAATCAAAAAAGTATTAAAAATGGAGTTCCCATCGTGGCTCAGTGGTTAACGAATCTTACTAGGAACCATGAGGTTGCCGGTTCGATCCCTGGCCTTGCTCAGTGGGTTAAGGATCCGGCGTTGCCGTGAGCTGTGGTGTAGGTTGCAGACGTGGCTCAGATCCCGCGTTGCTGTGGCTGTGGCGAAGGCCGGCAGCTACAGCTCCTGATAGACTCCTAGCCTGGGAACCTCCATATGCCGCAGGTGCGGCCCTAGATAAGGCAAAAAGACAAAAAAAAAGTGTTAAAAATTAATGAGTTAATGAATTTAGAAATTAGAGCTTGGGTATTAGCCTGAACACACATTTATATAAAAAAGCTCTACTTTTAGAGGTACTTATGAGTAAACAATATGAATAGCTAAATATATTTATCATTGAAAATTAACTAAGGGAGTTACCACTGTGGTACAGCGGCATTGATGGCATCTTGGGAGCTCTGGGATGCAGGTTCGATCCCAGGCCCAGCACAGTGGGTTAGGATCCGGTGTTGCCGCCGCTACCGCTTAGGTCACCAAGGTGGCTGGGATCTGAACCCAGGCCTGGGAAACGCATATGCCGCAGGGCAGCCAAAAAAAAAAATTAACTAGGAAAGAAGTCCATAACAACTCAGAACTTAAGAAAACTGTTGTATCATGTGAGCTGTAAAGAGATTTTTAAGAAGGTCCAGGTAGCCTTAAAATGAGAGTATAAATGGTGGTTGTTGCTTTCCTGCAGTCAGCTGCCACTTGCTGCTTTTTTCCTGAGAAGCATGTTCACAGGCTTCTCTGGATGCTGATAAGTGGCCTGATGGATGCCAGTGTTGGGCCCACCATGTCCTTTTGGGGCAGATAGCATGGGGTATGACATAGCTTAGAAATCTGCAATAAATTAATTCAGACTGTACTGGGGAACTCAGACGCTGTTTGATCCTGGCATGCCATTTAAATTACAATCAAAGTCTACACCTAGTTGGATATAATCCTACACCTGTCCCTTTCCCATTTAGGAACTGAGTTCAAACTTCAGGTGACCAGGTGGAAATTGGGTAGAGCCAGGACCTGACCACTAATCTTGTCCTCGTCCACCCATATCAAGCTGACCCTCCCATTTCTGTACAACCTGGAAAACAGGATGAGTTTGCGTTTCTGGGGTAAAGGGACAGGAGAAAAAATACTGTCATTGACATACAAGATTGCTAGATTTAATGAAATCTGCATTTGCCAACAGGTAAAAGGTAAAATTTCTGAAATTAATCACAAAATCATAGCCAGAGTTCTCAGATGGGAAAAAAAAAAACAATCTTCGTGGCAGCAATGATATAACTTTTAAAAGGTCTTACTGTATTTGGCATTTCAACAGATATTAAGTCAAATTCTTCCATTTCCATCATTTATTAATCTTCTGTCATTCAGTCTTCTAGAAAACATGGCAGGATTACTTATAATGGTTGAGCCCCAACCAGGGGCAGAGACATCTTTGGGGGTTAATTGGGGCACAGATTCTGTTTTGCCCTGAGCCTGGGGTGGGGGTGGGGGTCGGGCTGGAGGATTTGGTGAAATCATCTCAGCCCTGGACAATCATTTACAAGGACCATAAACTCCTCGTGTCTGGTGCAAGCAGAGGATGACGGCACCGGTTCAGGTGCCACCCAGTCGGGCAGCTCAGGGCGCAAATGCTTTTTGAAGGGGGGAGACCCTGGCTCCCAGATACCGTGGGTTTTGCTTGCGGTGCCCCTGTCCCGATTCATGGTGTCCACTTTCACTCTCGGGCACAACCCGCTTTGGATACTAAATCCTGTGGCCACTGTATTTATAAAGAAATTGTCAGTGACTCCTCAACAAGTTGTAGTTCTTGGATCTTTATTTCATAAGCTTCGAAATCCTTAAAAAAACAAAACAAAACAAAAAAAAAACAGAGAGTTCCCGTCGTGGCTCAGTGGTTAACGAATCCGACTAAGAACCACGAGGTTGCAGGTTTGATCCCTGGCCTCGCTCAGTGGGTTAAGGATGCAGCGTTGCCGTGAGCTGTGGTGAAGGTTGCAGACGCGGCTCAGATCCCGCGTTGCTGTGGCTGTGGCGAAGGCCGGCAGCTACAGCTCCTGATAGACCCCTAGCCTGGGAACCTCTATATGCCGCGGGTGTGGCTCTACATAAAGGCAAAAAGACAAAAAAAAAAAAAAAAAAAAAAAAAAAAAAAAAAAAAAAAAAAAAAAAAAAAAAAAAAAAAAATATATATATATATATATATATATATATATATATATATATATATATATATATATATGCTGGAGCGGAGCCCCCGTTTGCTGCCTCGCGGTGTGGATAAGGTCACGTGGGAGGAAGGGAAGCTAGCCCTCACCTGGTACCTGTCCGTGGTGGAGATGAGGAGGCCGAAGGAGATGGCGGTGGCGGCCATGGCGTGCGTGGACGGCATCCCGTATTCTGCCATCACCCGCTTCTCCAGTTTCACCACCGGAGGCGAGGAGGGGCGGGGCCACTTCAAGACGTCCTTGGCCACCTGGCCCACGGACATCACCAGCTGCAGAAAGAAAGGAGCAACACGGGTCAGCTCCTAGGTTCTACAAATTTATTTTGAGTTTTCCAGTTTGTTGGTTGAAATCACCTTTATTTAGTTTTTTTTTAAATGACGATTTTTATTTTTTCCATTATAGTTGATACACCTTTCTTTCTAACCACGCTGCCTCCGTAGGATGAGAGTTTAGTTGGTAAAAAGAGAAACAGGGCGTTCCTGTTGTGGCTCAGTGGGTTAAAAACCCAACAGTGTTTCTGAGAACTTGGGTTTGATCCCTGGCCTTGCTCAGGGGGTTAAGGATCTGATGTTGCTGCAAGCTGCAGTGCAGTTCGCATTTGTGGCTCGGATCCTGAGTTGCTGGGGCTGTGGTGCAGGCCAGCAGCTGCAGTCCCGATTTGACTCCTAGCCTGGGAACTTCCATATGCTGCAGGTACACCATAAAAAGAAAAAAGAGAGAGAGAGAGAGGGAGAGAAACAGGCCTTCTGGATTTCAGAGGCTCACTGGGCAACTAAGAGACGACACTAACACGTTTTATTTATTTTGGTCATGTATTTAACATTTACACGGCATGTATGCATGCCGATCACTGGTCCAAGAGCTTTACAATACTAACTCAATCTAATAATACCTGTAGACTACAGACCCATTTTACAGATGAGTAAACCATTGTATACAGTCAGTAAGTGGTAAGTCTTACTGGATTCAAATCCAAGGAGTCTGGCTTCAAAATGTGTGCCTTAAACTACCGCAATACACCTCTGGGATGGTCCTGGACAAAAGATAATCTAAAATGCAAGTCAGACAGTCTTTATTTTCAACTTTTAATGAAATAAGTCACTGTTCTTATGGAACTTCTGGTTTAAAATATTTTGAATGCCATGGTTACTCTTGATGTAGAATTTAACTTTACTCAGTAATTAGGAGCATTATCTAATGAATGGTATGACTATTTTCAACCCTAAAATAAACACATCTCAATCTGGAATTTTTTCCGTTTTTTTCATGATACCATTAATGAAAAAAATCCCTTTCTCATTTCTCTTTAAAGCACAAGGTAGAAAAAAAAATCAAAATTGAGGGGCTTTCCTGTGGCACAGCAGGTTAAGGATCCGGCGTTGCCGCTGCAGTGGCTGGGGTCGCTGGTACGCTGCAGGTTCAGTCCCTGGCCTGGGAATTTCCACGTGCTTTGGGTGTGCCCCTCCCCCCCCCCAAAAAAGGAAAGAAATCAGAATTGATTTCCATACCCTCCTGAGAAGAAGAGGACTGTTAACATCAGGATTTTTTTTTATTATACTTGATTTACAATGTTGTGTTAATTTCTGCTGTACAGCAAAGTGACCCAGTCATACACATATATATAATTTTTCTCATATTACATCAGATTTATTTACTTTGTCAGAGAGCTTCACTGGACAATTTCAAGACTTGTTGTAAAAGAGGGAGGAGCTGGGAGCTCCTGTCATGGCGCAGTGGTTAAGGAATTCGACAAGGAACCATGAGGTTGTGGGTTTGATCCCTGGCCTTGCTAAGTGGGTTAAGGATCCAGCGTTGCCGTGAGCTGTGGTGTAGGTCGCAGACACAGCTTGGATCTGGCGTTGCTGTGGCTGTGGTGTAGGCCGGCGACCACAGCTCTAATTAGATCCCTAGCCTGGGAACTTCCATATGTCGTGGGTGTGGCCTTAAAAAAAAGCAAAAAAAAAGAGGGAGGAGCAACCTGTTTACTTAAGTCCTTGCATTTGCAGCTTAAAGTGTGGTCTGAGGACAGGCAGAATCCATACACCTGGGTGCTACTTTAAAATGAAGAATCTTGGGAGTTCCCATCATGGCTCGATGGTTAATGAACCTGACTAGCATCCAGGAGGATGCAGTTTAGATCCTGGGCCTTCCTCAGTGGGTTAAGGATCTGGTGTTGACTGAGCTGTGGTGTAGGTCACACACGCGGCTCGGATCCCACATTGCTGTGGCCGTGGGGTAGGCCAGCGGCTATAGCTCCGATTGGACCTCTAGTCTGGGAACCACCATATGCCATGGGTGCGGCCCTAAAAAGGCAATAAATAAATAAATAAATAAATAAATAAATAAAATGCAGAATCTCAGGCCCCAGCCTGGACCTTCGGAACTGGAACACTCATTTTCACAAGGCTCTGGGCTGGTTTCTGCGTGCATGAGAATTTGAGAAGCATGGCTTTACACGTTATCCTGTGCATGCCACTTTGTCAGGGGCTTTAATTATACATCTTCTCATCTTACCATGATCATATTGATCTGACTGGAGCTTTATTTAGCTCGTGGTGGATGGAGTTACTTTGCTTTGGAACAAAACCCACTATGAAGGACTATTTCAAAATACTTTTGATTAGTCAGACAGATTGCTTTAGCATTTTCCACATTCTGGTGCTTTCTTTTAACTCGTCTAGTTGCTGGTGACTCCTGGGCATTACCCCAGCACACTCAGTATCCCCCCAGAAGGCGCTGCATATGTTTTTGTGCTCTGCTGCCACTTTGCTCTGGGTTAAAAAATCAAGAACCACTGTCTGTGCACAGCAGGCCAAATCCACAGGCTTTAAAGCCTCAGCGACAATCACTCCAAATTCCATAGCTGTGATTTCTAATCGGACTGTGAAACTTAACCTTTTTACCATCACCTTATTACTGGGAACTACTGTTTTGGAAACCAGCATTACCCTTTTATGTTTCTGCTTCCCTCCTGTGAACCTGTAAAAACCAAATTAGACTATTATCTGGGGAGTTGAAAAACCTGCAAATATTCTTGACTACTAAGAATTTCTCAGAAGATGCTTAGATACATTTCTCAATCCTGCCCCTTCCCCACTCAACATAAGAACTTATTATGGGCATAAAGACTGACTCTAGTCCACTTAAAAATACTTCAAATCTTCAGATGGGAAACCTTAAAATCATAACGTGAAGACAGAGTGGGCAACTCTCATTCTGGCAAACATGAGTTTCCTTGAAGTCCACGAGGTTCTCTCACTTCATTTATCTTTTGCCTTCTCTGTCCAAGGGGTGTTTTTAAGAAAAAGGACACTGGTTTGTTCTCTATAAAAATATTACCATAGCAACATATTGTTTCTGATCAATAAATATCAATTAGCAACAAAACAGCAACAACAAAAAATGAAAAGAAAGGCATAATTCTGAATTGGCTCCTGAACCAGAAAAAAAAAATACAAAAGCAGTCATCGGAAATACCTAAATAAAGTGTGTGGATTAGATTTTTAGAACACCCGAAACAAAACAAGTTGTAGGGAAGAGTACAACTCGCGGGGTAGCGAGGCCGGTCTCTGCCCACGAAGTGTCCAGCCCTGTATTAGGTCCCCCTCTTCTCATCATAGTGCAAATACGCTTTGAAAAGAAAAATTATTCTTAGATCTCTATGGGTATGAATATACATAGAGATAGACTCTGATTCAACCGTTGGACCATGAGCACTGGGGCTGAATGTTAAAGGAAGGCTCTTTAAGATGAGGGAGGGATGGATAAGCACCCAGTTGCAAGAACAGCATGAGGAAGACTTAGAGAAGTGACACTGGGTGGTATGTAGCAGGAGCAACTCAGTGGTTAGGGCCAGTGAAGTTTAACTGTGAGCCACACAACTACTTATTAGAACAGCTGAGATGAAAGAGACTGAACATACCAGGTGTTGGGAGGTTGGAGAGCCCCTGGAATGTCATACACCACTGGTGCAGGTGCAAAATGATACACCCACGTTGGTAAAAAATCGGCCTGGCATTTTCTTAAAAAGTTAAAACATATGGTTTCTTTTCTGTCTTTTTAGGGCTGAACCCATGGCACGTGGAAGTTCCCAGGCTACGGGTTGAATCAGAGATGCAGCTGCTGACCTAAGTCACAGCCACAGCAATGTCAGATCCGAGATGAGTCTGCAGCTTACACCACAGCTCATGGCAACGCTGGATCCCTTAACTTACTGAGTGAGACCAGGGATCAAACCTGCGTCCTCATAGGTAATAGTCAGGCTCAATACTGCTGAACCAAAACAGGAACTCCTAAAACGTGTGTTTTCCATATGACCCAGCCATGCCCACCCTAGGTGTTTCCCCACGAGGAGTGAAAGCATAAGTCATACCAAGTTTTGTAAATGAATATTGATGGCAGTTTCTTTGTAACAGCCCCAAACTGGAAACAACCCAATTTCTATCAACAGGTGAATAGATGAACAAATTGTAGTATAATCATACAGTGGAATTCTTCTCAGTAACAATAAAAAGTGAACTATAGGTAGCATGGTACAGCCTGAATGAATCTTAAAAACAATTTTAGATTTTAAGATTTTTAAGGCTGAATGAAAAAGCCAGGCCAAAACCAGACCAAACAACAGTACCTACTATATGATTTTATTTATATAAAATTCTTGAAAATGGAGACTTTATAGGACAGAAAGCAGATCAGTGGTTGCAAGAAAGGGTGGCAAGCAATTGCAGGTGGGCATGAGGAAACTTCTGGAGGTGATGGATGTCTCTCTTAATTACAGTGATAATTTTAGGGGCATGTGCCCCTAAAATCAAAATGTGCCAAGTTGTACATTTTAAATGTGTAAACATTGTGAATCATACACTTTTAGAGACTGAACTGCATAGTGTGTGAATTATACCTCAATAAAACTAAGGATGTACAATTTACTGCACGTCGATCACATCTTAAAAAGCTGTTGTCTCAGCAGCTTGGGTTGCTTATAAACACCAGGAATTTATTTCTCAGAGTCCTGCATAATAAAGTCCAAAATCGAGGCACTGGTAGGTTCAGTATCTGAGGGCCCAGTTGCTGGGTCACAGATAGTCCTCTTCAGAGCACAAAAATAAGTGAGCTTTCAAGCCATGAGAAGAATCGTAAATGCATACGACCAAATGAAAGAAGCCAACGTGCAAAGGCACCATACTGTATAACACCATCTATATGACACTCTGATAAAAGCAAACTACGGAGACAGTAAAAAGATCAGTGCTCACCAGGGGGTGGGGACAGGGGAAAGTGGAGCACAGAGTTTTTGAAACTATTCTATATGATACTCTAAGGGTGAATACATATCATTACACATTTGTCCAAACCCATACAATGTGCAACACCAAGAGTGAACTCTAATGGAAACGAAGGACTTTGGGGGCCAGTGTAGGATCAGCGGTTTGCAACAAACGTCCCGCTCTGGTGGAGGATATGCTTGTGTGGGTGGAGGGCGTATATGGGAATTCTCTACACTTCCTGCTCAATTTTGCTCCGAACCTAAAACTATTAAAAAGAGTATTATGGCAGAACAGAACTATTTCTCCACTTAGTTCTCAGTTAAAGAGGAGAATGATTAACTCATTCCGGCTTGCTCTAAATGGAGGAATTTGCTCTATATTGTTGAAAGGTCCTTCTACCTAAAGGGACCAAATTAAGTTCCATCATCCATCATGCTCCTCTGGGCTGAGGCCCCCAAGGCCTACGTGTAAAAGCAAAAATCCGTGGGGAGGCAAGACAGGAAGCAATTACAGCTCATTAACGCCTTAGCAACCCAGCGGGGTCCTCTGCATGGTGCTGGTGGTGCTGGAGCCCCCGTAGCGTTTCATGGTGAGGAATTAGCCTACTTGCTTATTTCTTCCCTAATTCATGTATAGGTGGAAAGAAAATCCGGTTCTCTGGGTA
The DNA here is from genome assembly GCA_004024745.2 of Catagonus wagneri. NCBI lineage: Eukaryota > Metazoa > Chordata > Mammalia > Artiodactyla > Tayassuidae > Catagonus > Catagonus wagneri. Next base: position 4,563,689 of record PVHT021183688.1, read on the forward strand.
GTCTACTGTTGAGCCCAAGCTGAAAAAAAGCTTTTCTAAAGAACCAATGCTGTCGAAATGAAATGTGTCTTTACACGGTGGAAGAATTTCCAGCTTGGGATCTGTCCCCAAGTTATGGCTGGGCTCGTCAGGGTGAGCAGAGAAAATGCTACTTTTTCTCTTAGTGTGGTGGCACCTTCCTAGTTCCTACAATTCAAAATGACAACTTTGCTGGGATGTAATTAAACTTCAAATTTTTGCACAGCAAAGGAAACACTAAACAAAATGAAAAGACAACCCACAGAATGGGAGAAAATATTTGCAAATGAATCGACTGACAAGGGATTCATCTCCAAAATTTATAAACACCTCCTACATACAGCTCAACATCAAAAAAACAAACGACCCCATCAAAAAATGGGCAGAAGATCTAAACGGATGATTCTCCAAAGACATACAGATGGCCAAAAAAACACATAAGAAGATATTCAACATAACTCTTTATTAGAGAAATGCAAATCAAAACCACTATGAGGTACCACCTTACACCGGCCAGAATGGCCATCATCAAAAAGTGTACAAACAATAAGTGCTGGAGAGGGTGTGGAGAAAAAGGAACACTATTACACTGTTGGTGGGAATGTAAATTGGTGCAACTGCTGTGGAAAACAGTATGGAGATTCCTCAGAAAACTAAAAATAGAATTACCATTTGATCCAGCAATCCCACTCCTGGGCATCTATCCAGAGAAAACCATGACTCGAAAAGGTGCATGTACTCCAGTGTTCACTGCAGCACTCTATACAATAGCCAGGTCATGGAAACAACCCAAATGTCCACCGACAGAGGAGTGGATAAAGAAAATGTGCAACATATACGCAATGGAATATTACTCAGTCATTAAAAGGAAAGAAATAATGGCATTTGCAGCAACATGGATGGACTTAGAAATTATCATGCTAACTGAAGTCAGTCAGACAATGAGACACTATCACTTACATGTGGAATCTAAAAAAAAAGGGACACAATGAACAGATACTGACTCACAGACTTTAAAAACTTATGGTTTCCAAATGAGACAGGTTGGGGGGATGCAGGGATGCACTGAGGATTTGGGATAGAAATGCTATAAAATTTGGTTGTAATGATTGTTGTACACCTATAAATGTAATAAAATTCATTAAGTAATTTAAAAAATGGTACAAAAAATGACAACTTTGCCATGTATAATACAGCTTTGATGAACAGCACTTTAATCTTCACGCCAGGATAAATAAAACCTAGGTAGTATAGAAAACAGAAGATCCTTGAAATAATTTTGCTAGTAAAGCAGCCACAGGATTTTTAAAACTAGCCATACAGGAGTTCCCGCTGTGGCGCAGCAGAAATGAATCCAACTAGTAACCATGAGGTTGCAGTTTTGATCCCTGGCCTTGCTCAGGATCCAGCACCGCCGTGAGCTGTGGTGTAGGTTGCAGAGGCAGCTTGGGTCCTGCCTTTCTGTGGCTGTGGTGTAGGCTGGCAGCTGTAGCTCTGATTCGAGCCCTAGCCTGGGAACCACCATATGCTGCAGGTGCAGCCCTAAAAAATAGCCATAGAATCATTATCTATGCTCTGAGATTGTTGGCTTTCCCCTCCTCCCAATTTGTCCTCCTCCTCCCAAAGCATTCCCCTCCCCATCATGGGAAAGCTCCACTGTAATAAAAGCTAAACCCTCTGCAGGATGGAGGAAGCACCAAGAGGCTCTTTTCAAATTACACTCCCACTGTCCCCTGCAAAAATGCACACCAATGTTGATAAATTCTAACATCTTTATCCCTTCTGGCTACACCCATAGCCCACTTTACCACGGTGAAAATAGAGTGCAAGTGATTAACTAACAGGGATGTAAGATATTCCTTAGGTCTCATGGAGCAGAAACACTGTGAATCACTGGGATTTATAGTCTATACATGGACTTTTAAAAAGTCAGGAATTCATTTTATCTTACTAGAAAATAATGGGATCTAACCCCAAGACCACGGCTTCTCCACCCATCCTTAATTCTTCCAAATTAAGCTCATTCTCCTTCTTCTCAGGTTACTATCATGAGAAATAATTTGGATAAAGAAAGACCAGATAGGGGTTCCCGTTGTGGCTCAGCAGGTTAAGAACCTGACATAGTGACCATGAGGATGCAGGTTCAATCACTTAGTGGGTTACGGATCTGGTGTTACCATGAGCTGCAGTGAAGGTCCCAGATGTGGCTCAGATCTGGTGTTGCTGTGGCTGTGGCAGCTGCAGCTCCAATTCAGCTCCAAGCCTGAGAACTTCCATATGCCGCAGGTGCTGCCCTAAAAAGAAAAAGAAAGACCAGATGCCAAACCATCCCACTCCTAGGTATATAACAAAGAAAACTGAAAACATATGTCCTTGATACTGTACATGAATATTCTTAGAATTATCCTTCATGATAGCCAAAGTTTAAACAACTCACCATCAACTGATGAATGCGTATTCAAAATGGGGTATATCCTTATAATGAAACATTACTTTACCATAAAAAGCAATGAAATTCTAACACATGCTCCAACATGGATGGACGCTGAAAAGAGTAAGCTAAGTGAAAGCAGCTGGATATGAAAAGGACAAATATTGCATCATTCCATTTCAATGAAATGGTCAGAATAGGCAAATCCATAGAGACAGAAAGTAGACTAGTGGTTGTCCAGGGCTGGGGTGGGCTGGAGAATGGGGAGTGAGTGCTAGTGAATACAGCGTTTCTTTTTAGGGAGATGAGCATGTTCTGGAGCCAGACAACAGTGATGGCTGCACAACTTCATGAATGTACTAAAACCATTGAATTGTTTTCTTAATATTATGGTATGTGAATTGTATCAAAAGGAAAAAAAAAAAAGAGAATCTAGGCTTCGGGATTGGTTCTGAAATACCTCTTCTATGTGTCCTTGAAGTCTTCTGTTCCAAAATGTTATTGACAATGCCTTTAAATATGGTACAAGTATTTGTACTGCTATTAATGTTTTCTTCACAAGTCCTGCCCAACTCTGCTCCAAACACCAGCTCTTCTGGGCTCTGAGGTGGTGACCACACAGGACACAGAGAAAGCGGCTTGAAATTTACCTATTCAAACCCATGAGTATGGGATTTGTTTTAAGAGCAATTTTTAGCTGTGGAGGTTTTGCAGATCAACAGTTTTAAAAAAAGAGCCTGACTGCACTAGCCTGTGTTTTTGTTTACTCAGTGTTCGGTCTTTTTTTTTTTCCTCCCTGGAATACACTCTGCTCTGTGGTCTCCTATTTAGCTTCAGGGAGTGAATTAAAAGCAGTTCTTTGTTATGGTTATTTGGGAACATTCTGGAGACCACTCCTTACTATCCAGTGTAAAAAGTTGTTTTCAATTGGTGAATGTCCTCTCATAGTTGTACCATTATTTTTATTTACTTTTTAAAATTCAGAGCCCTTTCACAGTGTGTGTCATGAGGATTTGTGTGTGTTTGTGGGGGGTGGGGTGGGGTGAGGGTTGGTGAATCACTAGGACAAGCAATTGAAATTTCAAACTAATAAAATTTCATTCCATGCCTGAAGCACCAAAACAAAGAAATTACTGAGCAAACAGCATAAATCACAGCAGACTACCAGCAAACTGATCTTGACATATTCCAAGATTCATAAAAATAGATAAAACAAAAAACAGAAATAACAAGCACAAATGGCAGATGAGAAAAATGAAATTACTAAGTGACAACTTATTCCCTTCTTTTTTTGTCTTTTTGCCTTTTCTAGGGCCGCACCCGCGGCATATGGAGGTTCCCAGGCTAGGGGTCTAACAGGAGCTGTAGCCGCCGGCCTATGCTACAGCCACAGCAACACCAGATCCACGCCACGTCTTCAATCTACACCACAGCTCACGGCAATGCCGGATCATTAACCCACTGAGCGATGCCAAGGAATTGAACCCTCAACCTCATGGTTCCTAGTCAGATTCGTTTCTGCTGCGCCACGATGGGAACTCCAGCTGCTGAATTTTTTGAAGACAAATACTAAAGGTACGAAGATTATTAACTGAGTCATAGGTAAACTGAGTCATAGGTGTATGTATAGCTTCAGGAAAGTTACTTTAAAACAACTGAGCCTTCTTTTCATTTTTAAGAAGGACTTGGGATAAATAATACCTAATGGTTGTGCAGTGAAGGTATACTTTCATATACATAGTTCTAATGTTCATATCGTTCCTTTTTTCAGATGAGGAAATCCAGGTTTAGAGAAGGTGAATGGGAGTTCCCCCTGTAGTACAGTGGCTTAAGAATCTGACCGCAGTGGATCAGGTGACTGTGGAGGTACAGGTTCGGGTTAAAGGATCCAGTGTTTCAGTGTTTCTGCAGCTATGGCATAGGTTAGATTTAATTCCTGGCCTGGGAACTTCCGTATGCTCCAGACGCCAAAAAAAAAAGGGAAAAGAAAAAGAAGGTGAATGTTCTCCTGAGGATAATACAATGAGTATAGAGAAGCTGGACTTGAATTTCATTCTGATTCCAAATCCTATGGACTTTTCACCACATCCCATCATCTGGCATAACAATTATTACTGACACCAGATACCTGTTTTTAAAGAATCCAAATTCTATGATCCTAATGCATTAGGTCCATGTAACCAACACTCACTAGAGACCAACTGACTGCCCTTGGGGCTAAGAAATTAAGATGTCACATCTGATGAGAAAAATGCCAAAATCTTATCCCTACCATTCTGCCCATGAACAGTCAGTCCAGCAGAAGCCTGGGACCAGTGTCCTGCTTTCACCATCACTGGAGAGCTCCTCAATGATCCAAAGTGACACCACTGAGGAAATGGGTGTCTTTAGTCTTAGGAAAAGTACAGCATGTATAAAAGCTAAAATCATGCAATAAGCCCACTTTCCTTCAAAGAACTAATGAACCACAAAACCTGGAAACAACTCTAAAGTTCATGACAGGACACTGATTAAATTATGCAACCATTAAAAAAGCCTCGTGAGATTTACTGTTAAATGAAAAAAGCAAGTATATATTTTGATCCCACGTATAATTTAAAAAATATGAATAAACACATGTAGGTACATGGGGGAACTGTGGACGGTAGATCTGCTGGGGGCTAGAATTGAGGTCTGATTCAAATCGGAAGAGAAGAGGTAAAATTGTCACTGTATGCAGATGACATGATAATATACATAGAAAACCCTAAGGGCTCAACACAAAAACTGCTCAAACTGATCGACAAATTCAGCAAAGTAGCAGTCTATAAGATTAACATTCAGAAACTGGTTACATTTCTGTACTCTAACAAAGAAATATTTGAAAAGGAATATAAAAATACAATACCTTTTAAAATTACACCCCCCAAAATTAAATACCTAGGAATAAACGCGACCAAGGAGGTGAAAGACTAATATGCTAAGAACTATAAAACATTAATCAAAGAAATTAAAGAGGAGTCAAAGAAATAGATATTCCATGCTCCTGGGTTGGAAGAAAAATATTGTAAAAATGGCCATACCATTCCAAGCAATCTATCAGTTCAATGCAATCCCTACCAAATTATCCATGACATTTTTCACAGAACTACAACAGGAGTTCCCTTCGTGGCTCAGTGGTTAACGAATCCGACTAAGGACCATGAGGTTGCGGGTTCGATCCCTGGCCTTGCTCAGTGGGTAAAGGATCCGGCGTTGCTGTGGCTCTGGTGTAGGTTGCAGACACGGCTCGGATCCCGCATTTCTGTGGCTGTGGTGAAGGCCGGCAGCTACAGCTCCTTTTAGACCCCTAGCCTGGGAACCTCCATATGCCGCAGGTGTGGCTCTAGATAAGAAGGCAAAAAGACAAAAAAAAAAAAAAGGACTACAACAAACAATCCAAAAATTTATATGGAACCATAAAAGACCCAGAATTTGTGTGTGTGTGTGTGTGTGTGTGTGTGTGTGTGTGCTTTTTAGGGCCACACCAGTGTCATATGGAGGTTCCCAGGCTAGGGGTCAAATTGGAGCTGTAGCTGCCAGCCTACGCCACGGCCACAGCAACGCAGGATCCGAGCCGCATCTGCAACCTACACCACAGCTAACGGCAACCCCAGATCCTTAACCCACTGATCGAGGCCAGGGATCGAACCCACAACCTCATGGTTCCTAGTGAGATTTGTTAACCACTGCACCACGACGGGAACTCCAAAGACCCAGAATTGCCAAACCAATCTTGAGGAACAAAAACCAAGCAGGAGGCATAACTCTCCTAGACTTCAGGCAATATTACAACACCGCAGTAATCAAGACAGTGTGGTACTGGTACTAAAACAGACATACAGACCAATGGAACAGCATAGAGAACCCAGACATAAACCCAGACACCTACGATCAGTTAATCTTCAACAAAGGAGGCAAGAATATAAAAAGGTAGTCTTTTCAGCAAGTGATGCTGGGAAAACTGGACAGCTGCATGTAAATCAAATCAATGAAACTGGACACACCTCAGACCATGCACAAAAATAAACTCAAAATGGCTTAAAGACTTAAAAGTAAGACAAGATACCATCAAATTCCTAGAAGAGAGCATAGGCAAAACATTCTCTGACATCAACCTTACAAATGCTTTCTTGGGTCAGTCTCCCAAAGCAACAGAAATAAAAGCAAAAATAAACTAATGGGGCTTAACCAAACTGACAAGCATTTGCACAGCAAAGAAAACCATAAAAAACAAAAA
>PVHT021183688.1:4570495-4702675 GCA_004024745.2 Catagonus wagneri
ATCCCTGCCCTTGCTCAGTGGGTTAACGATCCGGCGTTGCCGTGAGCTGTGGTGTAGGTTGCAGACGCGGCTCAGATCCTGCGTTGCTGTGGCTGCGGCGCAGGCCAGTGGCCACAGCTCCGATTAGACCCCTAGCCTGGGAACCTCCACATGCCGCGGGTGCGGCCATAAAATGACAAAAGGCAAAAAAAAAAAAAAAAAGACAACTTACAGAAGGGGAAAAAACAGTTTCAAATGATGCAACTGACAAGGGCTTACTCTCTAAAATATACAAACAATTTATACAACTCAACAACAAAAAAACCAACAAACCTATTGACAAATGGGCAAAAGACCTGAATAGACATTTCTCCAAAGAAGATGTACAGGGGGCAACAAGCACATGAAAAAATGCTCAACATCGCTGATTATTAGAAAAATGCAAATCAAAACTGCTATGAGGTACCACCTCACACCTGTCAGAAAGGCCATCATTAATGAGTCAACAAATAACAAATGCTGGAGAGGGTGTGGAGAAAAGGGAACGCTCATACGTTGCTGGTAAGAACGCAATTTGGTACAACCACTATGGAAAACAGTATGGAGGTACCTCAGAAAACTAAATATAGAGCTACCATATGACCTAGCAATCCCACTCTCGGGCTTGTATCTGGACAAAACTTTCCTTGAAAAAGACACATGCACCTGTGTGTTCATTGCAGCACTATTCACAATAGCCCAGACAATGGAAACAACCTAAATGTCCATTGACAGATGAATGGATTAAGAAGATGTGGTATATATGCACCGTATATATGTGATATATGGTATACATACACAATGGAATACTACTCAGCCATAAAAAAGAACAAAATAATGCCATTTGCAGCAACATGGATGGAATTATAGACTCTTACACTAAGTGAAGTTAGAAAGAGAAAGACAAATACCATATGATATAACTTATATCTGCAATCTAATATACAGCACAAATGAACCTTTCCACAGAGAAGAAGCTCATGGACTTGGAGAACAGATGTGTGATTGCCCAGGGGGGTTGGGGATGGACTGGGAGTCTGGAGTTAGTAGATGCAAACTATTGCATTTTGAATAGATAATCAGTGAGGTACTGCTATATAGCACAGGGAACTATATCCAGTCACTTGTAATAGAACATGATGGGGGATAATGTGAGAAAATGTATGTATGACTTGGTCACTTTGCTAAACAGTAGAAATTGACAGAACACTGTAAATCAACTATAATGGAAAAAATAAAAATCATAAGAAACCAAAAAGGAAAAAAAAAGAGAACTGAGGTGGGTACCTTGCATATCATTTGAGTTTTTCATACAGAAACAAGTAAGAATTGTTTCAGATAACCATGTAATCATTGCTAAGAATACTTATTATTATTAGACTTCTCCCTCACATTTCTAAGTATATTAACTGTCAGTCTTGTTGACCATAAAAAAAATAAACTGCAAAAATAATACTGCAAGATCAAAACCTTTATTTTTATAGATCCCCGAAAGCAAAAATGCACTCGATGCTAGCTGCATGCCATGTTCAACATTCTCAGCTGATTAAAACCACAAATTATTCCCATCTCCAAGTATACTGCCACAAATCTTTGTGGCTAACCCAGCCAGCCAGCCTAGGCAGCAGCCGCGCACACATAAAAAGGCATTTAAGTATAAATCTCAATTAAATACAGTCTCAGATCGTTCAAGCTGAAAAAAAGTCCATCTTTAGTTTTGGCTGATTAACTACTAATCTGGTGCATTTCTGCTTTTACGTGCATCAAAAACAGTAAAAGCTGCTAACAGTACTTCTTCACAAATTAGAAACCCTAACAAATTCAGGAAAATCACCCCCAAACAATCTGAGCCAACAGCCCAACAGGCTGAATTCTATACCAATCAGTTCCACCACTAAGCCAAGCACCATCTTTAGTCTTTTTGAGACAAAAAAATGCCTAAATGACCAGATTTTTAATATTTTAAAGATCAAGTCAATGTTGTTTTAACTGGAATGTGTCTGGACCTCCAACGGGACATTTTCTGTGGCCTTCCCGCAAAGCTGGGTTTGGAGGTTGCCTCCAGGATCCCAAGCCCAGCTCTTTTAAGGATTTTTCCAGCTACAGTCATTCACAAACCATCTTGCGAGTTCTGCTGCATCCGTGGACCACCCCTGTTATATCTCTTAAACACTGGTCTTCAAATTCACTCCATTTTAGTGAAACATTCATGAAAAGATGATCTGACGGTTAAATTTTATGATATACGTGAAAACTAAGACATATCTTTAAAGGAAAAAAAGGAAAAGCTCATCTCATGAACTAGGCTTCTGGGGTGAAGGGCTTCTCCAAAGATTTGATTTGCTGTGGATTTGACTTGCTTCTGGAGAAAGGTGCCAAATGCATGACATCAAGAAGGCAAGGGGAGTTCAGGTCATGGCTCAGTGGTTGATGAACCCGACTAGCAACCATGAGGTTTCCGGTTTGATCCCTGACCTCGCTCAGCGGGTTAAGGATCCAGCGTTGCCGTGAGCTGTGATATAGGTCGTAGACATGGCTTGGATCCCGTGTTGCTGTGGCTGTGGTGTAGGCTGGCAGCTACAGCTCCGATTCGACCCCTAGCCTGGGAACGTCTATACGCCACAGGTGTGGCCCTAAAAAATACAAAAGACAAAAAAAAAAAAAAAAAAAGGCAAGAACACAAGAGTCCAGGGCCACAGAAAAGCATCCTGGGCTACATGCAGGACCAACAGGGGTTGCCTCTGTTACAACCCCTATCTCAATTTTGATGCTGGGGTAGGCGTTGCCCTCAACAACCACATCATCAAACCTATATCTTGATATGACCATGAATCTGGCCCGAGCAACTGCGTGGGGGTCGTATGATCCACAAGGCTGCTGAGGAGCCCATGTCCTGGACCATCTGCCTTGGCAAAGGCATGAGAGGCAGAGAAAGGCCCTCCAGCCTTGGGGGAATCCTTGCCCCAATTCTTCCCCTGAGACACTGAGAATCATCCATCCTGGCTCCATCCAGGACTGGTGACAAAGGGGGCACTTAGGTCTTCCCTTGCTGTGCATCATTGGTACCAACAATAAAATCCATACTGTGCACAGTGAGGGTACAGAAGAGGAAGTAAAACCCACGGGCAAACACAAAATGGACATTATAATCACTAACAATATAATCCCACATTCCTCATCCTGCAGTGGGAACAGCCCTACAACAGCTGGCCTCACATCTCCTGGGTACCGAAGGCCAGTGAACCAGTATAAAATCTATGCTTTTAACACTTAAGAAAACAACAAGAATTCACCACCAGCCTTCTCCTCTCTTTATGTGATTTCAGCACTCCTGTGTTTGAAATATTTCACAATATATCTAGTAACATTTATGATTCATTCTCATTTCATGACATAGCTTTTGCTGTAACAAAAGGACTTCCTTACCATCCCTCACTGTACAGCACAACAGTGCTCTTTGGCTCTCATCCTTTCTTGTCTATGTTTTTGCTTATTTTCTTAATGGGTTACATAGTCTGAATAGAAATCTTTTCACCAGAATCATAAAGTTTCCAAATGTCCCTGGGCCTCCCCTAAGCAGAATGTTCCAGGTGATTATGGCAAAAGGATGCTCTAAGTGATATCCTTTGAATGGGCATCTTTTCTTCAACTAGAAATAAACCGCTTATATATCACTTAATAGCAAGCTTCAAAATAAGACAGAGTACTTCAACTTTTTATTCCCTTCTATTCATATTTTTGTTTTTTTTTAATTTTTAAATGATTTTTATTTTGTCCATTATAGTTGGTTTACAGTGTTCTGTCAATTTTCTACTGTACAGAAAAGTAACCCACTCACACACACACACACACACACACACACACACACACATATATACATTCTTTTTCTCACATTATTCTCCATTATGCTCCATCACAAGTGACTAGATATAGTTCCCAGTGCTATATATCAAGATCTCATTGCTCTTCATATTTTTAAAAGGCCATTCAACTCTGTAGTCCAAGAGATCTCAAAAGACAGAACTTACACAAAGTAAACACTGTCAGTAGTGGTATTATTTTTAATACTAACCATTTCTAATATAAGCCTCCCAAACGAGCTATCCTTCTCTCTAGCACTGTCTTTAGAGACAGCAAGCTAGAGCTTTTGAGCACATGCATTAGTAATGAGCTCCCTTATCTGAACCTTCACTTGCTTCTGTATACATCAGCTTGGTAGCTATTTAGATATTAAAAAAAAAAAACCAACATTTCTGGGAGTTCCCCTTATGTCTCAGTGGAAATGAACCCAACTAGTATCCATGAGGATGTGGGTTCAGTCCCTGGCCTTGCTCAGTGGCTTAAGGATCCAGCATTGCTGTGAGCTGTGGTGTAGGCTGCAGATGTGGTTTGGATGTGGTGTTGCAGGCTGGCAGCTCCGATTTGATCCCTAGCCTGGGAACTTCCATATGCTGGTGTGTCCCTAAAAAGAAAAACAAAACAAAACAAAACAAAACAAACCCCGACATTGATAACAGCAGCCTATATGTGGTGCTCGTTACAAAACAAATGTGAGCTGTGCTCTGGCAGTAATTCAGGAAAATACTATTCTCCACCTTCCAAGGACCCGCCCTGGGAAGTCACTCTCCATAGATATAATAAGCAAGTAGATTAAATTATGAATTTATGATCTGTAAATTTTCCCCATTTTCATGTATATATACTGATCCCTGATTTTTTTTATCATCTTAACTATTTTTTTTTTTTTTGGCTTTCTGCTTTTTAGGGCCGCACCCACGGCATCTGGAGGTTCCCAGGATAGGGGTCTAATCAGAACTACAGCTGCTGTCCACAACAGCAACGCCACATCCAAGACGCATCTGCAACCTACACCACAGCTCCTGGAAATGCCAGAGCGAGGCCAGGGATCAAACCTGTAACCTCATGGTTCCTAGTCAGATTTGTTTCCCCTGTGCCACAATGGGAACTCCTATCTTAACTATTTTTATGTATTTACTTATTTACTTACATACTTATTTTTATTGAAGTACAGCTGATTTACAATGTTAGTTTCAGATGTACAGCAGAGTGATCTGCTTATACATGTATATATGTACATATCTGTAGTGATAATAAATATATATATATATAAATTTTCAGATTCTTTTCCCCTTTAGGTTATTACAAAATATTGAGTATAGATCCCTGTGCTATACAGTCAGTCCTTGTGGTTACCTTTTTTTTTTTTCAGGGCTGCATCCACAGCAAATGGAAGTTCCCAGGCTAGAGGTCAAATTGGAGCTTCAGCTGCCGACCTATGCCACAGCCATAGCAACGCCAGATCCAAGCTGCATCTGTGACCTACACCACAGCTCATGGCAATACTGGATCCTTAATCCACTGAGTGGGGCCAGGGATCGAACTTGTGTCCTTGTGGATACTAGTAGGTTTGTTACCACTGAGTCACAATGGGAACTACAGTTATCTATTTTATATATAGAGGTATGTATATGTTAATCCTAAACTCCTAATTTACCCCCCCATTCCTAGTGATTAAAAAAAAAACTTAATTGAGCAAACCTAAGCCAATTTCCCTATTTCATCCATATTTTACAAATGTTCCCACCATTCTATCCCTTGTGTTCTATAAGTGTGCCTATTTGTATTTCACAAAGGGAAAAACTTACAAGTGTGGCATAAGGAATAGGTGCCTAGCCCTTTTTTAAAGCTCAGGTCATTCCAGCGGTCCCCAAGTAAACTTGCGTTTCTTCATGAACAATGTGAAAGTGTTTGTGTTAAAAATGTTGGTCATAAAAACCAATTTTCTAAAAACCTGTCCCTCCCACCTCCACCATCACCCCAAATTGAAACTCATAACAAAACAACAACAGCTCTGTAGACTCAACTATTTGGGATTTTGTAATGTGTCTCATAACTTTTCTGGAAAAAAATCCTGTCTTTGGGAAAAAAACATAGGTACCATTAAAATGGGATTCAGGCTCATTATACCCTGAAATATATCTTGCCTTAAAGAGTTTTTTTTTTTTTTGCTTTTATTTTGCTTTTTTTTTTTTTTTTTGCTGCACAGACAGCATATGGAAGTTCCCAGGCTAGGGGGTCAACTTGAAGCTACAGCTGCTGGCCTTCGCCACAGCCACAGCAACAGCAACACAGGATCTGAGCCACATCTGCAACCTACACCACAGCTCACGGCAACACCGGATCCTTAACCCACTGAGCAAGGCCAGGGCTCGAACACACAACCTCATGGCTCCTTGTCAGATTCATTAACTGCTGCGCCACGTCGGGAACTCCCTAGTCCACTATCTTGGAGAACTCAGAAAAGATTTGTTTGGTGGTCACTCAGAAGAAATAAAGAAAAGATTGATATCTGGAAGGATTAAAGGCTGGGAGGAGTCAGGCCACACAAACTTATCCACTCAAATCTTTTTTTAAAAAAATTTTTAAAAATTATAGTTGATTTACAATGTTCTATCAATTTCTGCTGTACAGCAAAGCGACCTCGTCATACATATATATACACACATATATATGTATATGTGTACATATACATATTATTTTTCATACACACATATACAATACTATACATACATAAATATGATAATATATACATACATATACACATGTATATGTGTATATATATACATATATATTATTTTTCTAATACCATTGTCTATCATGGTCAATCCCGGGAGATTAGATCTAGTCCCCTGTGCTGCACAGCAGGACCTCATTGCTTATCCATTCTGAACCTAATAGTTTGCATCTACTAATCCCCCACTCCCCATCTATGGCCACTCCCTTCCCCCCTCTGCCCTGGCGACACCAGTTTGTTCTCTATGAGTCTGTTTCTGTTCTGTAGGTAGGTTCATTTGTGCTACATTTTAGATTCCACATATAAGTGATACATCTGGCTTTTGTCTTTCTCTTTCTGACTCACTTCACTTAGTATGAGAATCTCTAGTCGCATCCTCCTCTCAAGTTCGGAAAGACCATCGACCAAGTCTCGGTGGTTTTGCCTTCTGCGTAAGCGGTCAGCTGTCCCGCACAAAGAGAAATCTGGATTCACAGTGCCGGCTCAGCCATCTCTTGCTGTGACCCCAAGGGACGGAAATCATTTCTCATCGTGAGAGCAATGTTAGGGGAGAACTTGTCCATCCAGATGGCTCTCCTTTGAGACAGTTTAAGGGTTAGGGGCTATGGTCCCCTTCACACACGCCAGACCTCTTCTCTTCTCTTACTTGGCAAGTAATTTAACACTGAACCAACTGGTGCAAGGAGCAGCAGGTAACTGTCCTCAAACGCTCTGGTCTAGGTGTTCTTTGCCTCTGAAGGCTGGCATTGCCGGTGGCATGTTGCCATGCTGGAACACCCACACACATGTGGGGGGCGGGGAGAAGGACCACTGCATCATGAGGTGCTCTGTCATGCAGCAGTCAGTGGGCAAACGAAATTACCAGTTAAGAGGCCATGGAGGAAATGGAGAGCAAAGGAAACACATAAGAATAAAAACTCAATAAGCAGGCTAACAAAATTATGGGAGCCATAATCACAGGATGCAGGAAAGAAAATTCACTTAGGATCACGAAGACGATGTCAGTTTTCAGGGAAGGCGCCCTAGATATGTATCTACTCTGCACATCCGCGGGGGGGAAACAGCTGAATAGACTCTCATATTTCTTTTTTTTTTTCTTTTCTTTCTTTTGGGCGGGGGAGCACAGGTGCAGCACATGAAAGTTCCCAGGCTAGGGGGCGAATTCGAGCTATAGCTGCCGGCCTACACCACAGCCACAGCAACTCCAGATCTGAGCCACACCTGAGACCTACACCAGTGCTCACAGCAACGCTGGATCCTTAACCCACTGAGCAGGGCCGGGGATCAAACCCACATCCTCATGGATACTACCTGGGTCCTTTTTCCCTGAGCCACAATGGGAACTCCTTTTTTTCAATTTTTGTTTTCATTTTTCTTTACACAACATCTATTTCCATTCTCAGACTGACGTCACAAGCTATGCTATCAACACTGAGCAAAGCCAATTTCCTAGTCATTTTGTCCACATGACGACTGTAAGCAGGGGTGGCTACCAAGTCTGTGTGCCAACATCGGTCTAAAATCTAGGGTACTGACTATGCTATCTCCACAACAGCCTCGATCAGCTGTATGTTTATCAGCATCCTCAACACTCCTCACTGCCCTGCCCTCCCGCTGTTGCGGTTATCACTTCTTTTCCTTCCAGATGGAAATGAAAGAGATTCCAGTAAAAGTCAGAACCCATACTGCCATGACAGCGCGACTCCCCTCCACCCCCATCATCACCAGGAGCCCCAGCACCACATCTTACTTAGGAAAGTAAGAGGCTCTGGTCCGAGATTTAGCCTCCTTCCTGGGCAACATATGCACCTTGTGACAGTCTCTTCTGTGTGGCTCTGAAGTGCAGGTGGAATGAAACCTCTCAGCCAGGGAACAGCAGTTCTCTTGATCTGGGGTTTAATTCCACCTGCTCGTCACACCTATCTGACAACCCAAGGTTCATACATACACCTGGGTCAGACCCAGGGTGAGAACTTACCACTCTCAGTTGTGGTCCAAGGCACTAGCTTCCTGATTCGTCAGCCCCCCTGCCAAAAGAGCGCTGGTCTAGTAATTCCTATGAAAGGGCCTGTTTGGGGTAAACTCAATGACACCAACATTTAGAGCTCAACCCCCAAAAACCTAACTCATCATCCCCTGAAACGAAAATACTTGAGAAACTAAGATGACAGTACATATGAAAAGGGGTTAAAGACATGTAAATCTCTAGCCCATCGGCTCAGAAAATCAACTTTCCACTTCACTTGATGATGAATTGTCTTTCCTCCAAAAGACTGCCCTTCCCACCTACCCCCCTTATTTCTTTGCTGCTTCTTCCTCATCCTTGGCAGGATGTCTTCATTACAAGGTTTCTGCCCGGCAGAGAAGAATGGGTTTCCCTATAGCGCCAGTCTTTGAGTAGGAAGGGACAGGAGTCCCAGAGAACACCTCGCTGACGCCTGTTCACTGCAGGGAGCAAAGGAAGGAGGCTGGACAGCCAGAGGCAAAGAGAGCAGGGCACCACTGATTTTCCACTTGGTCAGTGAGTGATTAACTCCAGCTATTAGGAGGCGCTGATGGTCACACAGTGAGCACCTCCCCAACAGGACTGTCACTGGGGCTATAACCTCCCCATGACCCTTTGTGATGAGAGAAGCCTAACTGGAGCTGGCCGGCCCCAGCCTTTTGGGCAGACAGGCACATCCACACTCTCCTCTTGGCGTCCTTTCCTCTGCAATCTCCACATTCCACGGACAGGCTGGGGTCCGGATGCTGGCGAGCATCACAAACAACTTCACAAAGCTGTTTGATGAGCTGCTTTACCCCATTGGAATCACAACCAATATTCTGTTTTTCAAGTTGGAAAAGACCAACGCAGAGGTGGCTTTACACTTAAAATCTAGCTGTCTTCTTAGAAGGCTTACTTACCATTTAGACTCCTTGGGAACACTGGGTTCCAAAAGAATACGGAAATCAACCACCAAAGATCTAGATTTGCCATAGACAATTTAAATGTGAATTATAAGTAAAATCAGCCTTGTGTTGTCCAAAAGCCACCTCCAGGAGTTCCCTTCATGGCTTAGTGGTTAACGAATCCGACTAAGAACCATGAGGTTGCAGGTTCGATCCCTGGCCTTGCTCAGGGGGTTAAGGATCCGGCGTTGCCGTGAGCTGTGGTGTAGGTCGCAGACGCGGCTTGGATCCTGCATTGCTGTGGCTGTGGTGTAGGCTGGCAGCTGCAGCTCCTGTTAGACCCCTAGCCTGGGAACCTCCATATGCCACGGGTGCGGCTCTACATAAAGGCAAAAAGACAAAAAAAAACAAAAAAACAAAAGCCACCTCCAAGGAAAGGCCTTTCCTGACCGACGCCCCCTTACCTAACACAGCTGGCTCTCGCCACTCTCTGTATACCCTGCTTTCATTTCTCATCCTAGAACTCTTAACTCTTGCAATTTGGAGCTAGAACAACAAGGTTAAGGAAATCACTTTGTGTTTGAGCAGCAGCCCAGTTCTCCTGTCTAGTCTCAAGGGGATGTGAAAGGCCAGCCTAAGCATTTTGACTGTTTCTCTTCATTTTCTTTGTTTTTTACATGCTGCTTTGGTTAGTGGAAGACAGATTGATTGATTGATTGATTGATTGTCTTTTTGCCTTTATCTAGGGCTGCACCCGCGGCATATGGAGGTTCCCAGGCCAGGGGTCTAAAAGGAGCTGTAGCTGCCGGCCTTCGCCACAGCCACAGCAACGCGGGATCCGAACCACGTCTGCAACCTACACCACAGCTCACGGCAACGCCAGATCCCTAACCCACTAAGTAAGGTCGGGGCTCGAACCCGCAACCTCATGGTTCTTAGTTGGATTTGTTAACCACTGAGCCACGAAGGAAACTCCAAAAGGAAGAATTTAAAACGCCTTCCTGAAAGCCATTCTGCAATGTGAATGAGTGTATGTTGCAAAGCAAATTTTGCCACAAATGATTCTGGAAAGTGAGAAGCATCGCACAGCACACAGAGGGACTCCAGGGTTGAATTCTCTGTGCTCCCTTATTGTCTTTATGAAACGGAAGACAAATCTGGATTTAGGCAAGGATAGCATTGTATGAGGCGGGAAGGTACTGTTGCCTTTGGGAGATCTCTCTTATCTGTGAGTGTTCAAAGATCGGGTTAAAAAGAAGCTTTTCTCTTACAGGGAGGGGGGGGGGGTCCAGACTGGAAGATGTTCTCTGTGTGTGGGGAGGTCGACAGACCAGTAGATGGAAGCTTCTTTTACCCTGAGCTTGGGAGGGGCTGTAGGCTGGCTGAGGTGAGGGTGGCTCAGAGTTCAGGGGTCCGGCGATGGAGAGAAACTTGAGTTCAGTGAAATCAAGGTAGCAGTTTTTTTTGTCCAGACTGGCCAGTGGGGACGGAGTTTAAAATCATTTAAAAGACAAAGGAGCTGACTCTGAGAAGCCGTGACTGGCCTTATCACAGGTAAACAAGGAGAACACAAGTCCTTGTAGCAGACCCGTCCCAGGACATAAAAGGGTGGGTGGAGTTCTGTTTTCCAGGAGCAGGTACAATTTAACAGGGTCACCTTCTTTCTTT
The DNA here is from genome assembly GCA_004024745.2 of Catagonus wagneri. Taxonomy (NCBI): domain Eukaryota; kingdom Metazoa; phylum Chordata; class Mammalia; order Artiodactyla; family Tayassuidae; genus Catagonus; species Catagonus wagneri. Next base: position 4,581,669 of record PVHT021183688.1, read on the forward strand.
TATTTTTTTAAACCTGTTGTCTTTTGAGGGCTGCCCCTGCGCCATAAGGAATTTCCCAGGCTAGGGGTTGAATCAGAGCTGCAGCTGCCGGCCTAGGCCACAGCCACAGCAACTCAGGATCTGAGTCACGTCTGCGACCTAAACCACAGCTCTCGGCAACCCCGGATCCTTAACCCACTGAGCGAGGCCAGGGGTCAAACCACAACCTCATGGATAATAGGTCCTTAACCCACCGATCCACAAGGGGAACTCCACCTTCTTTCATTTTTAAGCGAAGAGTGTGTGGAGGGCTTCATCTAATCAGGTTTTGGCTTGCAGGAGAAAATGTAGATTTAAAAAGGGTGAAAGTACCTTAAGATAAACTCTGACAATGGCAAACCCTTTCAGGCCCTCAGCTCTTCAGCCGAAGGCAAACTGAGGAAGAGCTGTCAGGAGTTTTTGGAGAAGCTGACATTACCTGAAGTCAAGACCTCCCGCACTGAGTGAAAAGGAGCAAACTTTCCTTTAATTAAAAGGAAAAAACAACCCAGCGTGGCCCAGTCTTTACTGAATGTTTAAATGTCTTTAAATCCTGCTCAGCTTTTTCCCGTGTATCTTATGGTGACTAGTTACACAGTCATTTTCCTTTGAAATATCAACTTCCCATCCAACTGTCTAGCCTGTTGGGCCCTTTTCAGCTTCTTTCTTTGCTTCAAAAAGAAATTACTTTAGGCCTGACACAGTACGATGAAGTTCAGAAGAGGGCTGGACTGAGAATGAGGTCTGGATGTTATTAATATCTCATCCTCAATTTCATTTGATGTAAATACAGGTATTGATAGCTTACTGAAAAACGACGCTGGACTGAGAGAAGAATACATTTGGAAGTGCTCTGCCATCTGTGGAGCTGAATGCTTTTTTTTAACATTTTTCGAAACAACGACTGACACACGGAACTTCTTTCTTATTGACATTCTCCTGATGTCTCAGTTTAGATACAGATATGCCACTGAATCCATTTCTATGAGTTTGTGTCCAGCTGTTCTCACAGAGGAGAGGGAGAGCTGGTGTGAGACCAGTTATACCCTCATACCACATCATCATTTGTGAAATAAAGTTCATATTTTATGGCAAGACAAGAAAAACGTAAACAGAAAAATTCTTCTCTGTCCTTGGCCTCCCCTGCATTGTGTGTCTGCTTTATGCATCAACCAGACCTCCCCCGTCGCCCGAATCCACCCGAATCCCTGCTCAACCGTGGAGAGCGACATTCCTCAGCATCAACAAGACAGCTCCTTAAAGATTACATTCCTTCTTGATCTTGGAGGAGGTCTCATGACCCACTTAGATCTGAATTACGTCAACAGTCAAGAATACGTCATTTGGACAAGGGATTAATCTCCAAAATATATAAACACCTCCTGCAGCTCAATACCAAAAAACAAACAACCCCGTCCAAAAATGGGCAGAAGATCTAAACAGACAATTCTCCAAAGAAGACATACAGATGGCCAAAAAACACATGAAAAGAGGTTCAACATCACTAATTATTAGAGAAAGGCAAATCAAAACTACTAGGAGGTACCACCTTACACCGGCCAGAATGGCCATCATCAAAAAGTCTACAAACCATAAATGTTGGAGAGGGTGTAGAGAAAAGGGAACCCTCTTACACTGTTGGTGGGAAGGTTACATTGGTGCACGCACTACAGAAAACAGCATAGAGATTCCTCAAAAAACTAAAAATGGAATTACCACAGACTCCAGCAATCCACTCCTGGGCATCTATCCAGAGAAAACCATGACTTGAAAAGATACACGTACCCCAATGTTCATTGCAGCACCGTATACAATAGCCAAGACACAGAAGCAACCTAAATGTCCAACAAGAGATGAGTGGATAAAGAAAATGTGACATATACACAAAGGAATATTACTCAGCCATAAAAAGGAAAGAAATAATGGCATTTGCAGCAACATGGATGGACCTAGAAATTATCATGTTAAGTGAAGTTAAACAGTGAGACACAAACGTGATATGCTATCACTCAAATGTGTAATCTAAAAAAAAGGATACAATGAACTTATTCACAGAACAGACTGACTCACAGACTTTGAAAAACTTCTTGTTACCAAAGGAGGCAGGTTGGGGTGTGGGTGGGATGGACTGGGGGTTTGGGATGGAAATGTCCTGAAATTAGATTGTGATGATGGTTGTACAACTATAAATATAAAAAAATTCATTGAATTAAAAAAAATAATACGTCCTTTGACGCACAGCCCTCTGTCTTGAAAAGCTTATCAACTATTTCTCAGCTTTTCAGGGGCGGAACGGCTCTCAGAGCTTTCTGAGATGCTCTTCCTGCTTTATAAATTTGGCTCAAATAAAATTTTCCAATTTGTTCTTAGAGTGACTAATCAAGTTTTCATCAACAGTTTTAAGAGGCAAGCACATTTTCACCTTCACTTAACTTTTTTCAGACTTGGCTGTGGTACTCTCAGATGGAGTTTAGGGATGAGCTACTACTGGTGATAATGAGTGAATCATGCTCACGGCCACAAGAGCACTCTACAAAAAACTGCCAGTGGAGACCTAAGTTTGAGTCTGCAAAAACCGAGGGTTTAGAAGCCATTTTAGGAGTAGCCTTCAAAAGATTACTATGCTTGTCTTCTTGCTTGGATCTCCGTCCAGTGTTTAAATACACTGATCTCAGAATTTCAGGTTGCAAAGGAAGAAAAATGTCCGGGCGACCACAAAAGAGCATCTAAGATCGTCAGGGTTTGATTTGAGTGCCCTTTCACCTTTGAGTTTTCTAGGAGAATTTCCATCACACAACCTCTGTTCCACTTACCAAGCACAATTGCTGAACCAGGGCCTATCCTTTGCCTGGCTTTATCTATTTTAATCTTAAAGGTAACACACTAAAAGGCTCTAGGTGGTTTTACACTTCTTTTATACATTTTCCTTAAAGTACATTCCTCATGAAGGTATATAAGGTCACACAAAATTAACATCCGTAAGGGAGCTAGATAATAGATTAGCGCATCTTTAAACATCCTTTTACAGATAGTTGAGAGGTTTTAAATAAAGATAAGCACCTGGTTTTCTGAAATGCAGACTCTTGACAGAGTTTTAATGATTTAATCCTTTCAGTGTTAAAGACACACCCTTTTGATTGTCCCTAGGGGAAATAGTCAGACATTCTTCGTAGATTAGTAGTTTTTTTTTTTTAAGCATAAAACCCAGTCTTATACATTCAAAAAGCTTTCTACAGTACATATTTAGGTTTAAATTTCTGATTCCAGCCCCCTGTGGGCAAAGGCCTCAAAGAACACTTATCTTGTTTGGAATGCTTACCCAAGTGAATGAGCCCCTGTCCTTTCTTTCTTTCTTTTTTAATGGATTATCCGAAATAGCCCTGTTGTGATCTTGGCTGGCTAAAGAAAAATGGCGTCGGTCAGTCCAGCCCTCTGTTTTTATTCTTTCTAAATATTTTCCCCAATTTTTTAGACAAATGCTGAAAACTGCTCAACCTTTATTTATTTCACAAAGCCCAGGTCTAAGAAGCCCCCGTGGAGGCGTGGTCCGGCCGGGATGGGCTGGCAGCCCCATACAGGTGTGCCCCTGGATTGCAGAGTTAGTATGAAATCCAGTTTCACTTTCTCCTTTGACTGAACCTTCTATTATGGCCTGCTAAAGAAATCAGCTCTCTTATTTCAGGCAGTTAGCCTTTATTTGTTGATCAGCGTTAGCTGAAAAGGAAGCCAGCTTACTGCTGCTCACCAGTTGATAATTTCCAAGTTAGAGTTTTTGGAAAAAACTTTAGAATGTCATTTCCCAATCCCTAGGGTCAAATTGCTATGTATATGAAAAACATTTTCCCCCCTTCTAATTCCACCTCCTGTGGATGCCAGAAGAAATTTAATTTTAAAAGGAATAAAAACATCTTTTTCTAGTTAAATCTGAGCATATGCAATGCAAACAATGGATTTTTATGGGTGTACACACACACACACACACACACACACACACACACGGAAGCTCCGAGCAAGACTGTTCTTGATGTTTGCCATTGCATCAAATTCCACTGTCTATTATTTGCATTTACAAGGCCAAGGGATTCAGCCCAGTGGGTCCAATGAAGCGTCTAAAGACTTCTTCATTTTATTTGTTTATTTATTTTTTGTTTTTTTAGGGCCGCACCTGCAGCATACGGTGGTTCCCAGGCTAGGGGTTCAATTGGAGCTACAGCTGCCAGCCTACGGCACAGCCACAGCCACACCAGAACTGAACTGCATCTTTTTTTTTTTTTGTCTTTTTGCCTTATCTAAGGCCGCACCCGCGGCATATGGAGGTTCCCAGGCTAGGGGTCTAACAGGAGCTGTAGCTGCCGGCCTTCGCCACAGCCACAGCAACGTGGGATCCGAGCCGCGTCTGCGACCTACACCACAGCTCACGGCAACACCGGATCCTTAACCCACTGAGCAAGGCCAGGGATCGAACCCGCAACCTCATGGTTCTTAGTCGGATTCGTTAACCACTGAGCCACGATGGGAACTCCTGAACTGCATATTTGACCTACACTGCAGCTCACGGCAATGTCAGACCCTTAACCCACTGAGCGAAGCCAGGGATCGAACCCTCGTCCTCATGGATACTGGTCAGATTCGTTACTGCTGAGCCACTATGGGAACTCCTGTAAGACTTCTTTTCAAAGAATCACCATTGTTCCTCAAAGGCACCCCAAGAAAACCAGTAGGCTCAAACCCAATCAAGGAGTGTGTTGGGGTTACCTGGGAGAAATTGTACAGGGCCAGATGCACAGGATTAAGGACACAGATGCATAAGGACATAGGATTAAGAAGATGGAATATCCTAAAACATGCATCACCATCAATATATTCTTTTTCTTTTCACAGCCGCACCTGTGGCATGTGAAAGTTCCAGGGCTAGGGGTTGAACTGGAGCTGTAGCTGAGGTCTATGCCACAGCCACAGCAACGACAGATCTGAGCCACGTCTGTGACCTATACCACAGCTTGAGGCAACACCAGATTCCTAAACCACTGAACCAGACCAGGGATTGAACCTGCATCCTCACAGAGACAATGTTCGGTCCTTAACCTGCTGAGCCACAGCAGGAACCCTGCCATAAATATTTTTATAATTATAAAACTTTCAAAACAAGAAAGGCCCTGTGGTTGTTTTGTAAATTCCACATTTTATAGATGGTCAAACAGAGGTAAACGTCTCTTGGCTAGTTATTAGTAAAGCACGAACTAACTGATCGCCCCTCTATTCCAGCCACCATGAGCCCATCCCAGCCTGGCCATGCCCCCCTCCAAGACATCTTCCTCTATCTTATGTAAAGTAGAGGCAGAGCAATTCTCAATGAATCCAAGTCTCCTAATTCTTTTTTTGGCAGCTCCATGTGGAAATCCCTGGGCCAGGGATCGAAACTACAGCAGCAAGCCAAGCCTCAACCTGCCGCGCCAAAAGAGAACTCCTTCCCTCACCCCCAAGTCTGTTAATTCTTCAAGTAACTAAACTGTCCTTTGATCCAATTATTCCTTTTAGGTTAAAAGATTCACAAGCCATCCCCTGTCTCATTCTCCTCTGTTTCTTAGGTGTGGATCAAGAACTCCAAGTCATGTTCAATGTTCTATCAAATCATTTATCACAAAGTAATATGTAAGCTGTATCCTGTGATCCAACAGTGCGTAGACAGATAGATGGCAGGCAAATAGATGGAAAAGGGGAATCACCCTCAAATCAATAAACGAGGTAGAATTTAGGAAATTTCTTCTTTTTTCAATTTTCTATTAATGTGGCTTACTACTTGTAAAATGAAAAATAAAATTAATTGAGCATGTTTAATGCCCATAAAAGCTTGAGTAGATTTAACACGATGAACGAAAAAGGCTAGTGAGTGCACTGGTTCCTAAGCCAGGATTCTGGAATCAGATAGCCCCAGGTTCAAATCCTGACTCGGCTCCACTGGCTACATCAGCCTGACTGGCCTTTCATGTTGTTTCCTCACCTTTAAAATGAGAATAATAGTGCCAGTCCCCCGGTCTGCAGTCTTTGTAAGGCCCAGCTCCCACTAAGCAAACACAGTGCCTCCCGGCCACTGTGCCCACGGAGGCTACTGGGGCACCAGGGACTGACTGGCATCTGGTGGCAGCTGGGCTTGGAAGGAAAGGAATGGAGACCAAGGCTGCTGTCTGCACTGGGGAGAGGGGCTGCAAAAGGTGTCGCCTGGGAAGCCCCAGGGCTGCACTGGAGAAAACAGAGGGAAGAAAAGAGATGACCGCCATTGGATAATAAGACTGTGTTTGTCTAGTAACTCTCAAGCTTCCAGAAAGTTCCAGAGACCAAAATAAAGTATGTCCTCTCCAACTGTAAAGTGATGGAGCACTTAGCAGCTAAAAAGCTTTCCTTCCTCTTCTCAGCAAAGGGGATAACTCCTGGCCTTCTAGGAAGTGTAAAGAGTCTGGGACACAGTCTGACAAATGAGGGGGCACTCAAGGGACCACAGCCTAGAAAACTGGAAGGCAAATGTGTGGGGAATCTGTGACGTGTGTCTGCTGCACATATAGGGTGAACGAAACACTGATGATACATGGAGGCTTTTCAACCAAATAGGCCAGGCACATTTCTGAATAATTGGATTGGGGAGAAAGACAGTAAAACGTAGCCAGTTGAGGCAAGATGGCGCAGAGGAAAGGACTGGATGGAGTTGGGAGATTAATGTAAATAGTATCTATTTTACTTACTGGATGTGTCCCCTTGGGTGAGTCACTTAACCTCTTTGGGTTTCAATTTTGTCACCTGTGAAATGGGGCTCTTGGCAGGTAGAGGAAGCTCAGAAGCAGCTGCTGTGAGAATTATATCCATTCAAGAAGGCAGCTTGGCAAAAGGAATTGATTGGTTAAAAAACTAGAGTGTTGTTAAGATTTTTTTAGAAAATTTCCTTTGAAAGAGAGGCCCCCTCCCGCCCCCACCCCCAGGGCCTATTGGTTAGCTCATTTTCTTTTCTTTTGTTTTACAAATGAATATGAGAGAGTCTGGGAAGGTCCAATCTGAAAGGGTGCTTTGAAAAGACCCCTAGGGACTGACTAGTCTGTAGGCACTTGGGGGGGCGGAGAGCAGCCTGGTCCTAGATGCCCGCTGAATTCAGAAAAGGAGAAGTTCCCATCATGGCTCAACGGAAAACTGACTAGCATCCATGAGGATGCAGGTTGGATCCCTGGCCTCATTCAGTGGGTTAAGGACTTGGCGTTGTCTTGAGCTGTGGTGTAGGTTGCAGACATAGACATGGCTTGGATCTGACGTTGATGTGGCTGTGGCACAGGTCAGCAGCTACAGCTCCAATTTGACCCGTAGCCTGGGAGCCTCTATATACCATGGGTTTGGCCCTAAAAAGCAAAAAGAAGAAGGAGGAGGAGGAAAGTAACTCCTGAGGCGCTGCTCTGCCTGAGGCAGCTTGGTTTCTAATCTGGATATAACTTGGCAAAGGCCATTTGTTTCTCTAGATAAGGCATTAAAAGCTACAATAAAACCAAAAGGGAAACTGCACATCCAAACTCTGTATGAAATGTTTAATTTTTTTTGCAGCATCTTAGCAGATCCAAACTCATTTCATCCTTAGAGACAGCCAACCTCCAGGCTGTTGGTGTTTCAAACAATTTCATACCTAGCTATGCTTTAAAGTAACCACCCACCCATAAGATAAATTAAGTGAAGCATTTGGAAGTGATGTTGGGGTGGGGGCGGGAGTGGGGTTTGCTGGTCTCTACCTGGAAGGATTATGATTCTGCTCAATGAAAACCAAACCAAACCAAACCAAAACCCAAACCAGCACTGCAGTCTTAGAGGGTTGAGACTAGGGACAGTACTGGGGGTGGCAGAAGAGTCAGAGAAGAATGTGGTCACATTCTCTAGTTGTCATCAAAAGGCCAGGGTGGGGGTGGGGACTGATCATTTTTCAGGTAATGAGGGTGGTAATTAGAGAGGTCCAAAGCAGTGGAGTCCAGTTTTCAAGGGTTTTCTTTCTTTCCCTTTTTTTTAAAACCTACACTCAACCCAAAACATTTCCTTATTGTGTTTTAAAACCAGACCCATACAGTTTGCATAACAAACTCCCTAGAGACATTTACTTAATATTTAACTAAGGCTAAATTACAAGATTCCACTTCAGAGGACCTGGCAGAAACTTTGACGCCTAATTCTATTTCATTCAAGGCAAGTTGGGGAGGGTTACAATCTGGCCATTGTCAAATACTTTTCAAGACTCATTAATCTCAAGCAAGAACCAACTTCACAAGCAGGGCAGCCTTTTGAAGTGAACGGTGGTAGTGGTTTAAACAGAGGATTAGGAGATAATCACATTAAAAGTCATCTTTTGGCACTAAAATTGACCCCAGTCCAGGGGTTGTAAATTACAGGGCTGGGGCAGGCTGTTTGGCTCCCCTCTCTTACCGGGTCTCAGACTCCCCTGTGACACAGCCAGATGGCAGCCTGCCCACATCCAGAGAGAGAACCGCTGCCTTCTGCTGTGTTATCACAAAGATGCCTCTTAACCGATTTATGGGAATGTTTCTAAAATAATACCCAAAACTCTATTTGCAATTTAGACACTAGAGCATAGGCACAATTTAAATGTAAATTTTAAGTCTGCTTTGCACTGTAGATATCAGTTAGCCAGCTTTCAATCATGAGAGACGTAAAATCCCTCATGCTAAACTTGAGCTCTCCAACCGAAGTTAATTTGCCCTGGACAAGTAGAAACGGAAGGACCTGCCAAGAGGAGTCGCCTGCACCTATCTTATTGCTAGGATTTTGAGTGTACAAAAAAATGAAATCTATATTCCCCAAGCAAGTCAGCATTTCCTTTTAAAGTGTTCTTTCGATTGCTTAGAAGACAAAACAGCAGACCGAACAATTATTTAGTAGTGGATTTGATATGCATTTCAAATGCAATGCCTAATATTAAGGGGTTCACAGCACAAAATGAAATATGTGAAACCACATTAGCATTCAATCTGTAAAAGATATGATGTACCTTTTTTTTTTTTAAAAAAATAATGTCCCACCCAGCACTTAACTCTTTGCCTTCTTACTCCAGGTCATGGATGGATCTCTTAAGTGCCACACACAAATATATAGAAAAGAGTCATAACCACATTATACGCCTTCATAGATTCTCTAGCTGAATACTTTCATTCTGAAGCTAGGGATGTGGCAGGCCGGAATCATAAAGTGCCTTGAGCAAGATTTCACACCTAGGATCCTAATGCATGTCTCTTGCAACCTGGCCCAGGGCTCTGTACACCAGTTAACTGTCTCTCCTCACCCCCAACACAGCTGCTTGGACCAAATACGGCCACCATATGCACTGCCCAGAGACAAACAGAGCTGCGCTACCCAGTGAGCTAGGTCAGGTCGTCTTGGATCTCTGAACAAAAAGACAGGAAGTTACCAGCTGACAAGGGGAGGTGAAGAAGCAGATTCGTGGAGTTGCTGCTTAATTGTAGCAGAAACCAAGCTGTTCATTGGCATTGGCTCCTGAGGGCTCCTGGCTCCTATGGGATCCTTATACCCTTAAAACCAATCCCCCTTTCCTGAGCTAGTTTGGATATGTTTCTAGAAAAAAAAAAAAAACCCCAAAACAAAAAAACACCCTATAAACAGCAGCCTCATGTTCCTTTTATGGTATTTCAGGATCGGGAACATCTGATCAAACCTCAAGGCTGCTGACAGAAGTGGAATCAGAGGTCCCTTCTGCCCCCCAGTCACGTGCACTACTTGCTTCCATTCAAGGAGGCTGTCAAAAGCCATGAATTAAAATGGATTGAGAGAACTTAAAAAAAAGGCAAAAAAAACAAAAACAAACAAAACCCCCCCTTGAATTATTAGGTGAGAATAAGCCTGCCTGGCATAATTTCAACCAGGCCTTCAACAATCAGAAAAACTATAAGAACAGTTTGGATAGAACTGACAATTACTTCAAATAACCACACATGGGTTAAAAAGTGGGGCCACTATCTTTTGCTGTTGGTAAAAGGAGTGTTTACAAAAAAAGTGTAGGACAAATGTTAACTTTACTGGAGTTCAGGCAGCAAGAATCAGCTTTTCTAAGGGCCAGTTGCCCCCCGAGTAAGCTATTTAATGGACAGGGAAACTGTGGGCCAGGAAGATAAGTGCCTAAAAACAGGAGTCCCAAAATCAAATGTCTTAAAAGTGGCCAGGGAGGTCACAAAAGATAAGGCAACAGGGAGGGGTGAGGTCTGTGCCTAAATTAAGGTGAACAGCCAGCATAAAAGCACTGAAATTCAATTTTAAAGGATTTTCTTAGGTCACTGTTGATGATACTATAAATTTACATAACATTTCTCAAAATCATATACTTCTAAAAATCTTATACATACTCATTTCCTCTGAGACATGGGAAATCCACAGTTCAATATCATTTGCGTTAACTGGTGAAGAGCAATGTAAAAAATTGAAGCCCCTTTAAAATTTACTCAAAAGGCAAAGTGACAATGCCACGAAAGAGTTAAGACAAATGGCTGACGGAAACCTTAAAAATATTTTCCTCTTCACTAAAAATATATGAAAATTAACAGAGATGCCATTTTTTTTCCATTGGTTTAATCAGCAATGATTGAAAAAAGGAGAACACACAGAGGTTATGAGGAAGAGTCAAACTGAGAACTCTCACACAGCAGACTGGGGTACCGAGAGCAAGCATTTCCAGGAAAATAATTAGCAACATTATGCTAATTAGCATAATCAGCATTATGCTTAAGGATTCTATCAATCCTATGTGCCAGGAGCAGCTTTCTTCTCTTGGGATTAAGCCTGTTATTCCCTAGTGCATACTGTCATTTCCTTTTAGTTTGGTCAGGACAAAGTTTAAAGACAAACTCATGGCTCGGAGTTCCCGTCGTGGCTCAGTGGTTAACGAATCTGACTAAGAACCATGAGGTTGTGGGTTCGATCCCTGGCCTTGCTCAGTGGGTTAAGGATCCGGCGTTGCCGTGAGCTGTGGTGTAGGTTGCAGATGCGGCTCGGATCCCACGTTGCTGTGGCTGTGGCGAAGGCTGGCAGCTACAGCTCCTGTTAGACCCTGGCCTGGGAACCTCCATATGCCGTAGGTGTGGCCCTTGATAAGGCAAAAAAGACAAATAAATAAATAAATAAATAAATAAATAAATAAATAAATACAAACTCATGGCTCAACTTTAGACAAGGTCTTCATCTCCTAGACTATCTGTATTGCCCCCAATCTTGATTTAATCTACAGTTCCTCTTTTTTCCTTGTTTTATCTTGAATGCCATGTAATATCTACAGAAAGGGGCAGGATCTAGATACCAGAGAACAAAGACAATGAGCCCCCCTTGGGTCAATGGTGGTATCAATATCTGCACGGCTATTTTACAACAGGGAATCATCTTATTTAGCCAAAAGTGAGATTTTTGCCTCATGAGACAAAACTGAACACCATGAGGGTTCAATGAAATTGCCTCTAACCTTTTAAAGACACAAGAAATACCCTTTTAAAGCCTTTACTTCTTTTTTCAGGGGGCTGTCACCATGCCAAAATGGAAGCCAAGAAATCAGGTAATTACTCAGCTGGACAGTGACGCCTTCCGAAGCGCTATCTTCCGCATCGCTTTATGAGCATCTGATAACCCCTTCATGGCTTTTTCCGTCCCAATGTCAAAGAGTCTGTTGAATCCAATGACAAGGTTAAAAGTCTTGACTGGTAACAGAAGAAGAAAATACCTCATTGATGTTTTTCAGCTAATTTAACAAAAGCTTATCTAAGTTTCCTGGGACAAAAATACCTTTTGACTTGTCAAGAAAGATATAAAGAAGACACGTAAGCAGTGGATCAGAGTTAATGCCACACGGGCAAACCTGAAATGCAGTCATAGCGAATATGCAATGAAAGAGAATCTTGAGCAAGTTGTTTTAAGGCTTAAAGCCTCAGGGTTTTTTTGTTTTGTTTGTTTGTCTTTTTAAGGCCGATCCTGTGGCACATGAAAGTTCCCAGGCTAGGGGTCGAATCAGAACCACAGCTGCTGGCCTACGCCACAGCCACAGCAATGTAGGATCCAAGCCAAATCTGCAGCCTATGCTACAGCTTAGGCTAAATGCCAGATCCTTTATCCACTGAGCGAGGCCAGGGATTGAACCCGCAATCACATGGATACTAGTCAGTTTCTTAATGCACTGGGCCACAACGGGAACTCCCTTCAAGACTCAGCTTTAACATCTCTTTAAAAAAAATTAACAGTGGGTAGTTCCCTTGAGGCACAGCAGGTCATGGATCTGGCATTGCCCCTGCTGTGGTGCAGGCCATAACTGTGGCTCAGGAACCTCCACATGCCTGGGTGCCACCAAAAAAAAAAAAAAAAGGTGGAAAAGTTGGATGCCCTTCATATGTCATCCAGCTGTGTTCTAAGAGACAGCAATGGCATCTGTGTCTCTAGCACCAGAGGTCTTAGAGGAACAGAATCGAATCTGCTTAACCCAATGCGATCCCTTCTACATGCATATTTTCTGATTTGTAAAATGGGCTGGCAATAATCACTTCTCAGGATTGCTGGCTAGATGAAGTGAGGTAAAATTTGAAAAGCATTTTTACGGTGGATAGCATATATACTAACAGCTCGTTTTACATAATACGGCTTATTATTATTTGAAATATTACTATGCCAGTCTAAGAAAATGATGAAAATGATACTAACCCATTGTTATAAATATCAAATAAGATAACATGGAGGCCAACAAAAGCAATAAAAAAGGTACAACAGATGGGGGAACAATGATGACGGTGATGAGAAAGTGGTGAATAATAACCATAAATTCTGCTCAGACAGTATGAGTCACCCCTAATATAACAAATTATTTTTAAAAGCAATAAAACCCGTTGAGACGTCATCCAATGACAACTGTCCAATTAATATAAAATTTGGCAAGGGGTTTGGCACGGTTGAATGTAGTTGCCTTCCAGAGAATTTTGGGTGAGACAAAACGTTTAAGTCAAAATGTTTAAGTCAGGAGACTTCAAGCTCCGCCCCTTATGTAATGAACATCTTTTCATCCTTCACCCCTTGAAGAGGCGGCCACTAATTTGGGGATAACCCTCACAGGAAAGGCTGCTTCAGGAGGATGCCGACTGCCCAAAAGAATCTTACCCATCTCCACCTTCCCTTCCCTTCCCTCCAACTCCCAACACCACCAGGAATTTTCCTTTTCACCCACCCTCAACACTGGAGCCAAATCAAGGCTCTCCCGTTATTACTGCTGCAGCACAGAGCAACGACTTTCCCACCTCTCAGTATCCCCGCCCCCAGCCTTTCTCTGCCCCTCCTTCGCTCCCTCCCTTCCTCCTTTGAATGGCTTCTGTTCTTTCCACCAAGAACTGCCAGGAATGTACAACTTATTTGCTGCTGAACAAAGTTAAACGATAGTGTCCCAAACAAAACATCAGAAGGAGTTCCACCTCTCCACCTGGAGCTGTCACCGGGTTTCGTGTGTATGCCAGCTGCCCCTGTAACTCTAGAAGCTCCCTCACAGGAGCTGCCCTGCCTTAGATGCTTCTGTGTCTCCACTGGGTAAGGAGCAGTCACACTTAATACCACTTGATGTTATCAGTCAGCAGCTCTTAACTTTTAGCTTTTGCTCAAATTTTGCTAAAATGGGGCCTCTTGGGAGAAGGCATTTAATGTCTCCCCTCTCCCAGTCTTATTCACCCTGCATCTTCTTCTTCTTCTTCTTCTTCTTCTTCTTTTTTTTTTTTTTTGTCTTTTTAGGGCAGCACCCAAGGCATGTGGAAGTTCACAGGTTAGGGGTACTAGCCTGGAATTGAAGCTGTAGCTGCCAGCCTACACCACAGCACAGCTTTGCGGGATCTGAGCCTCATCTGTGACCTACACCACAGCTCATGGCAACTCCAGATCCTTAACCCACTGAGTGAGGCCAGGGATCGAACCCGTGTCCCCATGGATACTAGTCAGGTTCATTACAGCTAAGTCACGATGGGAACTCCTCCTTCCAGAGCTTTTTAATTTTTCCTTTCATTTCCCCAAAGTAAATCAGGTAAAAATTCCAACCTAAGTGATTTTAAAAAGGCGCATAGGTGCAGAATACTTGAATACCAAAGCAGGTGGCTGTTATAGAAGTAATACCGTTCCTAAGTAATGATGGTACTTACAACCCATAGGATGATCAGTCTTCTGGACAAATAAGGATCAATATTCCAGTGAGTGAATGGAAGGAATGTGATGTAGAACACTTCTTGACCCAAAGCGGCTGAAAATCTGAATAGGTAATAGTAGAAATAATTCTTCACAATGTACTTCTGTACATAAGCCTAAAAGACAAAAGTGAGAAGACTCTGTAAGTTCACTGGACTAGTCATCAAAGGGAAAGTTTTTTTTTTTTTTTTTTTTGCCTTTTGTCATTTTAGGGCCACACCCGTGGCATGTGGAGGTTCCAGGCTAGGGGTCAAATCGGAGCTGTAGCCTCCAGCCTACGCCACAGCCACAGCAATGCAGGATCCGAGCTGCGTCTGGACCTACACCACAGCTCACAGCAACAACGGATCGTTAACCCACTGAGCAAGGCCAGGGATCGAATCTGTAACCTCATGGTTCCTAGTCGGATTCGTTAACAGCTGTGCCACGACAGGAACTCCAAAGGGAAAGTTTTAAAAACCTCTAAAAACAGTTCACAGGGTTTCATCTGTCAAGGTGCTGCCTGCTCTCTCCTTATATAATTACAGTTTCATTACGATCAGCCTGATGTGCCCATATAAGCACAGATGATGTTAGTTTTTCATATCGTCATAAAATTAAATTACATCCCAGACAGAGATATCAGGGGAAGACACACCAAAAAAGCCTCCTGCGTATACAGAAGGCTGGAAATCCAGGGGAGCTGAACTCTGATAGGACACCATGCGGATCTATGGCTGTGGTAGGCCGAAGAATGTCCCCAAAGACATCCACATCCTCATCCTTGGAACCTGCAAATATGTTACCTTATGTGGCAAAAGGGCTTTGCAGATGTGATGAATGATTTCAAGACTGAGGGCTTACCCTGGATTCTGTGGGGAGGTTCAGTGTAATCACAAAGATCCTTAAAAAATAGGAGACAGAAGAATCGGGCATCAGAAAGCAATTTGAAGATGCTGCATGGCTGGGTTTGAAGACAGAGGAAGGAGCCAGGAGGCAAGGAATGCAGGCAGCCTCAAAGAGCTGGAAAAAGTGAGGAAAAAAGTCAGGAAAAATATTCTCTCCTTGAGCTCTGCGGATGCCTTGATTTCAGCCAAGTGATAACCATTTCAGACTTCTGACCTCCACATATTCTGCCCACAGGATAAATTTGTGTTGTTTCAAGCCACTAAGTTTGCGGTAATTTGTTGTGGCAACAAGGGATTTTTTTTTTAAGTTTTTGTATTAGTTTTGTTTTTTTTTTTTTTGGTTGCACCTGTGACATATGAAAGTTCTCAGGCCAGGGATCAAACCCGTGCCACAGCAGTGATCATGCCAGATCCTTAATCTACAAGGACACCAGGAAACTCCCAATATGAAGACTTTAGAAAAATAACTTGCTGATGACTGTTTGTAATTTACCTTTTAAATAGGATTAGTCAAGTCAACCCACCACAGTGATGGTATAAGAAACACAGCAAGTACACAGGAGGCCTGCATTTTAATGCACTCCCATTTTCTATCACCCTTTCCACCCTATTATCCTGGTAGTAGGCAGGGAGGGGAAAAAAAGACTTAAGGGTCTTAAAACAGGAATAAGCAGACAATCTATTTAAAAATACTGATATATGTGGCTGAAGTGACAGTATCATAGTCATGAGTAAAAAACAAAAGATTTGTCACCCTGTTAAACGAATCTAAAAAGCAGAGATTTAAAGCTACTGATGGTAGACATAAACTTCCTAAAAATAAAATCAAAGTAAACTGCCAATACAGAAAATGAGGAGGAAAAGAGGCAGTCCTGCCACTGGGGTGACTGTGTCAAGGATCTTGGAGGTCTGGATTTTTGGTTTGTTTTTACACAATGTCAGCGGTACTTGAATCCCGGGGAAATTCAGAGAATAAGTTATATGCCCTTATTCTGCAAATATTCATTCTGTGCCTAGGATGACTCACAACTTGGGCCGGGCGCCAAGAATATTCAGATGAGCCAAGTGTGATGCCTGGCTTCAAGGAGCTCTTTTCTGGTGGGGGTGGCTGGGTACCAAAAAGTATAATTTGAGGGAATTAATTTTTAAAAGACAAATTATTGTGCTTGAAGCCTTGAAAAAGGCCAGGAGTGCTTTTTATACTTAAGGGGAAAAAAAAATGACCTTGGAAATTGCAAGAATATCAGTTGTACTCGACACTGCTGGCTACCTACCAAGAATGCATTGCTTTCTTTCTCCTAAGAGGCTCCCAGTTTTATTCTAGCATCTCTCCCTCCCCCACAGAGCCCTGTGACTCAGGGGGAAGCTGACACTGCCCTCTGCTCCAGAGGTATATTTGGATTTGTGTAAACCAGTCATGGTAAGTTAAAAAATTCAACCTCAAGCCAAGCAGTGCATGGCACTACCTGAGAGAAAGTTACTAGTCAGGGGTGAGCATCTAATTTAAGCCTCAAGTTCATCTCTCTTTAGGCATAACTTTACTTCTCAGTGAATTCAAAGGAGAAAGACTGTATCCATCCCAAAGAGGATACATAATAATACACAAAATGAATTAAAAAGGGAAGTGTACGGTTTCACCACTTTGCCAAGATATTATGGCTGGATTTGCTAAATATGACCAACGGATTGTGATGAATAAATGACAAGCTCTTCCCTCCACCTTCTCCCCGTATCTCATTATTTAAGCTGAGGACTCATTTTTGCAGATTCTGTTCTAGAAGTACACATCTAAGAGTTCCCGTCGCGGCTCAGCAGTTAATGACTCTGACTAGCATCCATGAGGACACAGGTTTGATCCCTGGCCTTGCTCAGTCGGTTAAGGATCCGGTGTTGTCATGAGCTGTGGTATGGGTCACAGACACAGCTTGGATCCAGCGTTGCTGTGGCTGTGGCGTAGGCCAGCAGCCACAGCTCTGATTCGACCCCTAGCCTGGGAACCTCTGTATGCCGCAGGTGCGGCCCTAAAAAGCAAAATAAATAAATAAATAAATAAGTAAACATCCAACAGGCCTGACCTTGGGGCAAATCCTGTGAAAACACCCTTTTTTACATAAAGATTAGTTATTTAAATGTACCAGCTATCAGGTACACCTGATGATCTGACCTGCCTTGAAACTTTATGAGGAAAACTTCTGCCAAACTTTGACAAGGGTCAGACCCCTCTCATGTGTCAATTCCTGGTACCCAGAGTTATATTGACAGGGATAGAGTAGGATGGTTACCCAGGTAAGTTGTGGAAGTCCCAGCAGGGGACCACAGACAGTAGAAACCTAGGGAACTTTTAGAGTCCACCGTAAGTTAATAATCACTCAAAAAAGACACCAGAACGTCATGGAACAAAGCAGGCTTGCTTATCTATAAAACCATAAATAAAAGCACTATGCCTCAGATCACTAAATGAAAAGGTAAAAATAGGGCCCGTGTTCACGTTCAACAAGATAATGATCCTTAGGACCAAAGAATTTATGGGAAGGATGACATTCCAAAGTAGGAGACCCCCATTCTACAGAAACCTGTTTTAGCACGTTATGACGCTTCCATTGATTTGCATAAGCACCATGACAGTCCTAGTTTGACCTCATAGGGCCAAATATTCTCTTACCCAATACAAAAGAGGAGCTGGTGATGTAAGCCTGACATCTACCTGAAGAATGAGGAAGAAGGTGGTCTTTTCCCACTCGCCAATTTCCTTGGATTAGAAAAATGTAGCCCACGTGATCCTAGGGGCAGAGCCCCCTCTCCTGCCCCTGGTATCCCTCACAAGCATCCTATCCTAATCTATTTCTTGCCTATTACTTTGTCTTTCACTGAATTCCTTTTGTGCTGAGATGCCAAGAACCGGAGCTTCAGTATGTCCAGACACCAGGTGAGTGATTCTAACTCAAAGAAAAGGGGGTCCAAGTCCCAATCTGGATTCTGGTTGGGCTCCAGTCAGAGGTGTTTTGATTTCAATATGACTTTATAAATACTCAGCAACTAGCATTTTCCTACCCTAAGACTTATCTGAGACCAAGTTCAATAACTTCATTCTAGTAAATAATTGAAAAGACTGTCAAAGATGACAGCAAACTGCTTTAGTGTTACATATTACTGATTAATATCTTCAGGCACACTTTTTACAATCTCTTAGGAACTCCCTTTTTTTGAGTGAAGAGTTAAATATCCTCTAAATCTTCTTAGAAACAAAAAAGCAAAGAACAGTCAAAGTGCTTTTTAGATTACGTCTCTGTATATGTAATTAAATAAGTCGAGAGCCAATATTTGCCTCCAAATTCCTGGGAATTATATGGACTGTAAATAAAGTGGTTGAGGTACTTGTCTTTGCAGAACAAGAATCTAAGTTTCCCTTGCAGGAAATCTCAGCGTGTCTCACTTCAAGCTCTCTTTGGAAATAAGACTTTTCAGTTCCAGTGTAGGTGTTGGTGCCATCGGGAACAATTAGAGGTAGAAGAAACTGGGGTTAGAATTGGTAGCAGAGAGAAGAGATAAAACTGAAAGACAGGAAACCAAATCCCAGAACAAAACACCTACATTCTGTAGAACTGGCCACGCCCAAGTGCTGACCTCCCAGGCAGTGGGTCGTGTTTCTGGGGCACAGGAGGCAATGATTATCAGCTGATTTTTTTAGACAAAAAAAAAAAAAAAAAAAAAAATCAGGAAAGCACCGAACATTCAGGTGGGTGGAGAACTACTTTTAGAAATAAAATACCTCTTAGCATGCCAATCATCTGCCGCAAAGCCAAAGAAGTTTCTACCAGACAAGGGGTGCTAGGATGGAAATTACCTATATATATCCGTTATTACTAACTGCAAAGTATCACTGATATTTGTCTATTTTATTTATTTTTCTGAAAGTTAAAAAATGAAATGTTTTTGCAGGTAGGGGAAAAAACCATAATCTCAGTTTCCCCAATGCTAGCTTTCCTTTATGGTTATAAATTCCTCCAATGCACATCCCCCTAAAATGGCGTTTGGGGAACTTAATGTTTGGGTGGGAAAAGGGCTGCTCTATTTTGCTGCTACCAGAGAATTCCATGTTCTCTGCAAGGCTGCCTCTAAGGCATAACTAAATGAGGGCAGAGTGGGAGCTATACAGATCGACCAACCCAGTGATGAAGGCAAGGAATGCTGTGAATATGTAATTTCTTGACTTAGCTCTGCCCCCCAACACCTGAATGGTATTTTTGTTTTCCAAACACACACAGAGGAGTCCTAAATGCAGAGGAACTACGGCCAGGTCAGCGCCCAGACAGCCAGAGCTGCGATTGTCCAGCAGACCTGGCAGCTGGCCCGGCTTTTGAGCTTTCAAAAGAGGAACACTAGAAATAGCTTTTAGCCAAAACAGTGCATGACCTTGGGAAAGTCAATTCACCTTTCTGAAGCTCAAGGGCCTGGAAAGGATGGCGTAGTGTTAGTTCAGGTGGCTTTTAATATACAAAACAAACTGTTAGCCCAGGACCTAGTATATAAAATCACATAAGATTGAAAGTCTACTAATTGGTTGAAAGTGAGGAGGGGGGCCCAGGGAATCTCTGTTTCAGGCCGGACACCCCCCTCCCCCAATCCCAAAGTTTTCTCTGGAATACTCCTTCAGAGCAGTTCAGTAATCAGTTTGAAAACCACAGACCTTAGTCTCCGCCAGACCTCAGACCACCTTTCTGTGACTACCCTTTGGCCTTGAACAGGCTATAGGCATTCTGACCTTGAGGTCTTTTAAGGACTTGATAAACTCTGGACCAATATCCTTGCAGTCATATTGCTTATCTCCATTTTTTTCTGATTACAGCTCTAAATGCAAGTGTTCTTCCAAAGGTCAAGTTTGAGACATTTGTCTATCTCAACAGAGCCGGAAGCAGTCTACTTTAATTGGAAGCAGTAGAGGAAGATAATTCTTTCTGGCTGAGAGAGATCAAATCTATACAGGAGGGAGCAGCACGGTTTTACTTAAAAATCATCTTAAGACTCAAAGCTCTTTTATAGGACACACCAACAACAGCAGCAGCATTTCCTTCACCACAGCTTTGCTTTAAAGAAGATCTGCAGACCAATGAGAAAAAAGTAAGATTCTAGACTGGCCTGGAGAAAAAAGCCCAGGAAGAAGGGAGGGTACAGAGCATGGGGGGTGGGGGAGGGTGGTTAGGAATGCTGACTCTGGAGGAAAAACATCTTGGATTGAATCCAGGCTGCTCCAACACTCACTACATGAATAATCACACACCAATGACTTGACCTCCCAGGGCCTCAGTTTCCCTTTCTGCAAATGGGACTGATAATAACACATACCATATAGGGATGTTGGAAGATTCAAATAGACACTGTTGATGGTGTATGCAAAGCATTCAGCTCTGAGCCTGGCAGAGAAACACCTAGGACCTAGGTGTTTCTGGTGATGGCTTCCCAGAAAGCCTTTCTTAATTCTAACATGCATTCCAATCGCCGAAACCTTGTTAAAAATGCAGATTTTGATGCAGTTCACCTGCATCAGGGCTGTAAGTTCCAATAGGTTCCCAGGTGATGCATATACCGCCTGGCTGCCCACTCATGGACCACACTTTGAGTAGCAAGGGGCAAGGACACCTCAGGGAAACGTTTTTAAACCAAAAAGGAAGGCTCTCAGATTTTCCTTTTTTTTTAAGGACACGCCCATTGACATATGGAAGTTCCCAGGCCAGGGACTGAACCTGAGCCACAGTTTTGACCTACGCTGCAGTTGTGGCAAAGCCAAATCTTTTAACCCACTCCCCTGGGCCTGGGATTGAATCAGTGCCTCCAAAGTGACCCAAGTAGCTGCAGTTGGATTCTCTTTTTTTTTTCTTTTAAGGGCCGCACCCGTGGCATGTGGAAGTTCCCAGGATGGGGGTTGAATCAGAGGTACAGCTGCCAACCTACACCACAGCCACAGCAACACTGGATCTGAGCCACATCTTCGACCTATACCGGATCCTTAACCCACTGAGAGAGGCCTGGGATTGAACCCGAATCCTCATGTATAGTAGGTGGTTTGTTTTTTTCTGTCTTTATTTAGGACCGCACCCATGGCATATGGAAAATCCCAGGCTAGGGGGCTGAATCAGAGCTGCAGCAGCTGGCCTGCACCACAGCCACAGCAACTCAGGATCGCAGCCGCATCTGTGACCTACACCACAGCTCATGGCAACGTCAGGTCTCTGACCCACTGAGCCGGGCCAGGGATGCAACCTGCGTCCTTATGGATCCTAGTGGGGTTCATAACCTGCTGAGCCACGATGAGAACTCCCGCAGCTGGATTCTTAACCCACTGTACCACAGTGGGAACTCCTTTCAGATTTAATTCTCAGGGTTAGAGGAAGCCCCAGTGGAAGTTTTTATGAAGGTAAGATAATATGATCAAAGCAACAGGTAAAAACGCTGGTGACAAACCAGAAGAGAACAGTTAGTGAATTTCACGGAAAGTCCCACAGTAGTCGGAACGCAGGAACTGGGCCCAGACATGCCCCTCAACCACAGAAGATACTAAAGGGAAGGGCATGTAAAAGCTGTCTCACAGAAATAACAGCGGATCAGACAGCCAACCATGATGCAGAAAGAAAAAAGCCAGCCCGGCCTCCTCGCCTTCATTTGAGAAGGGTTTGCATAGATTCCTAGATAACAAATTCAGAATTAGTTAAGAAGGAGTCATGAGGCTTGAGAGACATTCCTAACCTCTCAGAACACCACCATCCAGGAAAAGAAACCGCATTTTCCCTAAAAAGGGCTCTTGCGCCACTGTCAGAATCCTGGCTTGGAAACTAGGTTCTCTGGCTCTGTGGGCAGGAGCATCTCTCCTTATGTTCTCTGCTAAGATAGAGGCAGCACTTGGCTTTTTTTTTATTATTTTAATTTTATTTTTTATTTTTATTTTTTTGTCTTTTTGTCCTTTTAGGGCCGCACCCGCGGCATGTGGAGGTTCCCAGGCTAGGGGTTTAACAGGAGCTGTAGCTGCCGGCCTTCGCCACAGCCACAGCAACTCGGGATCCGAGCCGCGTCTGCAACCTTCACCACAGCTCACGGCAACGCCGGATCCTTAACCCACTGAGCGATGCCAGGGATCGAACCTTCAACCTCACGGTCTCTAGTCAGATTCGTTAACCACTGAGCCACGATGGGAACTCCAGAGATGGGAGAGTTATAAATAAACACTCAGCTATTGTAAAACACCAGTGTTAAAGCACCAGTACAAACCAAGCAACGCCCACCCTTTTTTAAAAAAGGAGTTCCCATTGTGGCTCAGCAGGTTAAGAACTCGACTAGAATCCATGAGGATGTGGGTTCAATCCCTGCTTTCCTCAGTGGGTTAAGGATCTGGTGTTGCTACAAGCTGCGCTAGAGATCACAGATGCGACTCGGATTTGGCATTGCTGTGGCTGTGGCGTCAGCCTGCAGCTGCAGCTCCAATTTGACCCCTAGCCTGGGAACTTCCATATGCTGCAGGTGCGGCCCTAAGAAGAAAAAAGAAAAAAATTAAAGTGGCCAATCTTTTCCAGACAGAGGCCATGTCTCCATGGACTATTCCGTCACTGCTTACACTTTAGTGATGGAAGACTGACATTTAGCATGATTATTTCTTTCAGCATTTTTTGATGAAATCAAAGCAGGATCAAGTGATACCAAATGATGTGTGTGTGTAGGAGGTGATTTCCAAGGAGGAGTTGTTTGAGCTGAGCCCTGGATGGGGAGGTGAGCTGGTTCCTTCGAGGTCTGTGGGTTTGAGAGACCACTTGGCAAAAGGCCTCAAGTAGGAACCAGGCCAACTAGGACATGGCAGGTGGAAAAGAGAGAGCTAGGAGATGAAGAGCAGAAACTAGATCAAGCCAAGGTATGGGATCTAGGCTGGAAACAACAGTGAATCCCTGGAAGCTTTCAGATAAGAGCATTATTATTTGTTTTGTTTTGGCTGCACTCACATGCACAAGTTCCTAGGCTAGGGATCGAACACAAACCACGGCAGTGACAATGCTGGATCCTTAATTGCTATGCCACCAGGGAACTCAAGAGTATGATTATTTGAACTGACAAGACTGAAACATATTTTGACTCCAAGACCAGGGGAAGAAGGCCCTGCTTTAACTCTTCTAATTTTTTTTTCTTTTTTGACTGTATCTGTGACATATGGAAGTTCCCAGGCCAGGGGTTCAATTGGAGCTGCAGCTGCAGCCATGGCAACACCAGATCTAAGCTGCATCTGCAATCTACTCCGCAATTTACAACACCCATCAGATTCTTAATCCACTGAGCCAGGTCAGGGATTGAACCCGCATCCTCATAGAGACAACATTGGGTCCTGTTTTTAATTTCTTAAACCTAATGGAGAAAGAGCATTAACTACCAATGCTGAAGTTAAAAGCCGTGAGGGTGAAGTCCCGCTGTTTGCCGAGCGATGTAGACATGCTTTGTCTTGAATTTTCATCTCTTTACCAATATGCTCCCATCACATTTAATTATTTTTTTAAGTTTATTAAATCAAGACTTTCCAGCCTATAAAGAAAATTAAACGAGGTTCTCATAGGAAGCCTCAGGAAGACTGACAATGTCCCTTGAAGGGGAAAAATGAAGGAAGAAGATGGACAAGGGTGTTGAGATAGCATTACAGGTTGGGTGATCTGAGAGGTCTGCTGAGGGCTCGGGTGATTAAAATTTCAGGATATCAAGATGGAAAGTCAATAAAATGGAAAGACGACGTCTTCAAATAAGAGCTTGAAAGGGAACTGAATGCTAATCATTTTCATCTGCTTCGCGGGCATCTGCTGGGATCCCTCAGTCCGTGTCCAAGAACAAGAGGGAGGACTGAACCCGTGTGGCTTCTGTTTACAGTGGGCTTTTCACTGTGGCCTTTCCCACAATTTGAGCTTTGTTTTCCTCTTGACCACCCCTGGGATTTCAGCTCTTCTTCTGAGCATCCCTGACCTCCCTTTTCCTTTCCTCAAGGACCAGCTCTCGTCTGGGGCCCTGTCAGGAAGGGCGAGTCAGAATGAGGACTGTGAAACTGCACGGGTCAGAGTGGCAACCCTGCTGCACCTGAGTTGAGAACTGGATCTTACAACTTACAAAAGGCTTCCTCGTAAGTTCCCGTCGTGGCTCAGTGGTTAACGAATCCGACTAGGAATCATGAGGTTGCGGGTTCGATCCCTGGCCTTGCTCAGTGGGTTAAGGATCCGGCGTTGCCGTGAGCTGTGGTGAAGGATACAGACGCGGCTCGGATCCCGCGTTGCTGTGGCTGTGACGAAGGCCGGCAGCTGCAGCTCCTGTTAGACCCCTAGCCTGGGAACCTCCATATGCCGCGGGTGCGGCTCTAGATAATGCATATTAGACAAAAACAAAAAAAAAAGGCTTCCTCATCATCATTGTTAGATAAACACACAACCCATGCTGAGGAAGCAAATCTAGGCATGAGATGGAGAGAGTCGGACAGAAGCGTACAGAGCCTAGAGACATGGCCTCTGCTGGGAAAATTCCCTCCACAGGCAAGAAGAGACACAAAGAACAGAAATGACCGTTTCCATTTTTTTTGTGGGGGGTGCATGGGTGGCGGGAACCAGCTGCCCTTTAAATTCTCTAAACGTCTTAAGAACTTAACTGCTTTTCAAAACATTTTGGATCCGCTAAAACCTGAAACACATTGTGCCAAACATTCTTCCATTTAATTGTTAAGCCCTTGTGTGTTCAGGGGGATTTTTGGTGCAGATGTTTCTGATTCATTTATATTAACTTATCAAAATGACATTTGGGATGTTTAAGAAGGAGTCTTAGAGACGTGGGTGCATTATTTTCAGCCAGGAACTCCATGCCCTGCCCCAGTGCACATACACAGGGTTCAGAACTGGAAGGGTTGACTCTGTTCTGCTCTAACCTGGCAGCATGAACTCACCCACTCCTAATTCTCTTTAAAAATGTTTTTTTTCTAAAGCTTTAAAAGGCACTACCAAAAAATGGGTCAAGGGGGTCAAAAGGTATACACTTCTAGTTATAAAATAAATACGTCCTGGGGATGGAAGGTACAACATGGTGACTCGTTAATAATTCTGTAACTGCATATTTAAAAGCTGCTGAGAGGGTAAATCAAAAGCGTTTTCAACACAGGGAAAAAATTATGTAACTATGTGTGGTGATCATTTTGCAACATATACAAATATCAAACCACTATGGGGTACACCTGAAATTAACATAATTTCATATGTCAATTATACCTTAATTTTTTTTTTTTTTTTTTTTTTTTTTGCTTTTTAGGGCCACACCTGCAGCATATGGAGGTTCCCAGGCAAGGGGTCGAACTGGAGCTACAGCTGCTGGCCTATACCACAGTCACAGCAATGCCAGATCCGAGCTGCATCTGAGACCTACACCACAGCTCACGGCAATGCCGGATCCTTAATTCACTGAACGAGGCCAGGGAACAAACCCTCATGGCTCCTAGTCCAATTTGTTTCCGCAGTGCCACAATGGGAGCTCCAATTTTTTTTTTTTTTTTCATTTTTAAAAGGCACCACCAAAATGTAAGAAAGCTATTTGGGTACTTATAAATTTTCTTCTACGTGATCTTTTATGTTAAAGATCAAAAACAAACATTTAAATCAGACAAAGGCAAAACGGAAGTCTGACTAGTTTGCTACCAAAGTCAAGGTGGTTTTCTTCAAAGTCTTTCCTGCTTCCACCCTTCTTGTTTATCTGGGCTAAATGGGCACAGACTGTTAAGCTTGGAGTTCTCTTTACCCAAGACTATCATGTTAGTAGTTGGGTGTGTACCGTGGAGAAGAAAGAGGATGGGAAAAGCTATCTTTGTGCCAGCCCATCCCCACTTCTTAAATCCAGCCTCTACTTTTCAGAGCGCGCAAGGATTCAAGATGGGAAGGATGGGAGTTCCCTTCGTAGCTCAGTGGTTAACGAATCCGACTAAGAACCATGAGGTAGCAGGTTCGATCCCTGGCCTTGCTCAGTGGGTTAAGGATCCGGTGCTGCCATGAGCTGTGGTGTAGGTTGCAGACGCGGCTCGGATCCAGAACAGCTGTGGTTCTGGCGAAGGCCGGCAGCTACAGCTCCTGTTAGACCCCTAGCCTGGGAACCTCCATATGCCGCGGGTGCGGCTCTACATAAAGGCAAAAAAAACAAAAAACAAAACAAAACAAAACAAAAAAGATGGGAAGGGTACTTAGAAAGATTTTCCTTTCTTGATCTTCCCCTGCCCCTCCTCGGGGCACAGTCACGTGATGGTGGGCATCACAGATGAAGCAGGGATGCGACAGATGAAGGAAGGACAGATTGGGGGGGGTTCCGCTGAGAGGGTCTCCTTCTCTCTGCACTTGTAAAGCTTTGTCTACTCAAAAAATTCTTGGGCGGTTCCATCAATTTCCGTCACATTTTCAAACTGTAGCTCCCTCTGGAAGGCTATCTCTGAGCACGTTTAAAGCCACTGGTCCCCAAAATAAACTTAGAGCTTTGAAACTGTGTGTGTACACACATGAAAGAACATGGAGAAGAAAGCCATGCTGGGTCAGAACAATGGCCTTCCCACCCAGCCCGTCGTTGGCAGGCTGACTTCCTTGTGCCCTCTGAATGCTGGTGTTTTATCTTGTTTTGTTTTCACTTTCAATTTTTTGAGCTAAATGTTCGGGCTTGCTTTTTTTTTTTTTTTTGGTATCTTTTTTTTTCTGATTATCTGATTATATCACTTGTTATTTTTGTGCTGAGCACATTTCACTTCAGAATGTGTGGGAGTTCAAAAAAAGCTAGATACAAAGTGAAAATTACTCATTATCCCAACCCTCAGGAACCAGCCCCTTGGAATAGCTCCACTGGTCTTTCTCTTCTCCTGGGCCTCAGTGTGGTGACTTGGATTTACACAAAACTGAAATTCCACTGAGTTTTAAAAATGTAAGTAACATTTGCTGTATTGTGAGCATTTCCCCAGCAGGTCATCATTTTAGGTTATGATTTGGGTTAAGCCTGACTGTTTGATTTTTTCCTTCTGCCTTTACTGCACTCCCCCTTTTCCTTCACCCGTCCTCATAGCAGATCCCATCCCAGACCACACAGGCCCGAGTGTAAGCTGAGTAGTAATCTTATCACCCCAAGAACCTCGTTATCAGAGTCCCCTGCCCACTTGCACAGGAGACCCTAGAGGTACCTTTCAAGGACACTGTCTCACCCTGGCCATTCCTTATCCTGCCAAATAACCATCCACACCAACAACATTCCCTGTGATTGTTTGCCTTTTTTTTTTTTATTTTTAGGGCCGCACCCATGGCATATGGAAATTCTCAGCCTAGGGGTTGGGTTGCACTGGAGCTGGAGCTGCCAACCTACACCACAGCCACAGCAACTCGGGATCCAAGCCACATCTGCAACCTATACCACAGATCAGGTCAATGCCGGACCCTTAACCCACTAAGCAAGGCCAGGGATTGAACCCTCATCCTCAGGGATACTAGTCAGTTTCATTACTGCTGAGCCACTATGGGACCTCCATGTTTGCATTTTTTTTATCTTATTGCTCTTTGCTTGTTTTGTTTCCCAAGGACCTAAAGACTCTGTCAGATTTTGCAAAAACATCAGGGATAGTTTAAGGCCACTGAGGGCCACAGCTCGAAGCACCTTGCTGAAGAAATACAGAATGGCCTGGAGAAGGGCATGACCTGACAGTCACTGTCCCATAATCCATCTCACAACAGGGAAAAACAGGTCCTCCATGGGTTTGTAAGTCCTCAAAGTTTCTGCGTGAGCCAGAGCCCTCCCTCTTCTGTACTGGCCAGCTCTGCTGAGATAAATGGCTGTAAATGGAAGGAGACAAGGGCCTGAGTGTCAGCACCATCTTTGGGTCCAATGACATATCAACTGGACTCAAACCTCCAGGCAGGTTTGAATATTTTCACCTCTGCAATGGGTATAACGCCTCACAGAGGCTCTTGGAAGACGAAATGAAGTCACTTACATAAACCACATCATACCATGCCACACACACAGCATGAGTTCAATAAGTGGTAGCTGTAATTGCAGCTTTTATTAAAAGTA
The DNA here is from genome assembly GCA_004024745.2 of Catagonus wagneri. Taxonomy (NCBI): domain Eukaryota; kingdom Metazoa; phylum Chordata; class Mammalia; order Artiodactyla; family Tayassuidae; genus Catagonus; species Catagonus wagneri. Next base: position 4,609,886 of record PVHT021183688.1, read on the forward strand.
TAAATAATCAGAAAGTGTCAGCAATGTCTAGTTAGTAGAGCACGGAGGAGCGGAAGAAGGCAGGAAAAATTTAAAAAACAAAGACATCATAGAGGAGGAGGAAAGCAAGCTGTCCTGGAGGGAGACTGGAACTGTGATAAAAAGAGAAAGGGAAGAGGGACATTCCAGCTGAAGGGAACAGCATGAGGAGCAGTATGGAAGCATCAAGGCGTAGTGTTCCTGGAAGAGTACCTGGTTCAGTATAGCCAGAGTGTAAGTTATTTGTATTATAGGCGCGTTGCAGGTGGCAAGCCTAGAAGGGGAAATCAGAACCACAGAGAGGAGTCCTGAAGGTAGTAAGGAGGAAGTTGGGCTTCCGGTGTGGATAGAGGGGAGCCACTGAGAGTGTTTGAGTAAGGTGATCAGACACACGCGTGCTTTGAATGGCTGGCTCCGTATCGCATTCTTGTCCTTTCTCTGTGATTTCTCATCTTTTTCATATTGAAATGTGTGTAAGGAGAGGTCATAGACACGCCCAGGAAACCACTTTTCACGGTGCATTCTTGGAGGGTCTCACACACAGCCTACCTCTGCCTCCACAGCAGCCGGGGATGACGGCCTGCCCGCCCCCCGCTCCTTTCACATCTGCAATAAAAGCCCGGCGCCCCCAGAGCCTTCGTGGGCCATCACGGAAGATGAAGAAAGCTTGGTTTCTGTTTTTGGCCTTGGCTCTGCCATGTGGGATCGGATGATACAGTTACTTAGCAAGAAACCACAGGAATAAAAACAATTTGATGAAACCCAGAGAAAGTGAGTTCCTCCATGGAAGGCGACCGAATGCCACAGGCTGTGTAGAGACCCACCCTGAACAAACCCTCAGGCTCTGGGCTTGGGCTCAGCACGGCCACGGAGTGACTCACGCTTCGGAGGCCTCCGCCTCAAATGGGGGGCTGTGGTCCCTACACCTGCGGATGCGGGACTCACTGAAAACACCCAAGTGTGGAAATGTGGTTCTCATTTCTTTTCACAGAGCACGACTTCCAGAAAGCGCTGTGTAACCAGAAACGATGACCTTGACACGTCAGAGAAATATGGGTTTGCAGCCCTAATAAGGAAGGGAAGCGGGCCAAGTTAAGCAATGGGGGTGTAGAGACCTGCTTCCATGAGGTTGCTGATGAAGCAAGGGAGCATGGACTGGAAGAGCAGGGGAGAGAAAAAGGGTGCTTGGGGTGCTCACAGCCCTCATTTTGGAACAGTAGACTGAGGCCCAAGAACGAGAAGCCCCGCCCACTGCCACCCCCCCAGGCTCATATCCAGACACATGCCCCGCTCGCCACCCCCACCCCCACCGCCCTTTCTCCGCTGGGATGCGAACCTGCCATCCTAAGCCAGGTGAAATCACAAGACATTGACATGCTGTCTGACAGGAAGACTGCTTGTGTTAAAATAATGACTTCAGCATCATTTACGTCCTTATCCTTTGAAGCGTGGGCCCCAGATCCAAAGCGTGGGTATCACCTATTAGACAATCAGAATCTCAAGCCCACCCCAGGCCTGGGGGAAATCGCTGGAAATTTTAACCAGATTCCTCAGGTGATTTACATGTACATTCAAGTTTGAGAAACATTAGTCCTCATCTCGAGAAAAATAAAATACTAAGATTTTACAAGGCTTTCTGGGCCTATGGACACATGAAAGGGGAAACTAAAAGTGCAAAATCACTCAATAAAGTCTAGACAAATCCAGAGAGACAGATATAAAGTAGAGTGGTGGTTGCCGAGGGCTACAGCTGAGGTGGAGAGAAGCCGGGAAAGGCAGCTAATGGGTATATGTTTCTTTCAAGGTGATGAAAATGCTCTAAAATCGATTCTGCTGATGGTTGCCCAACCCTGTGAATATACTAAAAACCATTTAAAAAGGTGAATGGCATGGTATGTGAATTATATCTCAAGAAAGCTTTAAAATAGAAAATAAAAGCCCTCAAGAGCCTTGGAAATACCAAGATGAAAATTTCTGATTCCTGATTGCAAGACACCACCTACGGAACCACACCTTGGAGGGTACCACCAAAAAGAGACTGTTCTGAGGTCTGAGGATGGTGAGATTTAAGGAGCAGCCTGGGGGACAGAGTTTCTTCTACCAGAGAGGCACTGATATGGTCACTGACTCTTACAACATAAAAGAGGCCATGCTAGAGTTCGTGTTGTGGCTCAGTGGGTGAAGAACCCAACGCTGTGTCTCTGAGGATGCTGGTTTGATCCCTGGCCTTGCTCAGTGGGTTAAGGATCTGACATTGCTGTGAGCTGTGGTGTAGGTCACAGATGTGGCTTGGATCTGGCGTTGCTGTGGCTGTGATGTAGGCCAGCAGCTGCAGCTCTGATTCAACCCCTAGCCCAGGAACTTCCATATGCTCTAGGTGCAGCTGCAAAAAGAGGAAACAAAACAAGAGGCCATGCTGCCCTGCACTTCGTGATTTAGATGTCCCACTTTGACCCTCGTCCGGCTGTGTCCTTCCTCACAGAACAAGGAAAAATGCCCAGTCCTCTAGATCTTTCTCTGGTACGCCAGCATTCCCTGCCCAAATGCCCAAGCCTGCATGCAAGGCCTGTGCAGGTCTCCCCCCCACGGCTGTCCTGCCTAGTGTGCACTCTCCAGACTCGAGGGCTGGCTGCTGGTAAGGAGAATGGAAGGAGCTTGGGCACATGGAAATCCACTGCACAGCCCCAGGTGACAGGCTGTTTTCCTGGCTCCACTGCATGCCAGCGTGGAACCCTGGGGCCTGAGAATCCTGTGACCTAGCTTTTTTGTCACGTGAACATCTATATGTCAAAGGAGGAGAGCAAAGCCTATTATACGCAATTCTGTGTTAGCTGATAAGTATCTTTAATACTTTGACTTATGTACTCCATCCCCATTTGTGCACTTGCCCTAAAACCCTACTATTTTAGAGGTCGATTATCCTTTTTTTTTTTCCTAAGTTTGTCAAGCAGTGAGTATTTTTGGTCTTCTCCCAAGCATGCCGTATTATATAGGTAAATATTAATTATTCATTAAGGGTCAGCCCACTCATTGTTTCATAACTTCATACATAATAAATACCAAGGATTTATTTTTGCTCCAAAAGAGAACAGGAAGTTTTTGGACAAGAAGCATCTTAAATGTGTTTTTCTTCATGTATGCCTCATATTTGCAAAATGTGGTAGCTAAAAAAAAGAAGGAAAAGGAAAACAGGAAATAAAGAACAATGAAAAAGACACTGAATATTTTACAATATCAATAAAGTTTAAAGATTCTTCTGGGCTACTTTCCTTCTTCTAAAGGAAGGCAAAGCAAATCCTCAGGGTGGGGGCGAGTGTTAAGCTGCTGGGGAGCATTTTTTTTTTTTTTTTAAACAACAGAAATAGTTTAAATGAAACTTTAGGGAGGGGAGGAACTTGAGTTTAACCAGGAGAGTTTAAAGAATCTGTCATGGCTCTTAATAGTTTGGTGACTGTTAATCCTAGAAGGGAGCAATTTTGTCCTTGTGTCACACACAACTCACAATTTGAGCAGGAGAAGCAAACTTTCTCTTGTGCCCTCTCAAAAGATGCCACTTTGGAGACGACTTTTTATTTCTTGTGAGCTGTGAAGCCAATGCCAAGCTCACGACTTTCCTCTGCCCTCCTGGGAGCGTACAGATGTCACCCATGCCAGGTGCTAACCACACTGCTTCCCGCTCAGATATATTTCCAGAACAAACTCTCCAACCTCTTACGCCTGCCCCCTGTCATCTGGATTCCTTGTGGGAATGAATGCGGCAGCCTTTCCTTTGTAGTGAGGATTAAGTTTAAATACAACAATTTGTATAGCATATGCTTCAAAATTTCGATCATTTTGGAGGCTGGGGTGGTAGAGGAGATGGGGAAAATGATCTCAGATAAGACCGTGAATTTGTAAGCTGCCATACCGCCACCTTGGCCAATATGGTGGCCATATGTAGCTATTTCAATTTAATTAGATAAAAATTCCAGTTCCTCGGTTGTACTAGTCACATTTCAAGTGCTCAATGGCCACATGTGACGAATGGCTGCCAATTGGGACAGGCCCAGATGTAGAACCTTTCCATCCTTGTAGAAAGGCCCACTGGTTGTGCTGCACTGGGGGAGCTTTTGTTTCCTTTGCAGTCCCACCAAGCCTCCCTTTACTCACTTTGTTGTTGGGACTTTATGATTTCTCATCTCACCACATTTTGGCAACTTAAAGCAGTTCATTCTTTAATCCTAAAAGTCGCTCATGCTGAAGTACAACTGACACAGACTTGTGAATATACCAAAAACCAGTGAACTGTACATTTTAAAGGGGTGAATTCTGTGGTATGGGAATTCCATCTCAATTAAAAAAAAAAAAAGGGAAAGCTTAATTGACCAATAAGGTAATCATTTCGTAAAGCCACCTTACAAAATATCACAGAACAGCCATTATTCAAATATCAAAGAGAACCAGTTCACTTCCACGATGAATAAAACGAACAACCTCCTCCCTCCAATGGCTCCCCATTTCACTTGAAATAAAATCCCAATGCATGACCATAAGGGCCTGAGATCTGACCGCTGCACCTCTTTCCTACATCTCTACCATCTGCTTTTTATGCACCGGCCACACTGGCCTTTGTTGACTTTCTGTTCTTCCAGCAAGTCGAGCAGGTCCCATGCTATGAATTGAGCATGCTTCTACCTGGCTGGATGCTTCTCACCCGAGATGCCAGCCCTTCAGAGTCTCCTTTGCCGAGATGCCTTCTCTGGCTACCTTCTCCATGGCTACAACACATAACCCTGTGCAGTCTCTACATGGCTTGTATCCCACTTGAGAATCTCTTACTCTTGGAACTGCTTGCTTGTCTGCACAGAGTGTGTGCTCCTGGAAGACAAGAAGCTCAACCACAACCTTCTGGCAGAATCCCTGGTGATCAGCACAGTGGCTGTGTTCTGCCCCCCATGTAGCAAGCATCCAGTCAGCACTTGTTGAATGAACAGAAAGAGAAATGAAAACTCAACTTCCAACAACACATTCTCTGGATGGACAGGGTCTCAGAACCATCCAGAAGTTCATAGTGACCACCCAGGGAGCTGGGCAAAATAAATACGTCTGGACTTCACAGCTAGGGTCTGATTAACTAGGTCTGGAAGGAGGCTTAAACAGGTTTATTTTTTAAAAGCTCCACTGCTTAGTCCCATCACCTTGTTTTCTTTGTCTTTTTAGAGCCGCACCCTCAGCATGTGGAAGTTCCCAGGCTAGGTGTCAAATCACAGCTGTAGCTGCCAGCCTACACCACAGCCATGACAACTTGGGATCCATGCCATATCTTTGACCTACACCACAGCTCACGGCAGTGCCAGATCCTTAACCCACTGAGCGAGGCCAGGGATCGAACCTGCTTCCTCATGGATACTAGTCAGGTTTGTTACTGCTGAGCCACGATGGGAACTCCCTGATCACCTCATTTTAGAAGAAGTAACTGAGGCTCAGAATTGCCTGAGTTTCTGCTCAGTCAAGCAAAAAGTCTGTCAAATCTAAGAGGTTCAACTATCCAGGAATAAATTCACATGTGCTTTGGACCCCCCACTACACTGTACCTGTGAACCTCTGATGTTCACACTAAGGAGAAACCTACTCTGAATAATGGACTGGAGAGGATTCATAACCGGGCACTTCAAAGTTTATTACAAAATAGTCATAGGCAGTGTGAACTGCCTCCTACCTCATATCAATGTTTCCGTCTTGGCAAAGAGCTGCAGCCCATTTCGCCTTGGCTGATTTTTTTTTCTCCAGAGTCTAACCCCAGTAGAAAGATGTAAAACACTGAACAGCAGCAACAGGAATAGCATCCACTGAGGCTACCTGGCATGCATTTTTTTCTTATCTCTATGAGAAAGATAATAATCTCTTCACCTCTATACTATTGGCAGGTTAGAGAGAAATTTTCTTGATGCACATTGGCAAAAAAGATACGAAGTAGAAGAGTTTTCATTTCTGGAGGTTCCAAAGGAACCTCTTCATTACAGAGGAAGATTAAGTGGTAGTATTAAAAGAGAATGATCACAAAAAGGCAAAAAAAAAAAAAGGAGTTCCCATCGTGGTGCAGCGGTTAATGAATCCGACTAGGAACCATGAGGTTGCGGGTTCGGTCCCTGGCCTCGCTCAGTGGGTTAAGGATCCGGCGTTGCCGTTAGCTGTGGTGTAGGTCGCAGACGTGGCTCGGATCCCGCGTTGCTGTGGCTACGGCGTAGGCTGGCAGTTACAGCTCCGATTAGACCCCTAGCCTGGGAACCTCCACATGCCGCGGGTGCGGCCCTAAAATGACAAAAGGCAAAAAAAAAAAAAAAAAAAAAAAAAAAAAAAAAAAAAAAAAAAAACAGAGAATGGTCACATAAAAACTCCCCTGAAAGTGGGCACAGAAGAGAACCTCTCTCAGCATAGTAAAGGCCATATATGACAAACCCACAGCTAGCATCATTCTTAATGGTGAAAAGCTGAAAGCATTTCTGCTAAGATCAGGACCAAGACAAGGTTGTCCACTCTCAACACTGTTATTCAATACAGTTTTGAAAGTCCTAGCCACAGCAATCAGAAATAAATAAATAAATAAATAAACAGAATCCAAATGGGAAAGGAAGAAGTAAAACTGTCACCACTTGTAGACGACATGATACTATACATAGTAAACCCTAGAGACACTGCCAGAAAGCTGTTAGAGCTCATCAATGAACTTGGTAAAGTTGCCTGATACAAAATTAATACACAGAAATCTCTTGCATTTCTATATACTAATAATGAAAGATCAGAAAGAGAAATTAAGGAAACAATCCCATTTTCCATTGCATCAAAGAGAATGAAACGTCTAGGAATAAACCTACCTAAAGAGACAAAAGAACTGTATTCTGAAAACTATAAGATGCTGATGAAAGAAATCAAAGATGACACAAACAAATGAAAAGATATACCATATTTTTGGATTGTCAAAATGACTATACTGCCCAAGGCAATGTACAGATTCAGTGCAATCCCTATCAAATCACCAATGGCATTCTTCATAGTACTAGGACAAAATATTTTAAAATTTGTATGGAAACACAAAAGACCCTGAATAGCCAAAACAATCTTGAAAAGAAAAACAGAATCACGCTTACTGACTTCAGACTACACTACAAAGCTATAGTCATCAAAACAAAATGGTACTGGCACAAAAACAGAAATATAGATCAGTGGAACAGGATAGAAAGCCAAGAAATAAACCCACACAACTATGGTCAATTATGCTATGACAAAGGAGGCAAGAACATACAATGGAGGAAAGATAATCTCCTCAATAAGTGGTGCTGGGAAAATTGGACAGCTACGTGTAAAAGAATGAACTTAGAACATTCTCTTATACCATATACAAAAGTAAATTCAAAATGGATTAAAGACCTAAACATAAGGCTGGATACTATAAAACTCCTAGAGGAAAACATAGGCAGAATATCCTTGGATATAAATTGCAGCAATATCTTGTTTGATCCACCTTCTAAAGATAATTTAAAAAAATGGGATCCAATTAAACTTAAAAGCTTTTGCACAGCAAAGGAAGCCATTAAAAAAATGAAAAAACTCACAGAATGGGAAAAAAAAATCTTTGCAAATGTAGCAACCAACAAGGGATTAATCTCCAAAATATACAAACATCTCATGCAGCTTTAAAAAAAAAATACAAGCCAATCAAAAAATGAGAAGATCTAAATAGACATTTCTCCACAGACGGAGATGGCCAAAAAACACATGAAAAGATGTTCAACATCACTTATTATTAGAGAAATGCAAATCAGAACTACTATGAGGTACCACCTCACACCAGTCGGAATGGCCATTATTAATAAGTCCACAAATAACAAATGCTGGAGAGAGTGTGGAGAAAAGGGAATGCTCCCACACTGTTGGTGGGAATGTAAATTGGTACAACCACTATGAAGAACAGTATGCAGATTCCTTAAACACTAAGCGTGTATCTGGAGAAAAGAGTAATTTGAATAGGTACATGCAACCCAGTTTTCTTTGCGGCACTGCTTACACTAGCCAAGACGTGGAAGCAACCTAAATGTTCATTGACAGCGGAATGGATAAAGAACATGTGGTACATATTTACAATGGAGTATTACTCAGCCATAAAAAATAAAATAATGTCATTTGCAGCAACATGGATGGACCTAGAGATTCTCATACTGACTGAAGTAAGCCAGATAAAGACAAGTATCATACAATATCACTTATATGTGGAATCTACTAAAAATGATACAAAAGAACTTATTTATAAAACAGAAACAAACTCATAGATTTTAAAACAAATCTTATGGTTACCATAGGGGAAACTGCAGGAGGAGGGAGGAATTAGGAGAATGGGAATAGTATATATGCACTACTGTATAAAATAAGTAATAATAAGAGCCTACTGTAATAACCCGTATGGGGAAAAAAGAATGGATGTACATGGGTTAAAGGATCCAGCGTTGTCACAGCTGGGCCTCAGATTCAATCCCTGACCCTGGAACTTCCACACGCTACTGTGACAGCCATATAAAACAACAACAACAAAAACCCCAAAAGAGACAGGACAGCACCATGGTTAAGAACTCGGGGTTTCAATCTTAGCTCTGCCAGCCTCTAGCTGTGTGCCTCTGGCTCTGTGATTATTTCCTCAACCACAGAAAAATAAAACAACCCCCTTACAGAGGTGTGAAACTTAAATGCATAGATGCATGTGGAGCATGCATGTATTTATTTATTTATTTGTTTGTTTGTTTTGTCTTTTTTGCCTTTTTATGTAGAGCCGCTCCAGCGGCATATGGAGGTTCCCAGGCTAGGGGTCTAACAGGAGCTGTAGCCACCGGCCTTCGCCACAGCCAGAGCAACGCGGGATCCGAGCTGCGTCTGCAACCTTCACCACAGCTCACGGCAACGCCGAATCCTTAACCCATTGAGCAAGGCCAGGGATCGAACCCGCAACCTCATCGTTCTTTGTCGGATTTGTTAACCACTGAGCCATGAAGGGAACTCCCATGTGGAGCATTTAAAACGGTGCCTGGCACACAGAGAGTGATGAATGAATATAGGTTACTGATGATGATAAGCGTGATGACTGCTGCACCTCATCAGGCCCTAAACAACCCCCACTAGGCAGTAACTGTCCATGGATCCCTGCTCAGTGGCCATGAGAACATGTTGCTAAATCATGTTCTAACCTAAGTCTGTTTTTCTTTTCCTTCTGGTACCTTTGCAACGCCATCAGTCTAAAATCTGAGGCATGAAACTGCTGAGACAGCTACAAATGGAAAGCAAAGAAGCACTGTATTCTTTCCCCTCTGATAAAAGGAGGGGCTGGCACATCTGCGGGTGCCTGTCCTTAGAGGACAACCCAGGGCTCAGATGCTCATGTGTCTGTTCCACGATTTTCAAGCCAGCCACAAAGAACACAGACAGTTTAGGCTCTTTGGACACATCAAAATAAGTTTTCACATACAGATTAGACTAGATAAAGAGGCAGCTGGGTGGTGCCACATGTAGTCGCAGCTGTTGTCTAAGTATTAATTTGACTTTCAAAATATTCCTCATCAATAGGATAAGCCACCCGCACAAAGAAAACACACATCATTTTATAAGATACTTTTCTACCTTCAAAACATCCCCCAGATAACTGATTTCATAAGTATTCTGAAAACTGCTTCTGAAATGTTGTTTCAGTTGGGAGTTTTGTTAAGTCTCTGATTTCTCCCCCTTTCTTAAGTATGGTTTTTACTCATTTGATACTTTTTACTACAAGTGAAGAAATTGGTGCAGGGGTGGACTTCCAATTCATTAAGAGAATAAGAATACACGATGCATTTGGTCAAAAGGCATTTTCTGCGTCATGAAGAAATTATGCAAAAAGGTTGGTAACTATACATCAATAGAGAGTAAATCTTAAAATGTTCAAAAAAAAAAAAAAAAACTATCTCCCTGTTTATCCAGAGAGCTCTCAGAACTGCCTGGAGAAATTCTCCCATCAGTTTGAGTTCTAGAACATACTGGGAGGCCAGAAGGAAAAGTAAGGTGTTGTCTTTCTCCTCTAATGTGACAGTCTTGACACCCCACCCCCTAGCCTCCCCAGAGTCTGGGGCTCCCCAGGGCTGGGGGCGGCAGGGGACAGGGCATGGGTGTGAAACCTCCCCTTCTGGTTCCTCTGAGGCAATCTGCCAGCCACACCCCCACCAATACATCTTTTGTTTAAGAGAGTGAAACCACTGGTAAGCAATTTGACTTCCACCTGAATCATTATGGATCCTGGCTGAAACAGAACTCTTTCTGCTTTGGGAATCTGTCCAGCTGATTGTGAATAACAATTGTTTTATCCTCAGTCTCGCCCAATTGATTTCAGACTAACGCCATTTGTAGAAGAATGCAGCCTATAATTACATTGAAGAAGGGAAGGGAAAAGAAGGATGACTGAGAAGAGGCAAGAATTTTTTGATACTCCAGGAGTGAATGCAGTTGACCATTTTTTTTTTGAGCATAAATGACTACTTTTATTTATTTTCAGTTTACCTTTTTTTTCTTTTTAGGGCTGCACTTACGGCATAAGGAAGTTCCCGGGCTAAGGGTCCAATCAGAGCTGCAGTTGCCAGCCTATGCCACAGCCACACCAGATCTGAGCCACATCTGTGACCTATGCCATAGCTCGCAGCCATGCCAGATCCTCAACTCACTGAGCAAGGCCAGGGATCAAACCCACATCCTCATGGATACTACTCAGGTTCTTAACCTGCTGAGTCGCAATGGGAGCTCCTGAATGACTGCTTTTAGATTGAAGCATATGACGTTGACAATATTTGGTAATTTTTGATCGACAAAATGGGAATTTCTTATGGTTCAACCCATGAACACAGAAGTTCTCATTTTACAAGAACAATTCCGTGGCCTGGAGTCTGTGTTTGAACTTGGAGAGATGCTTTGGTGTCCTTACCAACAGGGCCAATGTGAGCCGGCAGAATCCAAGTCACCGAAGAGTACCCCGCACTTTGAACTGAGACCCACAGAGAAACACTCACTTTGGGTCAGAGGTAACTGGCTTTTAAAAAGTTAGTTGTCAGAATTTTCAAGCTCCCTAGAATTTATACATCTTTGGGGGACGAAGGCTGGCAACAGTGTGAGTTCCTGTCAGCCCTGTGAGGAAAACTGGGTGATTCTCCTAAGGGTCTGCCTCTTCGGGGCTAGCCTGTGTCCTCCAGGTTCATCCAAGTCCTGCGCCTGACCACCTTTGCGTATCACCTGGTCCAGGTGCGCTTTTCAGTCCCAGGATGACGGTGTTCGTGTGTCCCCATCCAGCGTGCCAAAGATGGGTGAAACAGGAGCCCCTTTTCCCTTCTCTTCAGACCAGCCTCCTCCTCCGTCATCTTTCAGAGAAAGTTTGTTTGGTTATAAGCACCACATGGGTAGAAAGGGAAAGAGCCAGGCCAGAGAGCACGATCAGAAGGCAGCCTCTGTAGTGATAGCACAAACAGCAACATGTTTGCAAAATCTCTGCCGTCAGGAATTCTACAACCTCTCTCTCTAATCCAGCCCGAATGTTCAGCAACCTTCACTGTCAGGAAATTCTGCCATAAATAACCCAAATCCTTCACGCAGCTTAAACCCATTTCCTCTTACCCTCTGCTCACTGGAGATGGGGAACAGCTGGTCACCGAGCTCTGTACTAAGTTCTTTGTCAACTAGATGATTGGATTCTGGCTCTGGACCACTGTCGTAATTAGGAGTCTGACCAGTTCCATATTGTGTCGCCTGCAAAAGTATGTCAAATGGGAAGATACAATTTTGGGCATGCTGGGCTTCAGGAATGTGCCATCAGGGGAACACGTCCCTCACTATGCCACCAGGCTGCTTACAGTTTATAAACGTGTGAATCTGAGGTTTCTGCGTGGAAAAAAAAAAAAGGTACATTCTTCTGAGGCTCGCTCTGCAATGTGAAATAATTCAAATGATGCAAAGATTTTCTAAAAGCCACCAAAAGAAAGAATACACAGAGTGAGCATTTATTAAGCACTTCCTGTGATCCCATTATCTGTTATCTTAGACGCTTTTCACAACTAGGCACTGAGCTAAGAATTAGGATTAATCCTACTTTGCAGGTGAGGACAGTTAGCTGCAGAGAGGCTAACTTGCTCAAGTTTACTCACCAGTGAGTGAGAGAATTAGGCATTCAAACCCAAGCCTTTGGAGTATGGAGCTTGTAACCCCTCATCCAACTTTCCATCCTGCCCATAAACCTGGTGCTGGTGAGTCCAGGCAGTTCATGGCATGGAATAGAGTTCCTGTGTTTCAACAACCAGTGGAGACAAAGAAGTCATAGCAAAAATCGATGACTAGTCCCTGATACAGCACTTCCAGGCTAAAGTCAAAGGAGCTTGAATTCCTCTCAGATACTGAGTCGTAAGTGAGACGCTGGGTCTCCACTTAGATGCAGACATTAAGTGGTCCCCCCAGTTCCCAACTGGATGACTTCCCCAAAGCATGTGCTCTGGAGCTTGACCTGCATCAGAGGCTAGGATCTGCCAAACATCATCTGGCTCCTTTGGATGCCACCTGCCTGCCTCAGTGTCCCTAGCAGTAAACTGGTGACACTGAGAGAGGTTGGAGACCCATCTCTCCCCATCACTGTCCATCCCCTTGTCCAGCTGCATGTTTCCTCCCTCTCTCTCTCTTGCCACATCTGCAGCATATGGAAGTTCCTGGAACAGGGAATGAACCCTCATCACAACAGCGACCAGAGCCTCCGCAGTGACAATGCTAGATTAAGACCTGCTGTACCACAAGGCAACCCCTGAACTTATTTCTGCCTGACATTATTTGTTTCTCTAGTTGTTACTTTGCCTCCTTCACTAGGCTGCAACTCAATAGTGAAGGGCTTTATCTGCCTTATTCACCATTGTACCCCTGTGCCTAGCTCGGCACGTGGGAAACATTGGTCAATGTTTGGAGAATCACTAAGTTATCACTAGGAGGATTATACGGAAACATCTATGTGAAATTTAATAAATATTAGCTCTCACCTCTCGTAGCTTTCACCTTCAGACAAAATAATCTGTTGTTAAACATTGTCTTATGGTTCCCACTATGGTTATGCAGTGATCATTCCGATCTCTTGTGCAGACTTGGCCTGGAGACCAGGATTCCTTGCTGCCCACAGAAATACCTCCTCGATGCCCCAGGAATTCAGTTTTTCAAAGCATAGCATCCAAGACATCATGATTTGCTTACTAGAAATCACCCATTCCCTTTAGGCTTTTTAGCAAAACCCAAACTTGAGTTGGACTTGGAGCAATGGCGCAAATCAATCTGAAAAATTCTACTAATTCCTTTCCCAGCCTCACTTGCAATTTGTGGTGGGCATGTGACACAGTCTAGCTGCTCAGAAGTAAAGTGAGGAGGAGCCGCTGGATAAGTTTTCTTTGTAAAAAGAACAGAGGCAACTATCATTACTGCCACCATCTTTCTAACTTCAACATGGTTCTAATGCCAGGAGCACCAGCAGCCATCTTAGCATCATGAGACAATAAGCCAACAAGCTAAGGGTAGATGAGCAGAAAGACAAAAGCAGCATGAATCCTTGATGATATTATGAAGCAGCTGAACAACTATCAGCATTCACTTAGACCTCGATACATGAGAAAAGTAAAACTTTCAAGTAACTATTAACGAGGTATACTGTTATCTATAGCAAAATATTTTTAACTGATCTACTGTGTCTTCCTTCAAAACTATAATTATTCCTTTTTCCATATTTTCTCATTTATGTTGGTAACATAATCATCATGCCCCAAATTCTTTAGGGTCAAAATGCTGAGTTATCAAGGGACAAAAGAAGGCATCCGCCTTCAGGTCATGCCAATCCTTTCAAAATGTCTCAGTACCATCAATAAGGATATTCGTCATAGTGTTTACATTACCAGAAAAAAATTGAAGTAACCTTACTTGACTAGCAAGAATAAATCGTGGCAAATAATGAATAGAAAACAGAATATTACGTAGTCATCAAAACACTGTAAACAAACATTTGTTGATATGAGATAAAATTCAAGGTATGTTAAATTGAAAAAACAGGCTGGAAAACAGTATTTTTGTTAAAGATTATATAACACATACAAAGAAAAGGTGTTGAGAAATCTATACCCAGATCTGGGTGATCAGGGCACTGAGATTGGCTGTTTTATTTAAAATTGATTATTTATATAGTTACAGTAGAAAATATATACTGCTCATGTAATAAGAAAAAAAAAGATTTGTTTGTTTTTGATGTTTCTGACTCATCCCGTTCTCTTTATTTTCTTGTCCTGACCAGAATCCAGTGGAAAACTTCAGCCACCCCCTCCAATGGTTCCCTAACTTCTTACCTGTCACCATTTCAACCCACACTGTATTCAGCTCCCCCCATTAACCTGTCTCATCATCTGCGTTCTTCAGGTCATTCTCCTGTTTAAAAGGAGCAATGATTAGTTCTCTAGAATTAAATCTTCCTCAGCCTCATATTCAAGAACGGATTGAGTAGCTAACCAACGTTATTTCCACTTTTCCGGCCGCTTTTGTCAGTCTGATTTCCTAATTGTTCCTTCCACGTGGCACATTCATTCCTGATACCAGTCCTTTACTCTGTGGTTCCCTCCCGGAACGTTCTCTCCATTTCCTCTGACAATGCAAATAGGCTTCATTCTTCAAAATCCACCCATATCCCTTCTCTCAATCCTAGTCCAAGGATGCTCCTGAGCTGGTGTGTGCATGAGGCAGGTAATGGGTCTACCTAAGTGGGGTGCTGGGGAGATTCAGAGAGGGCACCATCCCAGGCTCATAATGAGCAGTCATCAGCCTCTTCCATACACATTCCCACCAACAGCAGTGGCTTTGATGGCCGCGTCACTCCAAGGTGATGCTGCATCACTCCTCTGGGGACCACGATCCATACTAAAAAGTGTCAGGCAGGACTTCCTGGTCCCTGGGGCAGCAGTGGAGGAAGTTGCTCCAGTCACTTCTGAGCGTGTCATGAGGGCTTCTATCCTGGGAGCCCTGGCCATTCTTTTCTCTGGAATTTTCTAGATCAAGGGTAGCACACTCAAATGCGTACACAGGTCAAGTGAGTGATGTAAATCAGCAAAGCAACTGTAGGTGTGGGCTAAGATAGGGTGGAGACCGAGGGCACCTGCTCTGGTTCAGAGGCAGCTGAAACTGGAAACCAACCTCTTTTGGTTGTACGGGAATGAAAGCAGCTCCATCTCCCATTTTCTTAAAAAACCAAAACCCAGAAAATCTTGAAAAACTTGCTAGTAAAATCATGTATGAATAAAGCATGTGTGTAGTCAACACTCAGTCCATTTGGCTGGTGGCCATTCCTTTGTGGTTAAAGGAGACCCACCACCTCAGTCAAGGGCAGGTCCCAACAGTGGCAGTCAGTTACCATCTGCACCCACAAGGGGGGACCATTACCCATGTGGGGCCACATAGGGGTTGGTAGCCTTGTTCTCAAAACTCTGCACAAGGTCAGTGGAAAGAGGATCAAGGCACTTGTTCTAGCCACTGCATAGTTAACACTCTCCTGGGTTGGGGTTTGGCCAGGAATCTTGATACCCACATGCTCAAAGCTTTATCTTATTACCCAGGCACAAAATTTCTTTTCCCATTTTTCAGTTCTTTTAAATTACAACATTCTAGTTTCAAGCATGAAATCTATATGTCGCATGCTCTCATAAAAAAAAAAAAATCTCCAAGGACTTTTCCCCATATGATGTCCACATGTATTGTTTTCTATAGCCTGAAAACGTCAGCTTTCCTAATTCTCTATGTGGTACATTCCTATTTCTCTTAATGGCTCCAGCAGAAATCTTAGAAGCATCTCCTTTCAAAAGGTCCTCTTGGACTTTTTTTTTTTTTTTTTTGTCTTTTTGCCTTTATGTAGAGCCACAACCGCAGCATATGGAGGCTCCCAGGCTAGGGGTCTAACAGAAGCTGTAGCTGCCAGCCTTCACCACAGTCACAGCAACGCAGGATCCGAGCCGCGTCTGCAACCTACACCACAGCTCACGGCAACGCCGGATCCTTAACCCACTGAGCATGGTCAGGGATCAAACCCGCAACCTCATGGTTCTTAGTCTGATTTGTTAACCACTGAGCCATGAAGGGAACTCCACTGTTGGAGTTTTCTTAGGGGGAAAGAGGGAATCTCAGAGAGGAAGACCTTGTTTACGGGATCTTCGAGAACGTGTCCTTCCCCCTCGGTTATGTTCATCGGTTTCCCTGTCTCCCCTGACAAACTGAGATCTCGGAGTTCCCATCGTGGCTCAGTGGTTAACGAATCCGACTAGGAACCATGAGGTTGTGGGTTCGATCCCCGGCCTTGCTCAGTGGGTTAAGGATCCGCCGTTGCCATGAGCTGTGGTGTAGGCTGCAGACGCGGCTCAGAACCCGCGTTGCTGTGGCTGTGGCGAAGGCCGGCGGCTACCGCTCCTGTTAGACCCCTGGCCTGGGAGCCTCCATATGCCGCGGGTGCGGCCCTACATAAAGGCAAAAAGACAAAAAAAAAAAGAAAACCAAACAAACTGAGATCTCTTCCACAGCAGGAGCTGCAGGCACATCCTCACTGAGGGCTCAGAGTGCCCCGGGCCTGGTCCATCATCAGGCGCTTCATATAAATCGGCTGAACATGAGCAGTGTTATCTCAGAGTGAGACACGCTCTAAAGTACACTGTGCACAACTCAGTAAGGTCAGAGGAGGGGAAGCAGCGCCTGGGGAAGAACTCTGATGGCAAATGACTAGGAGCCACGAGCTATCAGAAGGAAGGAAGGTAGAATTTAAGACTCCTCAACGGGACGATGGAAAGTTTAAGATCGATATCACTTATATGTGGAATCTAACTTTAAAAAGGATGCAAATGGACTTATCTGCAAAACAGAAACAGATTCACAGATTTCAAAAACAAACTTATGGTTACTAAAGGGGAAACACAGAGGCAGGAGGACGAATCAGGAGTCTGGGATTAACATAGACACACTACTATATATGAAATAAGACAATCAGCAAGGACCTATTTACAGCACAAGAAACTCGACTCAACATTCTGTAACAACCTATATGGAAAAGAACCTGAAAAAGAATGAGTATCTGTATAAGTGAACCACTTTGCTGTACACCCAAAACTAACACAACATTGTAAAGCAACTATACTCCAATTTAAAAAAAAAAGAGTTCTTGTCATGGCTCAGCAGAAACGAATCTGACTTGTATCCATGAGGACACAGGTTCGATCCCTGGGTTCGCTCAGTAGGTTAAGGATCTGGCATTGCCATGAGCTGTGGTGTAGGTCACAGATGTGGCTCAGATCCCGCATTGCTGTCACTGTGGTGTAGGCCAGCAACTACAGCTCCAAATCGACCCCTAGCCTGGGAACTTCCATATGCCGCAGGTGAGCCTTTAAGAAGACAGAAAAAAAAAAAAAAGCTACCAGCAGCAGCAGCAGCAGCAGCAGCAGCAGCACAAGATTGGCCTAAATTTTAGGGTAGACGTCATTCCAAAGTGGCATAGAAAGATTTGCACTATTACTACTCAGCTATAAAAAAGGACAAAATAATGCTATTTGCAGCAACATGGGTGGAACTAGAGACTCTCGTACTAAGTGAAGTCAGAAAGACAAATACCATATGATCTCACTTATATCTGGAATCTAATATAGGGCACAAATGAACCTTTCCACAGAAAAGAAAATCATGGACTTGGAGAACAGAATTGTGACTGCCAAGAGGGAGGGGGAGGGAGTAGGAGGGACTGGGAATTTGGGGTCAATAGATGCAAACTATAGCCTCCGGAATGGCTAAGCAATGGATCCTGCTGTATAGCACTGGGAACTATGGTCACTTGTGATGGAGCATGGTAATGTGAGAAAACAGAATGTATACATGTATGTGTGACTGGGTCACCTTGCTGTGCAGCAGAAGATTGACAGAGCACTGTAAATCAGCTATAATGGAAAAAATAAAAATCATTATAAAAGAAAAAAAGAAAAGAAAGATTTGCACCACTGACACCCACACCCCTCCTCCATCCCCACCCATGCCCTGGCATCAGAGCTGAGATTCATCAGCAGTAGTAAGAGTCTCGGAGCAGCAGCACCGGCGGTGGTGGTGGGAAGGCAAAAATGACGGTGAAAGTTGTTAGCGCTGGAGGGCTTACTTAGTGCTGACTCAGCCCTCCCGTGGATGATCTTATTTACATCTCAGAACTTTAGGAGGGACCTGTGTTTATTCTCCTGCCCCTCAACATTTCACAGATAAGGAAATCAAGTTGGTACAGCTTATATGATACATTCAAGGTGACAAGGTTGGGAAGAAGCCAAACACTACCCTGGCACGTCCCTTACGCTCTCACATTAAGAACAGCACAGATAAGGACTATACTGCCTTCTGCCAGGACCTGGCTGCTCACAGAAGCCTCTCCGTGACCAACATCCTGGCAGCACACGACCCAGGTTAACAACACCAAACCCATGGATGAAAGATAAAAATGGGAGATAGACTACAGCAATACCTGCTCCTGGCATAGCACAGATCACCCAGGGACCTACCAGGAGCAAGAAATGATCAGAAGACCGACAGGAAGGAACCTCACCGTTTCCCCTTCCTAAATCCGTTCTAATAAAATAAGGTGAAATTAAAACAAAAAATGATTCACGGGGCAAAAGCGGGTCTACTTTCGTTTCATGACACACTATTTCTACTTCATAAGACAATTACCGTTCTTCTCTGGTGACATATTTTCAATTTTAATGTGACCATTTTCAGGATAGAAATGACTAAAAATGTCATTTTCTTGTTACACGTGGGCGTCTTATAAAGGTCAGTACATGAAGGTGCATGGATCCCTTCTGAAGCGTCCCTTGAGATAATCCTGTGATTCAATATTTGGTCATTCTGATTTCTGGTTTAATCGACCAGGCCCCAGTATGACCGATCTGCAGGATTTTGCTGTGCTGTGGTCAGAATCTTCAGAATATTGAGCTCTATAAAACAGTCCCTGCTTTGAGGAAGAAGGAAGTTAAAGGCTCCCTGAGTCAAATCTTTCCGATGTTACTCCATTATATCACAGCGGATTCATAAACTTAGACACTTCAGAGTGCACATATGAGTATAGAAACACACAACAAAAAATAAACTACCTTTTTAAAAAAAAAAAACATTTTGAATTTTTATCCAAGAGAAACTCATTAAATTGACACTTTAGGAACTGGATGTTTTATATATTCAAGAATACTGACATAACTAAACACATTTTATGATATGTATCTAATATTCATAGACACATGAAGATGAACTACACAATTAAGTTGTCCAGTGTTTTTTCTGTGCTTTTGAAAAACATCACCCAACAAAGCCAAAAAGTGTAGGGGGATGGGAGCTGAAGGAAGATACTTTAAAAACACTAATATGAAAATTCTGTTAGATAATATTTTTATAATACCTGCTAAAAGCAGTGAATATTGCTATTGATGACATCATGCCAAAGACTGAGTATATCCCATAAATGGAAGGTTGGGTCAACATAGAAAATCTCTTTCAACTCATCATTTTATAAGATTAAAGGAGATTAAAAAAAATCTCAAATATGATCCTCTTGATACAGAACAAGAATTCAACACAACTTGGCCAAAATTCACGAGAACATCTTTTGGCAAATAAGCTCTAAAGCTATATCAAGTAAAATACTCTGTGGCGAAATGTTAAAACCATTCCCTTAAAAACAAGAACAAGACAAACAATACACTGTAAACCAGCTATAACGAAAAAAAAAAAAACAATGATGTGTGCCATCCCCACTTCCACTCAACATAATGCTGCAGGTTCTTGTCTGTTAGTATGGTAGAAACAAACAAACAAACAAAAGGAAGAGAAACCAAAACAGAAGAAACAAAATCCATTTTTGATTGTTTTCATCACAAACACAAAGAAATGAGAGACATTTTGTTGGAATTAATAAAAGTTTGGAGGAGTTCCCGTTGTGGCTCAGTGGTTAACGAACCCGACTAGGAACCATGAGGTTGCAGGTTCGATCACCGGCCTTGCTCAGTGGGTTAAGGATCCGGCGTTGCCATGAGCTGTGGTGTAGGTTGCAGATGCAGCTCAGATCCCGTGTTGCTGTGGCTGTGGCGAAGGCTGGCGGCTACAGCTCCTTTTAGACCCCTAGCCTGGGAACCTCCATATGCTGCGAGTGCAGCCCTAGATAAGGCAAAAAGACAATAAATAAATAAATAAATAAATAAATAAATAAAATAAATAAATAATACAAATAAATAAATTAAATAAATAAATAAATAAATAAAAGTTTGGCAAGGTGGTCAATTCAATATTCAAAATTCAACTGCATTCCAATACATCAGTTTCAAAATATTGCCTTAATATTAAAAAATATAAGTATCTAGGAATAAATTTAGCAAAAGTGGTACAAAGTTTTATGAAGAAAGTTATACAACTTTACTGAAGGATTATTTCTAAAGAGTTAAGTAGGAGTTCCTCTCATGGCTCAGCGGTAATGAACCTGACTAATACTCATAAGGAAGCAGGTTCGATCCCTGGCCCCACTCAGTGGGTTAAGTATCTTGTACTGCCATGAGCTGTGGTATAAGTCAGCAGCTATAGCTCCGATTTGACCCCTCATCTGGGAACTTCCATATGCTGAGGGTAGAGCCCTAAAAAGACCAAACAAACAAACAAAAAACAAAAGGGGCAAGTAAATGGAAAGGCATAACAAGTTCAGGGACAAGACGACTCTGTATCACAAAAATATCAGTTATCCCAAAATTGTCATAGATTTAATAAAACTCCAAGTAAAATTATGTTAAAATTAATATCTACAGATTATTTTATATTTTTAGGAAAGTGAAGAATATTATTTTTAAAGAGAAACCATCAGGAGTTCCCTTGTGGTGCAGCTGGTTAAGGATCAGGCATTGTCACTGATGTGGTATGGGTTTAATGCCTGGCCTGGGAACTTCCACATGCCGCAGGTACAGCCAAAACAAATTAAAAAAATTTCTTATATTTGCTTTTTTAGAGGGTGAACAATTATGTCATGGATCTGTTTCTATGTCTAGAAATACATGGACTTTTAATAACTTTCAAGATACCCTTTGGATATTGTGATTAAGTTTTCCCTTTATAGAACATCATTGAAAGAAACGTTTACAATTAGATACTTGATACACAGTTTCTGTGGATTAAAACTGCCTGTGGGAGAAGAATATAAATCTAACAAATGTTGGTGGGGGGTGTTGTCTAACTCGGGGAGTGGATGTTGTTGACCTTGAGATCAGGAAAGCAGCCATTAGGAGTTCACGTCGTGGCGCAGCGGTTAACGAATCCAACGAGCAACGATGAGGTGGCGGGTTCGATCCCTGGCCTTGCTCAGTGGGTTAAGGATCCGGCGTTGCCTTGAGCTGTGGTGTAGGTTGCAGACGTGGCTCGGATCCCGTGTTGCTGTGGCTGCGGCGTAGGCCAGCGGCTACAGCTCTGATTAGACCCCTAGCCTGGGAATCTCCATATGCCACGGGTGCGGTCCCAAAATGACAAAAAGGCAAAAAAAGCAAAGAAAAGAAAAGCAGCCATTAAAATACAAATTTGTGCACTTCTGTTTGGCTTCCCCTGTCAGAGCCTCAGCCCTTGCCATTGGGAGTACAGCTGAGACAAAGAGACTCTTCCCCCCAACCCTGTTTGTTTGTTTGTTTGTTCGTCTTTTTAGGGCCACACTTGCAGTTTATCGAAGTGCTCAGACTAGGGGTCCAGTCGGAGCTGTAGCCACCTGCCTACCCTACAGTCACAGCAACTCTGGATCCAAGCCATGTCTGAGACGGACACCACAACTCACAACAACGCTGGATCCTTAACCCACAGAGTGAGACCAGGAATTGAACCTGCATCCTCATGAATACCAGTCGGGTTCATTACCCAACCCGAAAACTCCAACTCTCCTTCACTTTTTGTGTATAGCAGAGAGAATGCTGCTCTCTTTTCTAATTTTTAACTTAAAATTGGTCAGTTATCCCCAAAGAAATTACACCCCAGCAAAATAAACGTCCAACGTTATATCTTCATTTTAGTTTTGACTATACCAGCTAAAGTCACTCCAAGGGGGAAGAATAATAAGTGAATAGTAGAAATGGAGTGCAGATCTCAGATGACTCTTTTAAAACACCTCATGGTTCAAGAAAGACAAGAATATCGGATTCCAGGGATGCCGGGGCTGAAAGCATATATTCTGTGCTGGGCAAGGAGGGGGTGGATGATTTTAAGCATGTTTGTAGATAGAAAAATGACAGCTGAGGGGAGACTGAAGACCTGATGTGTGAATCTGACCTACTTGAAACACCAATTTGAAATGACTTAAAACACAAAACCACACACATATCTTCATGCAAAAATCCTGTAGTTATAAAACCAATCAGTCGAACGAAAGCTAAGGACAAATGGGCTTTTTTAGACCCTCAAACATTTCTCCGTGTTCTCCCCGGGCAAGCAGGTGGCTGGGGCCAGTGAGCAGGTTTGCCACAAGCCCTGCAGCTCTGTAAATAAACTCAGCAGCACGGCAGGCGATAGAAGCAGAGGAAAATCTCCTACTTTGCATTTCCCGGGCTTCCTGCAGTGTGCAGAGTGTCTGCAGTAAAAGCCGTGAAAAAGATAGCAGGACCAACTTTTATAAGGCAGTATTGATTTTTTTTTTTTAATTTTCTTTTTAAGGCCACACCTGCGGCATAAGGAAGTTCCAGGAATAGGGGTCAAATCAGAGCTGCAGCTGCAGGCCCATGCCACAGACATGGCAACAACAGATCTGAGCCACATCTATGACCTACGCTGTAGCTGGTGCCAACACCAGACCCTTAACCTACTGAGCAAGTCTAGGGATCGAAACTCCATCCTCACAGACACTGTGCTGGGTTCTCAACCTGCTGAGCCACAGCAGGGACTCCCAGGATTGACTTTCTTTTTTTAATAATTTTTATTTTTTTCATTATAGCTGGTTTACAGTGTTCTGTCAATTTTCTACAGAAGAGCAAAGAGACCCAGTCACACATGCATATATACATTCTTTTGCTCCCAGTACTGACTTTTTAAAAAACTTTTCATTTTGAAACAACTGTTGATTCACAAGGAACAACAAAGGTCATCAGAGAGGTCCCACATATCCTTCACCCATTTCCACCCAATGCCAACATCTCACGTAAGTACATCTCACATAATTACATATCAAAACCAGGAATCTGACCTCAGTACTGTGTATGTATACAGTGTTACGACGATTTGCCACACCTGGAGACTTACTAACCACTACAGTCCTCAACTTGTAAAACTATTCTGTCACCATGAAGACATCCCTTGTTATAACCCTTATAGTTCTGCCCCCATTCTTTTCTTTTCTTTTTGTCTTTTTAGGTCCACACCTGCGGCATATGGAAGTTCCCAGGCTAGGGGTAGAATTGGAGCTGTAGCCGCTGGCCTACACCACAGCTCACCGCAACGCCGGATCCTTAACCCACTGAGCAAGGCCAGGGATTGAACCTGCCTTCTCACGGATGCTAGTCAGAATCATTGCTGCTGAGCCATGATGGGAACTCTATGCCCCCACTCTTAATCCGTGGCAACCACATCTTTTTTGCAATCTTTATAATTTTGTCATTTTAGGAATGTTGGATAAATGGAATTATACAGTATGTGGTCTTTTTGGGGTTGGCTTTTTCACTCAGCATAATGCCTTTGGGATCTGTCCAAGTTGTTGGGTGTATCACTGGTTCATTCCTTTTTATTGTTGAGTAGGGTTCCATGGCATGTATGTACCACAGTTTATAGAACCAGTCATCTAGTAAGGGGCATTTTGCTTGTTCCTGACTGGGGGGGGTGGCTATTACAAATAAAGTTGCTGTGAATGACCATGTACAGGTTTTTTTTGGGGGGGGGGGGCTGTGCCTGAGGCATGTGCAAGTTCTCTGGCCAGGGACTGAACCTATGCCGCTGCAGCCACCCAAGCTGCTGCAGTAACAACACTGGACCTAACCCACTGTACACAAGGGAACTCCCATGTACAGGTTTTTGCGTGAGCAAGTTCTCACATATCCAGGATAAAAGGCCAAGAATGCGGGTGTGGGTTGCGTCATAAATGCACTCCTAGCACTAACTTTTGAAGACTGAATAAGTGTCTCTTTCAAAAGCAACATTTTCCCCCTTTATCTGGTGAGTCAGCTGTGCCTAGGGTCAGGTGGGATGCGGAAGGGGATGGAAAAGCATTCATCACCAAGTAAACTGTTCGAAGTCGAAGACAGGATGTTGTGTTCATGGGCCTCGTCATGTGGGCACCATAACGTACACAGGAATAACTGTCTCTATCGGAAAGTGCTCAGCACAAGTGTGGGAAGTCCCATTTCTGTGCCCACAGTGGTGCTGGGGTGTTAAGACATCGGTTAGGCCATTTACAACCCAACACACTGGGACACTTCAGATAAGTCCTTCAGGATCGAAATTTTTGGACAATGAAATATAACCGGCATCAGATGGGTTGAGATGGAGGCCAAATTAAGTGACCAACAGATGTTAAACCTTCCTCTGCAAAAGTAATGACTCTGCAGGAAAATACTGCTAAATAAATACCAGGAACATCATTCCATTCCCTCTGTTTGAGGACACATGTGTTGTAACTGACCACGGCAGGAAGGAAGTCCTATCTTTTGTTTTTTCTCTCGGCCACCCGCATGGCGTGCAGAAGTGTCTAGGCCAAGAAGTGAACTCACACCACAGCAGTAACCAGAGCCACAGCAGTGACAATTCCGGATCTTTAACTAACTCAGCCACCAGGGAACCCCAAGAAGGCAGTCCCAAAGCCTCCTCAGGAACCCCGCAGAGGAGGAGACTCAAGGCTGAGAGGACACGGAGTTGTCTGCCACCCTCTGCAACACACAACAGAACTAATTCATTGACCTGTTTCACTTTCATAATATCATTAAGTGGGAATAACACCCTCCAAGCATATATTGCCTTCCCAGCTCAGAGTTGCCAGGGAATATCTGCTTTCCTTCCCTCTTTCAGAAGCTCCAACCCCTGCCCAAGGCTAATTAAGTATCACTGATATTTCACGGGCTGCAAATGATAGGCCTGACCTGGAAGGACGAGGTGACCAGGCACAACTTATCGAAACCCACAGGCGCCTTGAAGGGAGCTGTCACTCCCTCTTACCTCTTTCTTTCCCTCAGACCCCAAATATTTTCTCTTAACAAGGAAAAATTAGAAACCCATTAATTGTGAGCTCCTGTTAACTGATACACAATGGAAGATTCTGGTGCACAATGGATAAAGTGAGAGGACCACCAGAAGTGAGTAAGAAACCCCTCCCACCACTAAAATCACAGTGGATAATGTATGCTGAATGTGACTGCACCGTTCACGAAAAGAATAATACAATTACCTGTTAAACATAAAGAAAATAGCAGATTAGTAGAGCAATTCATGAAAACTGACCAAGTCCTATATACATATTATTTCTTTTTTTTTTTTGTCTTTTTGCCTTATCTAGGGCCGCACCCGCGGCATATGGAGGTTGCCAGGCTAGGGGTCTAACAGGAGCTGTAGCCGCCGGCCTTCGCCACAGCCACAGCAATGAGGGATCCGAGCCGCGTCTACAACCTACACCACAGCTCACGGCAACACCGGATCCTTAACCCACTGAGCAAGGCCCGGGATTGAACCCGCAACCTCATGGTTCCTAGTCGGATTCGTTAACCACTGAGCCACAACGGGAACTCCACATATTATTTCTTCATTTCAATAATTGCACCATGTTTATGTATGATGTTGAAAGCAGAGGAATATTGGTCAAGCACTCACAGGAAGTTTTTGTATTCATTTTGCAATTGTTTTAAAGTCTGAAATTATTGCAGAATGAAAGCTAAAAATAAAAATGTTTCAAGGGCGTTCTCTTGGAGTTCCCACTGTAGAGCAGCAGGTTAAGAATCCGACTGCATAGGCTCGGGTCCCTGTGGGGGTGTGGATTGGATCCCTGACCTGGCTCAGCGGTTAAAGTGTCTGGTGTTGCTATGGTGTAGGTTGCAGCTGTGGCTCAGATTCAATGATTCAAAGTTCCTGACCTGGGAAATTCCCTATGCCACAGGTGTGGCCATAAATTGAAAAAATTAAATAAAAAAAAACTAAATAAAGGGAGTTCTCTTGTGGCATAGCGGGTTAAGGATCCAGCATTGTCACTACAGTGGCTTGGGCGGCTGCTGTGGTGTGGGTTCAGTCTCTGGCTTGGGAATTTCCACAAGCCATGGGCATGGCCAAAAAAAATGTTTTAAAGATAATACTGTCTTTATTCATAAAACCTAACCGTCCATAAATGGTAAAGTTGATAAATAAGTTGTCATATGTTCCTACAATGGAAGTTACATGTCATGAAAAGTGTATATCCTGTATGATTCCACTTATGTGAAGTTCAAGAAGAGATGAAACTATGCTATGATGATGGAGGAAACCAGTGTGTTTTCTGGGCGTGAGAGTGGTATTGACTAGCAGGAGCTTGAGGGAGCTTTTCAAGGTTCTGGAATTACTTTATTATCTTCCTCCAGACAAAAGTTACAGGGATACAGACAGTCAAATTTATCAAGTTGTCCATTTAATATCTCTGCACTTATTCCAGCAAAGTTACGCTACAATAAAGAAAAAGAAAATGGACAAAATGAGGATAACAAATGCTGGCAATGGGCTAGCAGTCCTGGATTGCTGCTCGGGACAATAATTGAGCTACATTTTCCAAAACACAATCTGGCAATTAGTGTGGCAAGCTCTAAAATAAGTTTCTCTTGTGTTCTCGGGAAATAATTCAACATTTAAGCTCCAGTTCAAGTACTGTGAGCTGGACATCGGCACTTGCCATCTGTCTCTGCAAGGACCGAATCATGAGCCACTGCAGCTGCTGACCCTCAGCGTCCCCTAAAAGAGCACAGGGTGGAGATCCTGAGTGAGGCAATTTGTGCTCTGGGAAAAACTGACAGAACAGGGCCTCAGACAGATATTTTCAGGAAAAGATTTTAATGAGCCTAATTCGTGCATCTCCTCACATGGAGAAAACCACTAAAATCCTTCATGATGACATCTGCTCCTCACAACCAGTAGTAACGTTCATGAGATAAGCAGAAACCTTCCGCAAATGTGCGCCTGACTTCAGGCACCTCCCCCTTCACCAAAACCTCATAAATACCGACTTTCCTCTTTACCTCTTTTTGTTGTTGTTGCTTTTTTTTTTTTTTTAAGGGCTGTACCTGTGGCATAGGGAAGTTCCCAGGCCAGGGGTTAAATCGGAGCTACAGCTGCCAGCCTACACCATAGCTCACAGCAACACCAGATCCTTAACCCAGTGAGCGAGGCCAGGGATTGAACCCGCAACCTCAAGGATCCTAGAAGGATTTGTTTCCACTGGGCCACAACAGGATCTCCCTCTGCTTTACCTCTTTGGAGCAGTGACTCAGAGCTATCTGAAATGCTGCCGCCCAGGCCATAGTCCTCATTTTGCCCCCAGTAAAACTTACAACTCTTACACTGTGCATTTTTTAAAGTCTAGAGCACAAACAATAAAATGAATTAAATACATAAAGAAATGGTTTAAAAAAAGGTTACAATCACATGATAAACTATAATACAACTACTAAATGATATAATTAAAGAACATTCAGCAGTGTGGGGAAATGCTTATGCTATGAGTGAAAAAAAGCTGAATCCAGTATTATAGGTACAGAGGATGTCGAGAACTGAAACATTCTGTATTTCCATAAAAATGAAAGGAAGCAATACTCTACAAGGTTAATGTTTTTCTCTGGGCTGCAAAAATGTGACAGGATTTGGTTCTCTTTACACTTTTTGTTGTCTTTCATTATTTCTTAAGTAAACATGTATCCCTTGACTCTTAATAGTTGAAAAGCATCAAAAATAATTTCAAAATATTTGGTAGCTTCCCAGTTGGAAAAAAAAATATCAAAAGATCAAAATTCAGCAAGGAGAAGGAAACCAACCAACTTCTAACAGGGCCTCCTTTCACTTGTCATGCTTTTAACAAAGTCTTTGATGTTCTATTTCATGGCCAACTTTTAAGGCACCTTTCAAGAGGGGATTTTTTTTTTTTAACTGCCAAAAAAAAAAGAAGTTCACTTATGCCCTTTCCCTACCAATTAAACCTGGGTCTCTCACGTGCCCACATTTTACTCCCAGGAGCCTTATTCACCGTCAACCTCTCTTCCTCCTACCTAGGAGGGGTCCCTGCTTTGAAGAACCGTTTCCCATAAAACTCTATGAGAACAAAGTTGTTGCCACTTTGAAAAATCAAAACATACCTGGAGATGACAAGAGGGCATTTCTCCTGCAGGCAGGTACGAAATACTTGGCGTTAACCAAAGAAGGGGAGCATCTGGTGTTTCCTTTTGTATTGCTTCATTTTAGTTTATGAAGCAAAGAGATATAAAACTGCCAGTAGGCATTTGGATGCCTGGAGGTAATATTCAAAACAGTTCAAGGAAACCATCACTCCACCCCCCCCACCCCAAGAATCCCAGCCCCACCCTCAAGATCTCAGGTGTTAACTCCTTTCCCTTCCAGCCACCTGGCCCACGCCCAATGATTTTTTTGTTTGTGAAACACTTGGTTAATTAGTCCACACTGTGTCAGCAGGAGTGAGGAGGGTGGGGGAAAAGTGAATCGTGGTCTTGATGGGATTTTTTCAGTATCTCATTTTCTTAAAAATGGGGAAAGTATCTCATCGGGCAAGAAGAATTATAAAGACCAGTGGATGCCCCAATTTTAGCATTTCTATAGATTTCTAACACAGATAGGAACATTCGCAATGTGTTGCCAGGAAACAGTGGCAGTATTTTCTCCCAGGAAAAGTGTATGCCAAGTAAAATGCAAGAATGCCTTTGCTGAAGACCTAATTCTTATCAGGACCAACAGAGGATTTAATCATTAACTGTACCCACAGAAATGAAAGTGTTTTATTAAAATTTGAAAATTTCAAACATTTTATTCATAAGTCAAGAGAGTTAAAATAAATTAGGCTTGCCCTCAACAGCCTTCCTAAAACAGGTATTTAATCCCATTTTCAAAGCTGACAGGTGTTTCACCATCACCACCTCTTAGTGGTACCTGAACTCCCTTCACAGTGTTCAACAGAAGAAAGTAAACCAATAAAAAATAGTTATTCATTAATCAAAACCCTTCATCAGTTTCCTGGATAAAAAGGAAGGAGCCAACACTGGAGAAGGAAAAAAAAAGAAAAGCAAAAAACAAAAAAGACAAAACAAAAAATTGAGCTGAAAGAAGACACAGTCAGGTAAAGTGGTCAGGGATAAAATGACCCCAGTTGTGACGGGAGAGAACAGGTGATCACATTTCTGCCAAGAAAGAAAAGGTCGAGTTTAGCACACCCTTGCACATGTTCCACAGAGTTAAGTACTTGCCTTGTCCCAGGGCAGCATTAGACCCTGGAGATGCATGAGTGAGGAAGGGGAGTTTGGCCCCGGCTCCCCAGCTCCCCCATTCCCAGTTTCACACAAATGCCAGAACTAATGGTCTAATGGCAGTTACGTGCAAGTCCTCAGAGCAGTAGAGACCACCACGTTCTGGTTGCAAGTAGAGACCCACTCAGGTCCCCTCCAGTGAGAGAAGCTGTCACATCACTTCTCAGAAGAAAATCCGCCAACAGCCAGGCAGCCTGTCCCCTTTCCTGATCCTGAGCCATTCTGTCCCAAAGGCCAGCAGTCCCTCTAGCACCTGCCCCTTCAGAAGTGGAGTCTACCACTTCTGTGGCTCAGCAGAAACTTCTGTGGCTCAGCAGAAAACCAATCTGTGGCTTAGCAGAAACTTCTGTGACTCAGAGGAAACGAATCTGACGAGCATCCATGAGGACGCAGGTTCGATCCCTGGCCTCGCTCAGCGGGTTAAGGATCTGGCGTTGCCGTGAGCTGTGGTGTAGGTCGCAGATGCGGCTTGGATCCCAAATTGCTGTGGCTGTGGTGGAGGCCGGCAGCTGTAGCTCCGATTGGACCCCTAGCCTGGGAACCTCCATATGCCATGGGTGCAAAAGAACGAAAAAAAAAAAGGTGGCTTCTACCACTCAAGACTTGGCTTCTTTCTCTACTTGGTGTTTTTCTTTCTGCTTTTACCTCCCACTGCTGCAGACTTTCTGCCCTGCTCCCTACCGTGGGCATTTGCCTTCCTGCTGTTTCCTTTGTCTCAAGGCTTCTGCCCTCCTCTCCCTCTTTGAAGTCTGTCATCACTCTACTGATTTCTGTCCCTACATCTGGACCTTCCATTCAGACTCCCTAAGGGAGCAATCCGGTTGGGTCTGTTAGTCACTCTCCATCAGGCAATACCCCATGAGGTGAAGCTCTCATGCAGGATCGTTTCATAAGATGCTGACCCGCCTAGATAGGGTAGCTTTGACTCAAGGGCTGATCCCTGATCCAATCAGTATGTAGCCATAATGACTGGGCCCCATGATTCAAAATATGGCAACCATTTGTGATTTCTTTCCTCCAAAGGCATTTGTGAGTAAAGGAGACACTCAAAGTACCACCAAGGACCGATACTAAGGCTTGATTTCGAGTTAGTTCCATATTTGCTACTGTTTGAATATGACACCACCATTTCTTACCGGGGCTCCCCTCAGGACCCCACATGGGCATTGCCATTCAATCCCACAATCTTTCCCATTAAGCCCAGCGACACCCGAGAACTCTCATCATCGTGAATAAGTTGAAAACTCTGACTTGACACATGGGGTGAAATTGACTTGCCATCACACACACCCCCCCCCCCCACCTTGTCTACAGGATGAAGTCTAAATTCTGCAGGGAGACACGGAGACACACTAAGGCTTCAGCCTGAAACTTTGGCTCTCGCCCAACACTCCAGCCGGTATAACCACCAGTTTCTTTACACAATGTGCACAGGACAATCTCCATTTGTCCTTCGAGAACCACTCTCCCTATTTCTCCAGGGAGGCTCATCTTCACAGACCGCATCAGCCAGGCTGCCAAGCTCCCTGGCTTCTGACCGAATTTAGCGAAGGGAGGCACTGACAGGTATGACAGGGCACCCAGAGAATGAGCTTGCGATATATTTCCCCATCTCCTCCCACTCTCTACTCAAAGCCTCAGCTCCATCAGGGGCATCCCTCTGTCCGCCAAGCTCTTGTTAGATCTGCGGTTACACAAGCGCTGCCCTCTCCCCTTGCCCTTCTAGGTTGCGCTGCTGCTCCAAGATGTTTCATCTTCCCATTCTGATTTCTTCCAACCCTGCCTACACCTTGATAAACAATCCCATCTTTGAACTTCTTTTGATTACCCATCCCCCCCTTAATTTTTTTTTTTTTAACAGCCACACCTGCGGCATATGGAAGTTTCCAGGCTAGGGGTCAAATCAGAGCTGTAACTGAGGCCTATGCCAAGCCATGGCAACACTGGATACGCGCTGCATCTGCAACCTATGGTGCAGCTTGCAACGATGCCGGATGCTTAAGCCAATGAATGAGGCCAGGGATCTAACCCGCATCCTCACAGAGACAACATCGAGTCCTTAACATGCTGAGCCACAATGGGAACTCAAAATTTTTTTAAAAATAGATTTCATTTTTAGAAGTTTTCAATTTACAGAAAAATTTAGAACATAGTACAAAGAGTTCCCATATATTCCATATTCTAAGCATATATGCTGCAGCCGCTTTCCCCATCTTTAACCTCTTATTCATGTGACATACCAGTTATAATACGAATGCAATGTTTTTAACTAAGGTCCATATTTTATTCAGACTTCCTTAGGAATGTCCTTCTTTCTTTTCTGGAGTCCCATCCAGGACTCCACAATCACAAGCAGTCACTGCGTCTCCCTAGGTTCCTCCTCTTAGCTGTGAGAGTTTCTCAGACTTTCTTTGTGACTGATGACCTGGATAGTTTTGAAGAGTTCAGGTGCTTTGTAGAATGCCCCTCACCTGGGATCTGTCTGATGTCTTTCTCATGATTAGACTGAGGGTATGGGTTTGCGGGAAGAAGAGCACAGAGGTCAAGTGCCATTTTCAACATGTGTCAAGAGTGTATCAGCGTTCCCATCAGGACTCAGCGGTAATGAACCTGACTAGGTTCCATGAGGATGTGGGTTCGATCCCTGGCCTCACTTAGTGGGTTAAGGATCTGGCCTTGCTACGAGCTGTGGTGTAGATCTCAGATGCGGCTAGGATCTAGCATTGCTGCGGTCATGGGGTAGGCCAGCAGCTGCAGCTCCAATTCAGTCCCTAGCCTGGGAATTTCCATGTGCCACACCTGTGGCCCTTAAAAAAAAAAAGTATATCATTTCCATACACACCATGAGCACATACATCAAAATGACATTACTGCTGACGTCAGCCTTGATCATCTGGCTGAGGTGGTGCTAGTCAGGACTGTACACTGTATAATCACTCTTTCTTTTTTTTTTCTCTTCCTCTTTCTGTATTAGACTGTCTATGTGCAGCCCACACTTACGGAAAGGGATGTTATGCTTTCCTCCCCTGAAGTGGAGTAGAGACTAGGTTATTTCTTTTCTCTTTCTCTCACTCTCTGTTTGTAAATTAAGGTAAAATACACATAACATAAAATTTGCTACTGTAACCATTCTTTTTTTTTTTTTCATCTTTTTTAGGGTCGCAACTGCAGCATATGGGGGTTCCCAGGCTATGGGTCTGGTTGGAGCTGTTGCTGCCGGCCTACACCACAGCTCACAGGAACACCGGATCCTTAACCCACTGAGTGATGCCAGGGATCGAACCCGCAACCTCATGGTTCCTAGTCGGATTTGTTTCTGCTGCACCACGACAGGAACTCCAAAATTTGCTATGTAACAATTCTTAAGAGTTTCAATGACCCCTTATCAGTAGGCCATCTGTCTCCTGCTGAGACCCAATCACACTCAAGTTGAACTTGTCACCATTCATCAAAAATAACGTCTTTATATTTTATTATATGAGGTTTCCAAGTAAAGAAAAGAGATTCTAACATTTTCATCCAGTTGACTTCTACTGCTCTTTAAACCTGGACTCAAGATGTGATGGGCTCCCCTAGGGATCACCATTATTTCTGCTTCTGTTTCCCTGAGCACGTATTTCTCCTTTTATTCTAACGTTTGTTGCATTGCAGCATTTTCTTGGTGTCTTTCCCAGGGCAGGAACTAAATCTTATTTATCTTCTCATCTTTAAGGCTAAGGACTGTTCCAGAAACACATTAGCTGATCAATAAATATTAGTTGGAAATAAAGGAAGCAAAGACGAGTTAGAAGCAGAAGTGGCCTATTTTCTCCAAAGAGTAAAGAAAACGTTAACACCTAAGATTGGTGAGAGCACAGGAAAACCTGTATTCCTAGTTTGCCATGCCTCCACCCTTTCTGCTGGGCAACTTGGTAATATCTATTAAAAGCCATATCATATGCATATTTCTATTTAGCAATTACAAGTCTGGAAACTTAAATTGAGAAGAGAAAGACTAGCGTCAATCTTGGCAATGACTTTTTGGACTTAATACCCAAAGTAAAGACAACAAAAGCAAACATAAACAAGTGGGACTACATTAAAAAAAAAAAAGGCTTCTGCATAGCAAAGGAAGTCATCAATAAAATAAAAAGGCAGTCTCCAAACGGAAGAAAGTAATTGCAAATCATATATCTGATAAGATGTTAATAGCAAAATATATAAAGAACTGATGCAACTCAATAAAAAAACCCAAACAACCCGATTTTGAAATGGGCAGAGGAACTAAACAGATACCTTTCCAAAAAAGACATACAGAGGGCCAACAAGTACATGAAAAGATGCTTAATATCACTCATCAGGAAAAATGCAAATCAAAACCACAATGAGATATCACTTTACACCTGTCAGAATGGCTATTATCAAAAAGACAGGAAATAAGTATTGGTGAAGATGTGGAGAAAAGGGAACCCTTGTGAACTGTTGATGGGAATGTAAATTGGTGCAGTCGCTATGGAAAACAGTATGGAGGTTACTCAAAAAATTAAAAATAGAATTACCCTATCATCCAGCAATTACCATATGATCTATTTAGATATGGGTATTTATCTAAAGAAAATGAAAACATTAACTCTAAAAGACATATGCCTCTCCATGTTCACTGCAGAATTATTTACAATAGCTAAAACAAGACAGCAACCTACATGTCCATTGACAGATAAAAGAATAAAGAAGATGTGGTGTTTGTGTATACATAATATTCCATTGGGTGTTATATATGCATATATACATTATGTTAAGTGAAACAAAGATAAATAATGTATGATCTCACTTATATGTGGAATCTAAACAACACCAAAACTTAACCTGTAGATACAGAGAAGAGATTGGTGGTTGCCAGAGAGGTTGGGGGGAGGCGTGGAGCATTGCACAAAATGGGTGAAGATGTCAAAAGATACAAACTTCCAGTTGTAAAACAAATAAGTCATTGAGATGTAATGCACAGAGTGATAACTATAGTTAATACTGTATTACATATCTAAAGTGCTAAAATAATAGGTCTTAAAATTCTGATCACAAGAAAAATAACTATAACTATGTGTAGTGATGGATGTGAACTAGACTGATTCACAATATATACAAATATTGAATTGTTGTACACTTGAAATTAATGTTATATGTCAATTATATCTGGTGTTGCCATGAACTTTGCTGTAGGTTGCAGACACAGCCTGGATCCTGCATTGCTATGGTTGTGGCACAGACCGGCAACTGCAGCTCCAATTTAACCCCCAGCCTGGGAACTTCCACATGCAAGAGGTGTGGTCCTAATAGGAAAAAAAAAAGAAAAAGAGAACAATCTGAGAATCCATCTAAAGACAATCAAAACTTGAAGGTTGATCTGTTGGCTGGTTTAAATATAATCAAGCCACAATGTCAACAGTTACCCTAACTGCTGCTTCCAGCCATCACCATCCTTGTCCTGAACACACTAAGGGGCAGTGGGCCCCAGAAGGAGAGAATTCTCAGTCTTGTTTGCCAGCTTTTCTGCGGCCCCGCTTCTGACCTGGATTCTGAACACTGTTTTTTTGTTTGTTTGTTTGTTTTTCAGGGCCACACCCCCAGCATATGGAAGTTCCCAGGCTAGGGGTTTAATTGGAAGTGTAGCTGCCAGCCTACACCTCAGCCACAGCAACACCAGATCTGAGCCACATCTGTGACCTACACCACAGCTCACGGCAACGCTGGATCTTTAATCCACTGAGTGATGCCAGGGATCAAACCCGTGTCCTCCCGGATACTAGCAGGATTCATTACCGCTGAGCCATGATGGGAACCCCTGTTTTGTTTTCAAAGCTTCTCTGACTGCTTATCATGTACAGCCACAGCTGGAAACCCATGGTTCTATTCCACTCTGCTTATTTTGCAGATGGAACAACAGAGGTCTGGAGAAGTTCAAAATGACACCAGGGCAGAGCTAGATCCAGGTCTTTCGATTGCTGGTTCTTTGCACTTTAGCAAGCCAGTAAAATCAAGGGTGGGGTTTTTATAGACTGATAGACTTGGGTGGCCCCAGATGTTTTAAGACAGACGTGATGAATGCAAAGACTTCTAAAAACAACTTACTTTTGATACCCTCCTCAAGTTTAGAACTATGCCTGAACAATAAGTTGCCAAAAAGTATTTCTAGGGCCAAGAGTGATTTGGAAAGATCAATTATGGTCTAACATAATGATGGCGAAAATCTGCAAAATCTAACAGTATTGAGTAAGCAAAGATGATAGAAATCAAAATACCATTGTATCCAAGGTTGGCTTTACCCCAGGACAAACAAACATAATTCTGTCCAGGTCTTTGCCCTCTAGCTCAGTCCTAGGACTCCTGCCTCTTGCTCCTGGTGACTGCCAGAAATGTCTTCCTCGGGTCCTGCTTGCAAACCAAAAGCAATAGCTCCTCTTTCCACCCACTCTTTACCCTGCCCCCAACCAGTCCCAACACCGCACACCTTTCAATTAGACAGAGAAGATGAAGCCTCCAGTTGTTTCACTGGAGGTGCACAGTGGAAAGAGGTTGAGACTTAAAAGTCACTGATCGGCCTGTGTGACATCTGGAAAGTCCTCAACAGAGCTTTTAACTCTTCAGCACTCAAACTTTCTGTGACAGGCAGGACTACAAGGAAATCTCTGAGGTCCAGTCTGACTTATTCAATGACAGCTTTGGGCGAGTCTAGCCCAGTCCAGCTTTGTAAACGATGTAGTTAATCTTTAAGCTAGCAGTGCGTGGTCTTATAGGAATGTGTAAAGGAAGGCCTAAGAATCATTTCCCAACTTGTCGTTATTTTAAGCAGTACAAGAAGGACAGAAAATAGGGGAGGCGAGAAATATGAGGTTTGTTGCAATCGAAAAGTCACTCGAGGGTTGTGGATGATGCTTGTACAACTATAAATATAATAAAATTTCAAAATAAAAAAAATAAAGTCACTCAAGGGAAGAAAACAACTTCTCTATTGTTGGAAGTGTCTTAAAATCAATACCCTGATGTTGCCTGACTTCTAGGTTATATGGAAAATTTTGACTTTCAACATTTACGCTTCGGTTTTTTAAAATCTTTAATTTCAGTTTCGTTCCTTTTAAGACCATGGCATATGGAAGTTCCTGGGTTAGGGGTTGAATTAGAGCTGCAGCTTCTAGCCTACACTACAGCCACAGCAATCCCAGATCTGGGCAGCATCTGGATTTTTTTTTTTTTTTCGTCTTTTTAGAGCCACGCCTGCGGCATATGGAGGTTCCCAGGCTAGGGATCTAATTGGAACTGTTGCTGCTGGCCTACACTACAGCCACAGCAACACCAGATCCAAGCCGCATCTGCAACCTACACTACAGCTCACGGCAACGCCGGATCGTTAACCCACTTAGCGATGCCAGGGATCGAATCCGCAACCTCATGGCTCCCAGTCGGATTTGTTTCTGCTGCGCCATGACGGGAACTCCGGCATCTGGATCCTTAACTCACTGAGCAAGGCCAGGGATCAAACCTGCATCCTCGCCAACATTGTATCAGGCTCTTAACCTGCTGAGCCACAAAGGGAACTCCCTAAATCTTCAGTACTTATCTTGAATGTTTAGCTCCCACTTTTTCATGACCTAGTGAATGAAGTGTGTGGTTCGGTAAGGAGGAACTCCCACCATTTGGCTCCACTGAAAACCCAGCCTTTTCAAGTAGCAAGAAAACACTTCCCTGAAAGAAAATCTGCTCGTTTTGCTTTTAGGGCAATTTTATATTACAATCCACACTCATTTGTTTATGAAATTCACTGAGCTTCCACGTGCCAGGCTACGGGAAGAAAATAACAAGCATACTAAACAAGTTCCCTGCATTCTCAGAGCTTATCATCCACTGGAAGAGGTGGGCAATAATCAGATATCCACACAAAGGTGTGCTTACTCAACGTGATAAATGCTGAATTGAAGAAACACAAAGAGGAGTTCCATCTGTGGTGCAGTGAGTTAGGATTCCAACTGCAGCAGCTTGGGTGTCCACACAGGCACCCAAGTGGGTTTGATCCACTGCCTGGAGCAGTGGGTTAAAGGAGTTGACTTTGCCGCAGCTGTGGCACAGGTTCCAGCTGTAGCTTGGGTTCAATCCTTGGCCCGGGAAACTTCCATATGCTGTGGGTGCAGCCACTAAAAACAAAGAAAAAACCCACAAGGAGCACAGGGAACCTATGAAATGAGTTTTGGAAGGTGAGTGATGGTGTCTCTTGAGGAACCAGCCTTTGAAACTGAGGGATAAGTGGGTGTTTACTTAGAGAAAGAAGGCCAGGCAGGCTAGGCAAAGGCCAGAGACCAAGGCGAAGAACAGCTATACTGGAGAGAAGTTTTTCCAGCTGCTTCCTTATGAGCCCATCAATTTCCTGAGGCAGATATGCCATCGTTTTCTTTTGGGAGTTCCACCTTGCAAAATATTAATCTTTCCAAGTCACTTGACACCAACCCACCTTTAAAAACAGCAGCGCATCATTCATCAAGGGCTCTCATTTTTTTTTTCCCCGTCATGCATCAATGTGGTAATTTCTTATCGTGAATTTGGAGCTCTCTCTCACCTTGACATGATCTATCGTGAGTGAGGTCATGGGTAGGACAGGAAGAGGCAAGCCTCCATCTGGTTCACTGAACTTCAGGCAGTTCAAGCATCAAGATGACACCTCTCTACAAGAACATCTGCTTGGCTCGCTTTTAAGGGGCAAGAAGATCCTTTTCCAGAACTGCAAGTTACATGACCAAGGGTCATGTTTAAAACAGAAAAACATGAGGGGGAAAAAAAAAGTAGCTATTTTCAGCTTCCTGAATGAGGGCAACCCAGTAGATCCTCGAGGAGAGAGCAAAGGAGAACAGCATGAACATCTGCCTGTGTGTGTGCAGAAAACAATGAGCAGCATTTCAGGCACGAGACTGGTTCTTATCCCTTCCCTCTGCTCCATTTTAAAGCAAAGAGGAAAGAGGGAAGGGGGGAGGGGGTTCTCAAAGTCATCTAAAAGGAACAACAAAAGGAGGAAAAAATATTAGGAAGGAAGATTTCTCTGAAGTAGAATCCATCCCCCACCCCAACTCTCTAAGTAAATCCTACGATTTAATGCCCACTATACCCCATTCCGTGTGAAAGCCAGGTTCTTCGCAATTCCTGTTACTAGATCTAGACATCTCCATATAAATAAACGCCAATTTCCTGTCATCAAAACTTCTCCAAAGAAAAAGTGGTTTCCTCCACCCACCCCTACCCCCAAGAGTTGGAATTAATGCAGTGCTTCCGTTTCCCTTTGCCACACTTCCTACCAGCCTCTGGGAAAAAGGCCTCTTCTGGGGTGGGGGTGGGGTTCGGGGTATCTCACTGTTGCAGAGGGCCCTCCTTCCCATGGGAGAGCCCTGCGCCCTGGCAGACAACAGCCCTGGCACTTTAGCATCTGCAGCCTGTCTGGTCCCTCCCGCCTGGAGTCCCAGCGCACTGCGACGACAACACGCCGGCTCCCCCAAAGCCGCAGTGGGTTGTAGAACCACACCATGAACGCCTAGAGAAGAGAGCGGTGAGCTTCCCTCACCGGTGCCAGTTAATGAGACCCACCACGCGGGAGGGACCCCCTGACTCGGGGCGGGGGGGGGGCTGAGGTAGGGAGAGAGCGCAGCGCTGTCTGGACATCCTCACTGGAGGTAGGGGTGGGGTCTGCAAATCTCTCCAGTGGCTGTATTTAAACCCGAAGTTCTGTCCTTAGAGTTGGCACTGTCGGACGCGGAGCCCTGCTGCACCCCTGTAGTGGCCACCAAAGAATGGGGGACGCGGCGGAAACCCAGAATCCTGGGAGGAGTCCTCAGAATCGCTCCCCAGGGAAGCCTCTCTTGAAAACGTCAAGGACATCTCCGTTTCTCTTAATTATGTAACTCTTGCACATTTGGGAGAATACACGAGAACATAAATTTCATTATTTATGAAGGTAGAAAGTCTTCAAATAGGCTGCATTTAAAGCTCTGGGTGCATCCGAAGTCTGAACAGACCTGGTTGCCACCTGGCAGCGTTAGAAGATGTCATCCCGGGGACTGAACCTCCCCCCACCCCCACCCCCAGCCCCCTTCCCAGGAACACACAGCGCGGGGAACCAGGCTGCCGCCCGGGATGCAGCCCTCTGGGCTGGGCAGGGTCGCGGAGTCGCCCGGACCAGCAAGTCCGCAGGCTCCGCAGCGAGGTGCCCCTCTCCCCCCACCCTTGCGAACACCTGGCCGGCGGTTACCTGTGGGGCCGCGACTCTCCGCAGCCCATTGGCCGGCTCCCCGGCGCCCTTGCCGGTGACCGCGGGGAGATGCTTGAGCGCCGGCGCTCGTGCCTCGCGCTCCACGGGCCCCGCGCAGTTCTCGCCGAGGCCTTCATCCGGTGCCGGGAAGAGCCCGCAGCGGCGCTGGAAGCGGGCAACGAGCTGAGAATCCTGCAGGCTCCGCAGCAGCTCGGCCATGGTGCGCCCGGAGCCGCACGCCGCAGCAGCTGCTACCTGGTGCCCTCGGCTCGCGCTCCCCCTCCAGCCCCAGCCGTCGGCCAGGCGCTCCGGGTGGAGGTCGGGCGGGGCCCGGGGCTCCAGCCAACAGGTGCGCCGCTCGGGTCCTAGCGCCCGCCCCCACCGCGCCCAGGTGTTCGCCTCCACCTTGAGCCGGGCGCTTCCGTCCTCCTTTCCTCCTCCGCCGGCCGTGGCAGGTTCGAGCTGTCCCTGGCATCCGGCCCGCTCGGAGCTAGGCGAAAGGGTGCAGGTGTCTACACCGCTCCACCCTGCGCCCCCACCCCTCCTGACTGGTTCAGAAGTACCTCCTAATGGGGAGCAGCCGAGAAGGTGTGGACCAGCACAAGTCCGTACTGGCGTGCGCTGGCACATCGCGTAGTGACCCTCCTTTCACTGTTGACCTCAATGTGAGGTCGAATTTCCCCTCCAGGTCCCGGCTAGCCAGCCTGGAGTTCTGCCTTTGCCCACTTCCGGCAGGTAGGGCGAGGTGCCCAAGTTCTTGCCAAACTCTCCGTGATGCAACGTCTCCCTTTAGGGCCCTACGTCCTTCGACCTTGCACAAGAACCGTGCAGGTTCGAAGTGGACCCTGAGTCATCTTCCCTGTCCCTGCCCTTGCCTTTGTGATTTGGCAACTGGGGAACACTTTAGACAGGTGCAGAGGGAACGCGATTCTTTCCTTCTTTTCTGCATTAAGATGGTGCCTTCTCCCCCCCCCCCCCGCCCCGTTCTGCTTCTAGAACTTTAGACCCAAAGAGGACTAGGCGTTGAAGGATTGGGAGGAGGAGTTGACTTCTCCCTGCACCTGCATCTGCTTTAGGGCTCTCAGCAGACCGGCAAAGAAAACATCCTGTAGGTCGACTTTGGTTTTCCCTCCCGAATTTTCTAGGGGCACTGAAATTCGAGCAAAGCCCTCTGAGCTTCCTCACGGGGAATGAAGGGCAATAGTCAAATTAGGCCCAGCTGACCAGCCTGCAAGGAAAGTGGAATTCAATCCCTCTGTCATGGATTTGCAGCAAAGCCTGAGCATTTCCTGGTAGCCCAGCACAAAGCCTAGGCAAAGTATTTGGTAGCAGAAATGACTGTGGAGGAACACCTGCCACGACCTTGTTTATTCAGTTGTCAGTTCAGGCCAGGAAGTCTGGATGCAGCTTTCAAGGTCTCCTTTATGCCTGAGTTTCTGCTCTCTTTTTCAGTCCTGCCTGGGCAAGCAAGATCAAGGTGGCTGAGAGAACAATGAAACTCTTCAAAAATACTATTTTCTACCTAACCTTCCTTTCTCCCATTTAGGAAAAGAGGCAAAGCCAAACACGGCACATAGAGCATAATAAAAAATTGCTCATTCAGACAATGCATTTCATCCCTTCGGAAGACCAAGTACTGACTCCAGCTTCCAGTGGCTTGTGAT
Source organism: Catagonus wagneri (assembly GCA_004024745.2). NCBI lineage: Eukaryota > Metazoa > Chordata > Mammalia > Artiodactyla > Tayassuidae > Catagonus > Catagonus wagneri. The sequence goes on from PVHT021183688.1 coordinate 4,651,399, forward strand.
TTCACTGTGTGCCTCAGTTTCCTCTTGTGATGAAGCAATATAATCCTCCCTTCCTGTGATTCTTATAAGGCTGTTGTGTGGGGTGGTCCCTGGCTTGTGGCTTTCTCAGTTGTTGCAGGGTGTTCCTATGTGACTCTCTTTGCCCCAATTTCCCTTATAGGAACACCAGACACTGGATTAGGGCCCATTCTAATCCAGTCTGACCTCATCTTAACATGATTACATCTGCAGAACGTCTATTTCCAAATAAGGCCACATTCATGGGTTCTGGGTAGACATCAGTTTGGGGGGAACACTACTCAACTCAGGACAACCACTTACTCTGTGCCAGGCATGTGCTCAGTACTTTCATACCATAACTAATTTAATCACGTTTTATCCTCCCAGCAACCTCCTAAAGTAGTCACTCATCCTTCATGTGTTCTGCAATATGTGCATTTACCAGTGTCAGGCCTGGAAATACATCAGTTAAAAAACAAAACAAAACAATAAAAAAAAAAAACAGAGACCCTGGATCATGCAACTTTTAGTAGAGGGATGGCTAATAAAAAAATAAAAACTGTATTTTTAGGGAGTGATAAATGCTGTGGTGGAGCAGGGGGAAGACATTCAGATAAGATGTTTACCTCCAAGAAGATATTTGTGCGGAGACCTGAAAGAAAAGGTGTCTGCCTTATCAAGATCAGAAGAAAGAACATTCCAGACGGAGGAGACAGCTCTAAAGCAGCTGTAAAGGCTTTGAGGAAGCCCAAGCTCAGAGTGTTAGAGAAACCACAGGGGGCCAGCCTGGCTGGAGAGGCTTGAGCTCAGGGATTGACTTGGAAGAGGTGGGCAGAGGCAAGATCAAGTAGGGCCATCTGGGCTGTAATATGGATTAATACTCCCACTTGAGAGATAAGAAAACTGAGGCTTAGAGATGGGAAATTTGCCCAAAGCCACACAGCCAAGCGGCACCAGGATTCAACCCAGGGCTTTGTGACTCCAAAACATATTCTTTCTGTTACTAAATCATATTCGATTCCTGGAATTTATCTTTACCTTTTTTAAATGATTTTATTTACTTATTGGCCTTTTTTCTTCCCCCCCCCCTTTTTTTTTGATTTTTAGGGCCACACCCCCGGTATATGGAAGTTCCCAGGCTAGGGGTCATATCGGAGCTATAGCTGCTGGCCTACACCACAGCCACAGCAATGCCGGATCCTTAACCCACTGAACAAGGCCAAGGATCGAACCCATGTCCTCATGGGTACTAGTTGGGTTAGTTACCGCTGAGCCACAATGGGAACTCCTATCTTTATTCTTTAATTTTCTATTGAAAAATATTCCCAGAGTGGTACTGAGTGCTCAAAAAGTAATTTCTCAATGAATGTTGTTCTAGGCTAAGATTAAAACTTCAGTTTTTAGAGCTCTTGGAGTTTAAGACTCACTTGCAAGTTATTGCATGTAAATTCTACAGCCTTCAAAAAAGGCAAAGCAGCTTTATCTCTTTTTTAGAGGAATCTGTACGTGTGTGTGTGTGTGTGTGTGTGTGTGTGTGTGTACATACGTGTGCACACATACAAAAGAACAGAAAAGGATTTGGGGTCAAATCACCCATCTGCTAACAGGACTACCATCCTGGCATGGGATAGGAGCTGGGGGACCTTTCAGTTTTTACTCTTATGTACTGGGATTTTTTGTGTGTTTTTTGTGTTTGAATTTTTTCACAGAGATATATTACTTTTGTAATTGAAAGATTTGTTGTTCTTTCAAAACTCTTCTAACTGGGCAGGCTTGCTCAGTGAGAGAAGCAGGTGTTTTAAGATGCTTACGTAGGCAGTTCCCATCGTGGCTCAGCAGAAATGAATCCATAAGGAACCAGGCTCAGCAGACTAGGATCCATAAGGAACCAGGTTCAATCCCTGACCTTAATCAATAGGTTAAGGATCTGGCATTACCATGAGCTGTGGTGTAAGCCGCAGATGTGGCCCAGATTCTGGCATTGCTGTGGCTGTGGTGCAGGTCAGCGGCTGCAGCTACAATTCGACCCCTAGCCTGGTAACCTCCATATGCCACAGGTGTGGCCCTAAAAATGACAAAAACAAAACAAAACAAAACAAAACAGATGCTTATATAGAAGAGATTACTGTGAGTAATAACACCAAGAGGCCACAGTCATCAAAAGTTGGCTAGGAACCACCAGATATTACAAGAGTGTCTTTCTCACACAGTTAATGACACCACTGTCAAACTTACTTAATGATAAAAAAAAAAAAAATTTAATGTATGCAGTCTAGGGACTTTTGAGTTTCTGCTTTGGTGATTTAATACATCGTCTCTTGGTAAAAAGGTCAGTGGGAATTGAGGTGTGTGTGTGGAGGATGCTGGGCAAGGGCTGGGAACCCAGGGTTCTCCGTCTTCTTAATTTTGGAGGGAAGGATAATAAAGGCCTTTTCAGCTGAAGCATCTGTAGTTCTGACTGGTGTCTAGAATGGGCAGATGACCAAGCTGTAACTGGCTTGAGCACGCAGGACTCCCAAGCCCACTCTGCATGAAAGCCCTGCCCATCAGCCCTGCCAATACAGATTCTCAGAATCAGCGCTACCCCATGGTTTCAGCTGAGCCATCAGCATCCCTTCAGTAGGAAGGCTCCCTGAGTCCAGCCTGCAGACATAAGTCCGAGTTATTCATACATAGGAACTGACATCTAGAGCAGAGGCATTCGCATCTGGACCACACCAGGATCCTAAAAATGGAATTGATAATTGCCAGCCTTTAAATATCAGATCAGTTTATATAAAATATAGATATCCAGCTTCTCTTTAAAAACTGGAAACTCTGTTATCACTGGGTCAAGATTCATTGTAGCCGCACTTGCCCAAGCTGAATATCTGCTGCTCTCTCAAGATGGGGCATTATTCTGGGGTTTTCCACAGTTCTCCATTCTCTCTGTGTTATTTTACATCCTTCCTCCACTGCTCATTTCATTGCCAGCTTGGATCTGAAGCCTGAGGGCTTACCTTCACTGCAGTGAAACAAGGAGGACCAACGAGGTTCATTAGCAATGCTGTCCATTGGAATCCCACTTCCGATGTCAGTTCTTCGCCTTAAGAAATCTAGAATGCAGTGCAGGAGACAGGACAGGCATCTGGATCATATAAGTTGTACCCCTGAATCATCTTGTCTTACCATGGTTAGTGACTATAACTGATCCTGTATTTGAATTTCCTCGAATACGTTTACATTTCCACCATCCTGGCATCTGTAGCACTTCTGTCAAGGGTGTGTTTACGCATTGGCTATTTTACAGTGATATGTTGTCTTGCTTAAATAACAAGTATTTATCTCCCCAGAAGAATAGTTAACTAAGTGTTAATTCATCATTTTGCTCACGGTGTTTCTCATTGCTAAGTACCTCCTTTGTTGCTGATAATGCCCTTTTCTATTACCAATAATGCTGGAGGCAGAACGATCTGGTAGTGTGAATTTCAGAGTCAGGAGCACCCAGGTTCAAACCCAGGTCTCTCAGTCCCTGGGCAGTTCTCTTTCCTTCTCTGAAACCAAGCTTAACCATCTGTTAAACTGGGATAATATCATTTTATACTCTACTTTTCCTGATGGGTCATTTCATGAAGTTAATGAGATGCATATTTCTTCCTGACTTTAACTGTAATAGACTCCTTAATATTGTTTTTGACTTTTTTTGTCTTTATAGGGCCGCACCTGCAGCATACGGAGGTTCCCAGGCTAGGGGTCTAATCAGAGGTGTAGTCTGCAACCTACGCCACAGCTCACGGCAACGCTCGATCCTTAACCCACTGAGCGAGGCCAGGGATCAAACCCTCAACCTCATGGTTCCTAGTCGGATTCGTTTCCACTGCGCCACGACAGGAACTCCGACTCCTTAATATTTTTGTTTGTACCTGCATCATTATTGACATAGCTTAACCTACAACATTTAGCTAATTCACTCTGTGAGGTGAGATAAAAAGTTTTATTGAGGAGTTTCCCCCCCAACAACAACAAAAAAGCTTTGTTGAAATACCATAAAACTAATGCTAACATCTGTGGTCAGTGTGCAGTGGAGAACAGCTTTCTTCATGATCAGCTGAAAACAGGCGGAAAACAGGAAAATCAAACTTTGATTTCTGAACTACCCCTGTTACCTAAGTTCTAGAGTCTTAAATGCTATGGCTTTTACAATGTTATTTATTTATTTATTTATTTATTTATTTACTTTTTTAGGGCCACACCTGCGGCATATGGAGGTTCCCAGGCTAGGGGTCCAATTGGAGCGACAGCAATGCCAGATCCGAGCCGCATCTGCAACCTACACCACAGCTCACGGCAACGCAGGATCCTTAACCCACTGAGTAAGGCCAGGGATCGAAATCACAACCTCATGGTTCCTAGTTGGATTCGTTAACTGCTGCTCCACGACAGGAACTCCTACAATGTTTTTTATTATTGATTTGATGCCCCATGAAAATACCAGTGTATTACTTGGTGAATAATACTTGTAGAGTCTTATAACCCCTCACTCTAGTCATGAACCAAGTATATTTCCAATGGCAAATACCATTTGTATAAATGAGGTAACTGGTATCTGAGGATTTGTTGAATACTAGAAAGAATACTAGAGCCTTCCTTTAGTTATTTGGCAGATTGTTTCCACACAAGGGAGCTTTTAATTTATAAGAGCCAGGAACTTTTCCTTTTTTTTTTTTTAGTGAAGACAAAATCTTCTCCTAGCCTGGCTTAAAAGTGCAACTTCTTTTTCTCTACTTGGTTAACCTTTCATCTTGGTGGTTAGTATCAGGGAAGAGCATAGCTGGATCTGTTCCAATCTCATTAACCTATGAACAATAAATATTACCTACCTCTCATGGACTTCTAGAAGAAAGTGGCTTTGCCACTGAAGCAGACTGCTGGGTGTCTGGAATCACAGCCACTTCAGAGTCAATAGGCGGAAGCACACATCACCTGCTAGTGCCATCACGGCTAAAACTGTGGGCCTTTGCTATGCAAAAGGAAGGAGGACAATTTTTTGGCTGTTTTTTAAATCAACAAAATTTTACCTTATACATCCTTTTCTTTTTAAATATTTCTAAGTTCTCCCTTAATTACAGGCTAGAGTCCTAAAACCTACATTTCCCAAGCTCACTCTTACCAGCAGAGTTCCTGTATTTTTTGTTATTGTTTTGTTTTTGTTTTTGTTTTTTAGGGCCGCACCTGAAGCATATGGAGGTTCCCAGGCTAGGGGTCAGATGGGAGCTACAGCTGCCGGCTTACACCACAGTCACAGCAACGCAGGATCCGAGCCGCGTCTGCGACCTACACCACAGCTCTCGGCAATGCCAGATCCCCGACCCACTGTGCGAGGCCAGGGATCAAACCTGCATCTTCACGGATATTAGTCCAGTTTGTTTCCCCTGAGCCACAACAGGAACTCCCCAGAGTTCCTGTTTAGATTCCTCCCATGAGAGAGGCTGACGTGATACTTGAAAGTGAGAGTAAAGCCAAAACCATTTTGCAAGCTTTGCAGACGTGAGGCTTTGCAGCAGCTTCTGGAAATCTGTGACTCACCACAGAGTCCTGTGATTCCTGTACTTCCTGATTACCTAAATGTCACTTGTGAATTGCATAACTGTGCTCCCCATTCTTTTCAATGGATCATGAGCTTCTATTCTCTGTTTCTTTCTACTTCAGATTATATCTAGAATAGTATGTTGGTCAGGGTTTTCCAAGGAAACAGAATGAACGGGAGCTCTCTTTCTCTATCTATCCATCTATCATCTATCTGTCTATCCATCATCTATCTGTCCTAGTGTTATCCAAGGCCATTTGGCCACTTGCATTATTTATATATCTATGTCTGGCCATTTATAAATATATGGAAATACAAATACATCTATATTTATATAATATAGCATATGTTATATATGTAATATAAACATAAATATAGAAATCAAAATGTGTTATATACTATAAATATATAGGTATAGATAATTTATATTTCTAAATCTAAATATATCACAAGATTTATTCTACAGAATTGGCTCATGTGATTATGGAGGCTGCAAGGTCCCAGATCTACAGAGTAAGCTGGCAAGATGAAAACCCAGGAGAGCTGGTGGTGAGTCCAAAGGCCTAAGAACCAGAAGAGCAGATGTAAGCTGGCACTTTATAAACGGTATCACAGCAACTGAAAAGTTTGGAAATATTATTATTACCCTGTTTGACAGATGAGAAAACTGAGATTTGGAAAGATTAAATCATTTGCTGTGCAATATAGCTTTAACCCATATTAACTAGCTAGCATTACCAACTCACAAGGGGCCTGACCACTGAAGAGCAATCATGTACCTTAGGTCATGAAACAGCCTTTCTTTCATTAAGCTATTATTGGAAAGAAGTCCCAGTTGATCTCCTTACCCAGGAGTCTGCTATGAAATTGTTGGGAAGGCCAACATCACGTTGGACTGGTAAATATTTAGCACAGAGGGAGGCAGTCAGGATGGGATGAGTCCGCTCTGAAGGGATGTCAGGTTGGATGGTCTGCTCTCCACCCCAACTGATTTCCAAGTCCCTCCAGGACGTGGGGCTCTCCCCACATTTAGTGGCCCGGCTCCTGGGCTATTATCACAGTCTCCCAGCACCCTTCAAAGGCTATTCTAAATCCAAGATCTACGAAAACCAGGCAAAGGAAATCTGAATCCTTGTTGGTCAGAGTGGATAAAGAAAACACCACCAACAAAACAGGAGGCAATTCAATGCTGAATAGTTAGTTCGGCACCAGCTAAACGAAGCACTCTTTCAATGTTAAGGATAGAACATTGAAAAGTGAAATCCACATAACTCTCGTCCTCCCTGAATGGTATGTATGAGGATATAGGCAGATATGGTCATGGCTGTAATAGCCAAGCTGGGATCTAAATGAAGCAATGGGAGACCGAGAGGGTTGGAAATGAATGACAACCGGGGGCTCAGAGAAAGCAGTAGGGAGGAGGTGGAATTTGAGGAGACATGTCTGTAATAGGAAAGACCACGGCGAGTAGAGATCACAGAAAGATATAACAGACAAAAAGACAGAAAACAGAGCACAAAGAAAAGAAGAAACACAGAACAGTGCGCGTTGAAGTCAGGGAGTGACGTGAAGGGCAGAGTTCTCTTAGAGAAGGACGCTGGAGACGAGAACAAAATGACCAGACCAGGATCTGCAAAGGGAGCCATCGATGGGCTGTATGTGGATGAAATTGAAATAGCAAATTAGTTTATTCTAGCTGTGTTCAAATATTTTTCTGTTAGTAAATTTATTTATGAAATGGATAAAATTTGCTAAGTATTAATTTATACAAAAAGATGTAGTTATTTAGCCCTAGCACAGTTACTAAACTGTATGTAACTGGGTTAAAAATCAAGAAAGTAAGACTGCTTAATATCTTCAGAACTAGGGTAGGTTTCCATGTATTGCTTAGCTATTTTCAAGAAGGATTCCATCATGTACAGTTGCTGGTACCACTGGATGTTGGCAACATAAATGGGGTGTTTTTATTTTAATTCAAATAATTACGTGCTCGGTTCATATGACGCTTACCATTAAAATGGATTAGGATCCACTTTTTCCCTCAGATTTTTATTTTTTTTTAATGAGAGTTGCAACTTTTATTTCAGGTTCTCTCTTCGTTTTTTTCTTTTTTCTTTTTTGCCACACAGGCAGTCTGTGGGAATTCCTGGACCAGGGATTGAACCTACGCTGCACAGCAGCAACCAGAGCCACAGCGGTCAGAACGCAGGAGCCTCAACCTACTAGGCCATCAGAGAACTCCCCATTTTTTTCTGATTATTTTGTTCTGAATATGTTCATTGTTAAATACAAAGGAAAATGCTTCATTTTTTACCAAATTTAATTAGACTCAAAAGATTATATAAGAAAATTATTTACCTCAAATACATTATTTGGTAAAACTTGTGTTGTTTTAGGAGAGGGTGGCACCTCTAAAAATGATCATAAGGAAGAAAAACATATTTGATGACAGGAACAGATCTCGTACAGCATCTGATCAACTAATGGATCCTCTCATTGGTAGACAGATCAGCTTCTTCAGCTTAAGGAAGAAGCATAAACGTGTTGCTAAAAATATGCATCAGTGTTTGGTTCTTAGAAACCAAACACCCGAAGCTAAGAATACCTTGCAAAATATCTGTGACAATGTATCTTGGGCCACTGCTGTAATAATAGATCACTTCAGCTTTGCTGTCAGACCAAATGTTCCCCCATTTGAAGAATGGACACAAAATTGTCAATGCTGCAATGGAAGAAAAAGCTCATGGAAATGTGGGATCTGATTATCAGGTAAAGCAGATGATATTATACACATATCACCAATTTCTTTCCTAAAAATATCTCCTAGTCACAGGGACCATTTGCTTTAATACAGTTAACACCAGATTTACCTTAGTGCTTCTATAATTCAGGAGAAGGAACACTAGGTTTTAAGACAAGATATCTTAAGAGCTGTATTACCTAAGGCATGTATCCACTTCCATACTCAAACACTTAGCGTTGTCATGTATAAAATACAGTTAATAAAACTACAGGATGCTATGGAAATAGAATAACAATAAGATAACAAAACAGAGAGGGTGGCAGGAATGATGCTCATCCTTTTCATCTTGAATTTAAACTGAGTTGCAAATAAAAAAGAGGAATTCAACCCAACTGGTTGACTAGACCCTGGGGACCGATTCACAATGGGCAGTTGTCAACCCAACATCTCTTCCCTCTATTGTTTCCCCTTAGTGATCAAACCCTATTTTATTCAGCGCGGCAATGTGCTTATCTGAAATATTACCTTTCTTGGTCTTTCTTTTAGATAAATATGGTCATTGTCAGAAGTTCTGGCCAATGGGAAGTATTGCATTCTTATTTCTTCCTGCTTCCTATAATGCAGACGTGATAGCTGGAGATCCAATAGCAACTTTGAACCCAGGGATGACAAAGAAGATAAAAGTTATTCCTTGGGGATGCTAGGGCAGACAAAAATTGCCTAGGTCTCTGTTACTTTGTGGATCCAGCACACCTCGATCCCCTTCTATGTGTGGACGTCTTTTGCAAATGAGCATAAACTCTGTGCTTGGAAGACATTTTGACCTTGGGTTCTCTATTAAATACAGTTAAATATAACCCTAACCCATATATATATTATGGTGCAAATTATTCATTTATAGTGAAAAAATGACTATAAGTCTTATAAAGGCAGGTAATTGAATTCTTACTCAGTATATTCTGTCCTCTAGCAATGTGTTTGAGGAGTAGAGAAAGAAAGTCACGGGGAACTAGCCTTAGTTTTCTTGGCTAGCTACACTGAGTCAGAGATTTGAGGATCCAGAATCCACATCGGGGACTAACCCACACCCAGAACCCCATGTCAAGCCTTCTGATCAGAGGACCTTCCCCCAGACAACACTGGGTGAACGTGGCCCCGTGTTGCTCCTCCGACCTCTGGCAGATATTCTCCCTTCTGAAAATACAGTCTTTCTTGAAATGAGTCATCAGTATCAATTAGACTCTCGTGGAGCCTCCTCCTACTGTTTAGACTTGAGAGCTACCTTCTAAACATTTTACTATTATGAATTTAGAACCCACACAGAAACAGACAGAATAGTGTGATGAACCTCTTCCGTGTCTATAATCCCACCCCAGCCCTTCACAGCCCCGTTTACTTCCCTCCTTCTCGTATTATTTTAATACACATTCAAGACATCGTATAATGTCACATAAATATTTTAGAACATCTTTTTTTTTTTTCTTCTGGCTGCGCCTATGGCATGTGGAAGTTCTCAGGTTAGGGATGAAATCTGCACCACAGCAGTGACCCAAGCCACTGCAGTGACAAGGCTGCATCCTAACCTGCTGTGCCACCAGAGAACTCCAAATATTACAGAATATCTTTAAAATATTTAGGACTTAGAAATAATCACAATCCTGCTATCACAAATAATGATTCCTAAAAGTCAGATTAAGGTAATTTAGTGTGTGTGTGTGTGTGTGTGTGTATCTGTGTGAAGTATTATATTCCTAACTCTTATACCAAAATACCAGTGTGTAATGGCAATGTATATTTTTTAAATAGCAAAGTTTTGGTTTATGGTAAAAAAAAATTATAAATCCCATGGGGCCAGAAACCAAAGGGCTACTTCAAGACCCTCTTTCTGCACCTGCCTTCTGCCAAAGATGCTTACATTTCCAGCTTCCCATGCAGCTGCAGAACCCATGTGTCCCAGTCTTGAGAGGTGAAATACAAAAGGAAGCCGGCCAAGGTTCTCCTGGAAATGCTCTTGCTCCCTGATGAAAGGAGGGTTGGGGAGGGAGCTTGCTTCTTCTTAGCTGCACTGGATGCAAGTTTGTGAGCATATGATGCTACCAAGAGGGGAAGGTCAAGAGAATCACAGACGCGGATAAACAAAGGGTGATGTATGTGCAAATGGAATATTATTCACCAATAAAAAGTAACAAGGAACTGATTCACATCCAACATGAACCTTGAAAACCCTATGCAAAGTGATAGCAGCCAGATCCAAAACCTTACATATTATGTGATTCCATTTATATGAAATGTCCAAAATAGGCAAATCTATGTAGACACAAAGTAGGTCAGTGGTTGCCCAGAACTAGGTGAGGAGAAAAGACGTGACAGAGTGACTGATAAAGGGTTTCTTTGGGGGCGGATGATGAAAATGTTCCAAAATTAGATTATGGTTGCAGGACTTTGTGAATATATTGTAAACTAATGAGCTGAATACTTTAAAGTGAACTTTAACAACATTGCAAATCAACTATACTTCAATAAAACTTTTAAAAAAGTAAATTTTATGGTACATAGTGTATTTCAATAGAGCTGTTTTTAAAACGATTTTTGAGTGTGTGTCTCACCTTTTGGTTTTCACTTATTTATCTTTAAATTTTGTTGCAGGACAGTTGATTTACAATGTGAATTTCTGCTGTACTGCAAAATGATTCAGTTATATATATTCTTTTCATGTCCTTTTCCTTTCCTTTATCACGGGATTCTGAATATTGTTCCCTGTTCTATACGGTAGGTCCCTGTTGCTTATCCCTCCTATATCTGCTAGTTTGCACCTGCTAATCCCCAAATCCAAATTCTTCCCTCTCCCACCACCCTCCTTGACAACCACAAGTCTGTTATTTATGGCTGTGAGCCTGTTTCCATTTTGTATATATGTTCATTTGTCTCATATTTTAGATTCCATATATGAGTGATATCATATATTTGTCTTTCTCTTTCTGACTTACTTCGCTTCATTTGATAACGTCTAGGTCCATCCATGTTGCTGCAAATGCCATTATTTCATTCTTTTTTATGGCTGAGTAATGTTCCTTTATATATGTTCATATATATATATATATATATATATATATATATATATATCACATCTTTTTTTTTTTTTTTGTCTTTTTTAGGGTCGCACTCACGGCATATGGAGGTTCCCAGGCTAGGGTCAAACCGGAGCTGTAGCTGCCAGTCTATGTCACATACACAAAGGCTGGATCTGAGCAGAGTCTGTGACCTGCACCACATCTCATGGCAACACCAGATCCCTAAACCACTGAGCAAGTCCAGGGATCGAACCCAAAGTCCTCATGGATACTAGTCAGGTTCAGTAACCACTGAACCACAACGTGAACTCCATTTTTTTTTTAATACACATCTTTATCTATTCACCTGTCGATCGACATTTAAGTTGTTTCCATGTCTCAGCTATTGCGAATAGTGTTGCAATGGACATTGGGGTGCATGATCTTTTTGAATTATAGTTTTGTTCAGATATATGACCAGGAGTAGGATTGCTGCATCATATGACAACACTATTTTTAGTTTTTTGAGGAGCCTCCATTCCATACTGTTTCCCATACTGGCTACACATAGAGAAAAAAAATCCTTAAAAAATGAGGGGAGAATCACAGAGATACCAGCCCAGGACCCTGACATCCTTAGGCTACTGACCCAGAGTCAGCACCAGTCTACTTACAAACAGCTTGTTTGTGGAGGGAAAAAAAAGGTAATCCTGGCTTTAAAAACTGCTATGAGTCAGATTTTCTGTCTTAGACCTAAAAGTATTCTTTTCTTTTTTTGTCTCTTTGCCTTATCTAGGGCCGCACCCGCGGCATATGGAGGTTCCCAGGCTAGGGGTCTAACAGGAGCTGTAGCTGCTGGCCTTCGCCACAGCCACAGCAATGCAGGATCCGAGCCACGTCTGCAACCTTCACCACAGCTCACGGCAACGCCGGATCCTTAACCCACTGAGCAAGGCCAGGGATCGAACCTGCCACCTCATGGTTCCTAGTCGGATTCGTTAACCACTGAGCAACGATGGAAACTCTGACCTAAAAGTATTCTTAATTAACAGACTTTAAATTTTTATTCAACTAATAATAAATTAATTATTTTATATGGTAGGTATGATGCTAGATATTAGAGAAACAAAATGACCAATGTTCATTAAATTCCCACTAGATACCAGGTAATTTATATACCTCGTGTCATCAATGCCTCATAGCAGCCCTAAGAAGAATGATTTCTCCCTTCAAGGCACATACATCATAGGGAGACTTTTCTCTGCAGTGTCCTGTGAACCATCCACCTCATAATCCTCAACTGATATTGTTTAAAAATGCAAATTCTGAAAATAACGAATATTCCAGGATTCCCTTGTAATGCTGTTGGCTAAGGATCCTGTGCTGTCACTGCTGTGGCTGAGGTTGCTGCTGTGGTGTGGGTTCAATCCCTGGCCAGGATCTTCCACATGCCATCAGTGCAGGAAAAAAGGGAAAAAAGGATTCTTATAAAAAATTAAAAAAAAAATAGGAGTTCCATTGTGGTTCAGTGGGTTAAGAACCCGATATAGTGTCTCGAAGGCTGCAAGTTGGATTCTTGGCCTCACTTAGTGGGTTAAGGATCCAGCATTGCCATAAACTGTGGTGTAGGTCACAGATGCAACTTAGATCCAGTGTTGCTGTGGCTGTGGCATAGGCCTGCAGTTGCAGTTCTAATTTGATCCTTAGTCAGGGAATGTCCATATGTTGCAGGTGTGGCCATAAAAAGAAAAAAAATTAAACAAAAATGCAAATTCCTGGCTTCATCCTAGACTTACTAAATCAGACCCACTGGAAACAAATCATCTGCTAATACTCTACAAAGCTGATCACAACATATCTGTGCCTCAGAAAGCTTTCATAAATCAGAAATTACTGAAATAGGAGTTCCCTTTGTGGCTCAGTGGTTAACGAATCTGACTAAGAACCATGAGGTTGCGGGTCCAATCCCTGGCCTTGCTCAGTGGGTTAAGGATCCAGCGTTGCCGTGAGCTGTGGTGAAGATTGCAGACGTGGCTCGGATCCTGCGTTGCTGTGGCTGTGGCGAAGGCCAGCAGCTACAGCTCCTGTTAGACCCCTAGCCTGGGAACCTCCATATGCCGTGGGTGCGGCTCTACATAAAAGGCAAAAAGACAAAAAAAAAAAGAAATTACTGAAATATATAAGTATGAAGGGAACTTCTGACAGCAAAGCAAAGACACAAAGACCTTGTATTGGGAAAATTGGGGGCTTAAAAAACTTGTTTAAGACTCGGTCTCTGCATTCAAGAAGGTGAGTTAATCAGAATTCTCAGATATTCCAAGGATTCCCAGCCAAACTCTCCCATTACACATACTTTCTCCCAATTTTTCAAATGCTAGTCTATACTAGCAGTCTATACTGCTATGAAGGGATTTTACTGATGTAAGTAAATTTGCAAATCAGTTCACCTTAAGATAGGGAGATTCACCTGGTGGGCCTGATCACATCACCCAACCGTTTCAATCAGGGTCTAGATGAGACAGAAGAAATCAGAGATTCAAAGCAGGAAAAGGATTTGATATGTGGGAGATTCTCTACTGCCGGCTTGAAGACAAAGGAGGTAAGGAATGTGGGTGGCTTCTGGGAGCTGAAAGCAACATCTGACTTATAACCAACAAAGAAATGAGGACCTCCTACAACTGCAAGGAGCTGAATTCTGCTACAACCACGTGAACTTGAAAGAAGACTCTGAGGTCCACAAAGGAATGCAGCCTTTGATCTCAACACTTAGCAGAGAATTCAACTCAGAATTCGGCTCAGTCTTGCCCAGACTCCTGACTCATGGGAAATGTAAGATAACAAATTAATGTTATTTTGAATTGCTAAGTTTGTGTTAATTTTTATGCAGTAATAGAAAACCAATAGAGAAGGGAAGTCAGCAAAGTAAGCAATTAATGGGATAGAGAGAGAAAGAGTAGAAAGAGCCAGAAATACAGTCTTCCCTATAGCAAAGTTCTTATTCCCTTTCATTACATATATTGAAGTGTGAGAACAGTAAGGCATGATTTTGGCTGTAAATAGTTGAATACTAAATTACTAGTATTGAGTATTGAGTAGCACAAACAATTCATCTGTCAGACATAGTGTGATGACTCAGTAATGCTGGCATATATCTTTTCCATCCTTCTGAATCCCTGCCATTTTTACTTTGCTGGCTTTTTGTCCTCTTGTGACATGATCATAAGATGGCTGCTGTAGCTCCAGCCATCACATGTTTTCTGTTCAGGAAGACAGGGATAGGAAAAGCATTTTGCCAGCTGAGTCTGCTCTTTTGCATTGAGAAAGCAAGATATTTTTGAATGCCCTATTCAGAAGATACACCTACATTTCAATGGCCAGAACTGGATTACATGGCCACCTCAGAGCAATACTGGCCAAAGGAAATTGTAAGAAATTGGTTTAGCACAGAAAGAGGGGAGAAAGAAATGAGCAGGAGATACACGCAAAAGGCGGCGATCATTATTTATGGAGAATTTGGCTCCCGGGCGAGGTTCCGTGACTCTCGGGCATGGAGTCAGGGAAGTCGCGCCCAGGTTGGGGAGCGCAGGGGGGTTTTTAAGCCTGTTGGTTCCGGGTCTGGATCCGGGTAGTGCCTTTGCCAAATTAGGCAAGGGACCACCGTGTCCCTAGGTGATTGGTCGGATAGGCATTTGGGGGCTTTCTGGGTAGGTGTGGCTTCGATCGTCAGTTGGTGTGGGTGGGCCTGGCGGCCTATCTTCCCGCGCAGGCTTGTCCGTTCCTCATGGGGTCTGTTTGAAATGAGGGGTCGCTTTGCCATTTGGGGGGCCGCTACCCGTCCCCGCTGGCCTAACAGAAATGAGATTAGTTTCACTAGTTTAGACCAACCACAATCCATCCCCTTGCACTGGGGTTGAGATCCCTGTCACCACTTGAGCAGGTTTTCTTCACGGGAGGAGCAGAGGCAAGAATGGATATTAGGAGGCAATGGATGGATGGTATCTCCTGCAGTTGGAAAGGGTATTTTATCATTAACAAATATTTATTGTTGATCACCTGTTGTGTGTATGCATGTGCGCACATATGTTATATGTGGATGTGTTTGGGAGGGAGAAGGACACAGGCATGCAAACAATAAAAGTGAGAAGTGCATTATTTGCAAAATGAGAAGTCTCTACTTTTCGGAGGAACAGAATGTACTCAACACAAATACATTAGCTGAATCACTAAAACAGCAATAACAGCCCCTAAGAAAGCGTATATTGATTTGTGCTTTTAAAAAGGAGAAAATGTTTTAATCGGTAGAAAATATATTCAGAGTAAACTTCTAAGAACTATGGAACTAAATACCGATCAATACCTTGGATTAAATCTGGATGAGTGAAACAGCTTTCATTTAAAATGCAAAAGTGATCAACCTAAGGATGCACAATCCTTTCCAAATGAAGTGCTGCAATCTGTCTCTATTTCATGGGAACTGTAACAGTGAGTTTGAATACAGTTTATATGAGATTCTCAGGTGTTCCACCCATTTAAGTGTGTTCCACTTATTTTAAAATACTTGGGTTACATACATATCTTTTTCAGATATTTAGCCTTTCATTCCTATGAAATGCCTTTATGGAAACAAATTTTTTCCCAAACCATAATTTGATGATATGGAATATAACACTTGAGTTTATTCATATTAGAGAAATTAATTCAATAATTAACTGTTCTGATATAAACTTGACTTTAATCATGATAACTAGTTTTGCAAAGCACAATTAACCAGGTAGAGATTTTTTGTTTGTTTGTTTTGCTTTTTAGGGCTGCACCTAAAATCATGAAATTAAGACCGGTTAGCACCTTTAAAACTAGCCTAAGTTTCCATGTACTGATTAGCTATTTTTTTAAATTTTTATTTATTTTTGCTTTTTAGGGCCACACATGTGGCATATGAAAGTTCCCGGACTAGGGTTAAAATCGGAGCTACAGTTGCCGGCCTACACTACAGCCACAGGCAACGTGGGATCTGAGCCGTGTCTGGGACCCACACCAAAGCTCACAGCAACACTGGGTCCTTAACCCACTGAGCAAGGCCAGGGGTTGAACCCGCGTCCTCATGGATCCTAGTCAGGTTTGTTAACCTCTGAGCCAAGAAGGGAACTCCAACCAGGTAGAGTTTGCTCTGACTTTTCCAAGCCCCTGTGATTACTAAAGATGTGGTATAAGAATACTGCTAATGAACTTTTCTACTCTATGATGCTTTTTCTTTTTCCTTTCCTTTCCTTTCCCTTCCTTTCCTTTCCTTTCCCTTCCTTTCCTTTCTTTTTTCTTTTCTTGGCTGCACCTGCAGCACATGGAAATTCCCAGGCTATGGGTTAATTCAGAGCTGCAGCTGCAAGCCTATGCTACAGCCATGGGATCAGAGCCAAGCCTGTGACCTACATAGCAGCTCATGGCAACACCAGATCCTTAGCCAACTGAGTGAGGCCAGGGATGGAACCCGCATCCTCATGGACAGTAGTTGGGTTCTTAACCTGCTGAGCCATAACAGGAACTCCCTATGGTGCTTTTTAAAGGGTTTTGGAAAAACAGAACTCTCTGTTAAATAACTGAGCGTAAGCATTGGGAAGTGCTGTGAAGGTCTTACTGATTCTCCATCCCAGCTCCTGCTAATTACATCATTTTGCCTTCTCTCCACAGTACTAAGCCCTGTCTTACTCACTAGTCCAAACCTGGCCCCAAGGAATCAGCATCAAATTGATTCAGTTTTGCTGATGGTTCATGTACAGCTCTAAAATCTACTTTGCATTAACCATATGTTGATTATGGTGACCCCATCTTCTGAGGGCTGAGTTTCCAGACCTCACGTTCCTGCTGCATGTCCCTCTTGGCTGCTTCTGGCCTCACCAGATGCAGATTCACCTGTGCCTTTGAACTCCCTCTTTTGTAAAAGTCATCTGTTTTTTTTAAAAGCTAGATTTTTGTCCTTAGTAATTCATGCACGGAAAAAAATTCCATGGCTTATGTAACTGGACCACAGCTGCTGAACACTTAGGGCTGTTTCTTTTTTCTTTTCTTTTTGGCTGTGCCCATGGCACGCAGAAGTTCTGGAGCCAGGGACTGAACCTGAGCCACAGCAGTGACAATGCCAGATCCTCAACCTGCTATGCTATCGGGGAACTGCAGGGTTGTTTTTGCTGTTTGCTCTCAGAAACAAGCCTGCAGTGTGCAATCTACTGATTCATTCTGGTGCAGAGCTTTTCTTACTGTTGTTGCTGAAACTCCACTTCAGTTCACTGGTGCTGAATAGAAACCTTGAGACAAAAGTTTTGGGCAAAGGAGAAAGGAGTAGCTTTTATGGCTTTGCCAGGCAAAGGAGGCCACAGCAGGCTATTGCCCTAAAGATTGCCGTCCTTTGGAAAAGAGTAGGAGGTGGTTTGATAGTTTGGAAGTGGAAAATGGTGCCACAGATAAGGATCAGGGTAGATGCCAACTTGCATTCTTCTTCAAAGCTGGTGTTTAGTGGCCCGGGTACTGGTTCTGGTGGTCCTTGAGGCTACTCAACCTTTCTTTCTGGAGTGAAGAAATACTTCATCTTATAGTTAATATCTTCCGTTTGTTGGGGTTTTAGTTGTGCAGATGAGCTCAAAGATACTGTTATGCATATCCCTTAAGGGGGAACCAGGGCCCTGCCCCCAGGCCGCGCTATTGTTTCTTGACTATGCCTCCCTTGTCTCTGTATCTCCTCCCTTCCCTGATTAGCAAATGTTTGAACCTGCCCTTTGGAACTCAGGAAAGGTCACAGAGGCCTAGTCTTAGTGCCCGCAGACAAGAAACGGGGGACACAGAAAGGCTTTTGTGCCCAGGAGCTACATAGGGTCCTGCTTGGTTTCAGTGTCTCTATGAAAAGCTCCTGGGAATGGACTTTCTAAGTCAAAGGATTACATGTTTTCAGTTTTGAAAGATACTCTAAAATTTTCTTGTAGGGAGACACCTGCTGACCTGAAGATTGCGGAAAGAGGGGTCTTACGATACACATCCTGGTTTGTTGCGGGCATAAAATGCCCTTCAGGGGTGGGGTGAGGGGTGGGCCACATACCTGTCCTAGCAGGGGGCAGGGAGGGGTAGGCCAGGTTGTTCAAAGTAGGGCAAGGAGCATTGCAATGAGACTGGTGGGGGGATGATAAGGGTCTGGTAATTCTTGTCTTGGCCAGAGGCTTTGAGGTCAGTCTCCTTGAAGAGGCCTTGAGGCCCAACAATTTTTGCCATGCAGAATTGCAAATTTGATATAGTTGTGTGTCGCAATCTTTTTTTTTTTTTCCCGTGGAATTGGTATTTTGCAATGTGCTTTGAAAGGTCTTTTATATGCCCACATTATTTTTATTTTTTTTTTAATTTTTTTTCCTTTTTTTTATTTTTGCATTATAGCTGGTTTACAGATTTCTGTCAGATTTTCCAACTGCACCATGTGGTGACCCGATTACATGTACATATATGGATTTGTCACATGTAATTAGATATAGTTCCCCGTGCATTACAGTTGGAGCTCCCACATTATTTTTTAAAATCCAGCCACATTTTCTTCTAACACTTCAGTTATTTTAATTTTTAAGTTTAATACTGACTATCTGGAATTTATTTTGGTGCAGGGATTTAGCTCCCCCCTTCCCAATGCAGACTTATCCACCATCTTTCTCTATTGGTCTTGTCATCTGTCAAGAGTGGGGTTTTTGTATATTAACTACTATGGGCAAAAATGGAGACCACTAGATTTCAGTTAAATGGCTGTGTCCAATTTCTCCTTTCTCCTTCTCCATTCCCTTGACCTCCTCCTCCCTCTTCCTCTCTAATCCTTTCCCTCTTTGCTCCCCTTTCCCTTTCCACTCCCCTCCTCCAAGTCCTCCTCTTCTCCGTCTCATTAGTCATTGTCTGTGAGAACTGATTTTTGCCTTTAGGGTGTAAATCAATGATTCTCAGGCTGGAGTGGCATTGGAGAAAGCACTTCATCCTTGAGAGACTATTAGATCTGAGGGGGATAAACATACATCGATTAAAAATGTTGGAACCAGGAAAAATAACAAAGAGCCCGTGTATGTAAGGACAAGAAATTTGGGACAGTAGCTGCAAGGAGGATGAAGGTTGGACAAAACATCCTGGTGGTGACAGTGTTTTGCAACAAAGGGTCGGTAAAACCGGCCAAGACATGGCAGACTACCATTTAGGAAATTTTCCATCCCCCCAGGTCTGCAACATTCAAAAGTCCCGCGCGCGCCAATGATAGCCAATCACTAACCGCTACATCTGCTTCTGTTAACTGCTTGCTTGCTTGCGTCTATAAAAGGGCTTAGCTGTAAGCGTTAGGCGCGACTCTCATTTGCAGCTCCTGTGAGCATTGTGTCTCAGGACACACCGAGAGTTCCCCCCTGCGCAGGTTAAAAGTTTTGGCCAATAAAGTAACACCCTTTTGAGTCCTGAAAGTCTCTGAACATCTGTTTCTCGCGACGGTGGATGCAACAAAAAACAGGGTAAATGAGGAGTTCCCATCGTGGCGCAGTGGTTAACGAATTCAACTAGGAACCATGAGGCTGCAGGTTCAATCCCTGGCCTCGCTCAGTGGGTTAAGGATCCAGCATTGCCGTGAGCTGTGGTTTAGGTCGCAGATGTAGCTCAGATCCTGCGTTGCTGTGGCTCTGGTATAGGCTGGCAGCTGTGGCTCCAATTGGAACCCCTAGCCTGGGGTGTGGCCCTAAAAAGCAAAAAATAAATAAATAAGTAAATAAAAAATAAAAACAAGGTAATTGAACAACTATAGGCCAATAAAATAGACACCCTAGAGGAAATGGACAAATTCTTAGAAATACACAATCTCTCAAGACTGAATCAGGAAGAAATAGAAAATATGAACAGACAAAAATTGAATTAGTAATTAAAAAAAAAAAAAAAAACTCCCAACAAACAAAAGTCCAGGACCACATGGCTTCACGGGTGAATTCTAATAATATATAGGTAAAATATATTCTCAAAATATTCCCCAAAACTGCAGAGGGAAGAAGGCTCCCATACTTATTCTATGAAGACATCATCACCCTGATACCAAAGCCAGACAAAAAAAAAGGAAATTACAGGCTAATATCACTGATGAATATGATGCAAAAATCCTCAACAAATATTAGCAAATTGATTCTAACAATACATCAAAAGGATCATACACCATGCTCAAGTGGGATTTATCCTGGGGATTCAAGGATTTTGTGATATCTGTAAATCAATCAGTGTGATACATCTCATTAACAAACTGAAGAATAAAAACCAGATGATCATCTCGACAGACGCAGAAAAACACTTTTGACAAAATTCAACCTCCATTTATGATAAAAACTCTCCAGAAAGTGGACATAGAGGGAATATATCTCAACGTAAAAAAGGCTATATATGACAAGCCCACAGCTCTTATCATACCTGACGATGAAAAGTTATTGCATTTCCTCTAAGGTCAGGAACAAGAAAAGGAGGCCCACTCTCACCACTTTTATTCAACATAGTGTGAAGTCTTAGCCACAGAAATCAGAGAAGGAAAAGAAGAAGGAATCCAAATTGGATAGGAAGACCTAAGACTGTCACCGCAGATGACATGATACTCTACATGGGAAACCCTAAAGATGCTATTAAAAAACTACTAGAATGCATCTATGAATTCAATAAATTTTCAGGATACAAAACCGATATACCGAAAGCAGTTGCATTTCTAGACACTAAAACCAAACTACAAGAAAGAGAAATAAGGGAACAAGCACATTTACCACTACATCAGAAAGAAGAAGATACTAGGACTAAACCTATCTCAGGAGGTAAAAGACCTAAACTTGGAAAACTAAGACACTAATGAAAGAAACTGAAGATGACCCAAACAGATGGAAAGATAAACCATGTTCTTAAAATTGGAAGAATTGTTACCGTTAAACTGGCCATACTACCTAAGGCAATCTACAGATTCAGGGCAATCCCTACCAAAATATCAATGATGTTTTTCACAGAACTAGAACAAATAATCTGTATGGAAACACAAAAGACCCCAAATAGCCAAAACAGTCTTGAGAAAGAACAGAGCTCTTCAATAAGTCTCATCAATAAGTGGTGCTGGGAAAATTGGAAGCTACATGTCCAGGATGAAACATGTATAGTACATGTTAGAACATTATTTAACATGTTAGAACATTATTTAACACTACATATAAAGATAAACTCAAAATGAATTAAAGAACTAAATGTAAGACAAAACTATAAAATTCCTAGAAGAAAAAATAGGCAGAACACTCTGACATAAATTGTAGCAGTATTTTTTTTTTGCATGTCTCCTAAAGCAAAAGAAATAAAAGCAAAAAATAAACAAATGGAACCTAATTAAACTTAAAAGCTTTTGCCTGGCAAAGGAAACCATCAACAAAATGAAAAGACAACCTACTGAATGGGAGAAAATATTCTCAAGTGATATGACTGATAAGGGGTTAATATCCAAAATATATAAACAGCTCATCCAACTCAACATCAAAAAACAAACAGCCTGATTAAAGAAGGAACAACTGAATAGACTTTTTTTCCAAAAAAGACATACAAATGGTCAACAGGCATGTGAAATTATCAGAGAAATGCACATTTAAAACAGTGAGTTTTCACCTCACACCTGTCAGAAAGACTATCATCAAAAAGACTACACATATCAAATATTGGTGAGGATGTGGAGAATAAAGAACTCTCCTACACTGTTGGTGGGAATGTAAACTGGTATAGTCACTATGGAAAACAGAATGAAGTTTTTTCAAAAAAACTAAAAATAGAACTATCATATGACCCAATAATTCCACTTCTGGGTATATATATATCCAAAAAAAAAAAAAAGAAAAAACCCAAAAAACCCCCTCATTTGGGAAAATACACACACCCCAATGTTAATAGCGACATTTTTTTTTTTTTTCTTGTCTCTTTAGGGCCACAACAGAGAGGGGGAGGAGAGATTTTTTCCCCCAGGGGACATTTGGCAGTGTCTGGAGATATTTGTGGTTATCACAACTGTGAAGGAGTGCTCCTGACCTTGACTGATTAGAGGCCAAGAATGCTGCTGAATGTCCTAAAAGGCATGGGATGGGCTCTCACAACAGGAATCCTATTGTCCAAAATGCCAGCATTGCCAGGGTTAGGAAATCCTGCCATACCCACTGCGCACAGTACTTTCAGGGGCATTTGAAGATTGTGAGGAACAACAGATACCATTTTGGCGGCTACAGGAACTGAATGACTGAGCAAAGCCATTGACCTTTATCCTGGGAGCTAAGGATACAAAAGGTCTTTCAGGACGCTATAGTCTTAACTGCAAGGACTTGACCAGCCCCACATACCAACAGCACCCTTTTTGGGAAACACTGAAATCCAGTTGTAACTTGAATTGCCTTCTCTATTTCCTTCATTGTTTTCCCCTCTCACCAAATCACAGTCATTCAGATCCTTAGTTTCTCTCTCTGCCTCTGAGAGCTCCTCCTATCACTTGATTTGCTCTGCCTCTGACCACCTAGCAAAGACATTGGTCATGCTGGGAGTCCGTGATAACAACAGTATTTTGATATTTAAGCTAAAACCTTGGAGCTCTTTCCACACCTGAAAGATGCCATTTTATTGTTTTCTGTCCTTTGTTATTCTAGTGATGTCATTCATTCAACCATTATTTGTATTATGTCCACTGAATATAGTGTGTCTTTTCTCTTTGAATGCCTTTAAAATGTCTTTTTTTATTATTATTATTTTTTTTGCCTTGTGGTTTGGAAGTTCCTGGGCCAAGAACCACACTTGCGCCACAGCAGTGACAACAACAGATCCTTAACCCTCTGTGCCACCAGAGAACCCCAACATTCCAACATTTGTCCTCTTTGGTTTAATTATGATGTGCCTCAGTGTGGATTTCTTTGTATTTATCCTGCTTTGGTTTAGTGGTACCGCAGTGGGAACTTCTTTCTTTCTTTCGAGTTCAATGTGAACATATCTTTATCTTAATATAAAATGCTGTCTAGTTAATATTCTATTTTCATTTAATAAGCAAAACATTTATTTATTCATTTACTAAAAGAACCTATACTATTCAGGTTTCAATGGAGTATTGGTCTCTTGCCTCTTTAGTTTAACTGGGTGGGATATAGATCTTGTTTGTAGGAATAAATACTTCCTGAAATTATGAAGCTTGACCCTTGGACCACAAGAACTAACAAGGAGTCTTGTCCACTTCTGGTTATAACTTTAGGCTGAATGATATTAAAGGAGCTTTAAAATGACTCCCGAGAAATGTTCTGCAGAAGAAGACATCCGAGGTCTTTCGGAAAGAAGCAGGTAAGAAAACTCTAATTTTAAACATAATTTTTTTGCAGCTGGATCTTTTTTTTCCTTTTTTTTTAGGGCTGAACCTCCAGCATGCAGAGGTTCCCAGGCTAGGGGTCGAATTGAAACTGCAGCTGCTGGTCCACACCACAGCCACAGCAATGCAGGATCCAAGCTGCACCTTTGACCTACACCACAGCTCATGGCAATGCCAGATCCTTAAAGCCCTGAGTGAGGCTAGGGATGGAACCTTCATCCTCATGAATACTAGTCAGGTTCATAACCCGCTGAGCTACAGCGGGAACTCCCAGAAGCTGGATCTTGTGTCAGTTGGCTTTCTTTTACTTATTATTAGGGACCTCAAAAGCCAGTCTAAAAGATGTTAAGTTAATTTGAAGTGATTCACATTTATAATATATGCGGATATAAAGAAATCTGATTGTCTAAGACTGGTAGGAACTGCAAGGCTGCTTCTCATTCTTGGAAAAATAAAACCAACATCCTCACAAAGAAACTTTTGGAATATGGTACTTAACTCCTCTATAATAGGAAAATATCCCGATTATTGATAAGCTTGGAAAAACCTGAAACAGTGTGTTATTCCAACTCACAATATTATCAGCCAAATGGAAGAGGCTTAGGCTTTATGCTGTACGAAATATGTTTACAAAGAAAAGAAGTACAGTGAAAATTAAAAAATCCAAGTATGCTTTCCAAGGACTAAAATAGAACCTCTCCAAAAGATGGAAAGGATTTCTCCATCTCATGGAAAGGCAGTGGTCCGTGGCATTGCCTACTTTGTGGGGTTGAGGAAATAACTCTAGTTTATTTTAATGTACCGTGTAATCTGGCTCATTTCCCGCATTGTTCTGTGATCTTAACTGTGCAATTCAAAGGAAAAGTTGGGCCAGTATTTCAAATGTCATCTTGATACAACCTTTCGCATTTCCAAGCTCACTTCAGTAATTTGCTTTGCTTTTTGCTTTTATAAAGTTGAGCCAATGAAAATAAAATCTGTGGAAAAGAATGACAGCACAAGAAACAAGTTTCCACAGTACACAGAGAGTTCCTTAGAGTTGTAAGGCAGAACTTTCCAGTATGTTTATAGGAGTGGTGTTTTACTTGGATTCTTTTGTTGGTAAATGCTTCACTTTTGATTACTTCTGCTTTTATTCTGTTGCTCCCTAAATTACCCAGACATTTTGCACCCCTCCAATATTTGGTTGGAGTGTGTTCTCTTTTAATACCTTCTCCCAGCCCCCACAGCAGCTTCCAACGTAAAGTCTTTGATATCAAGGTTACAGTTGACACCGTTCTGGCTTTAACATAAGGTTATTTTCTACAAAGGAATTCTGGCTTTTTTATGTGTAACAGAGCTCTGCTAGCGCTCTATGTGACAGGTTGATGAGAGTCAGGTGACACTTCCTAGCTGCATTATGCTGTGTTCAGATATTGTTAGCCTCAGCAGCATACCCCACAACCAAAAGTGACTTCCAGGAATGGGGTTCATCTCCAAAAAGGATGTGACTTTTGCCAGGAAAAACTGAGGTGATTTCTAAAGTCCTCTACTGGGTGTTTCTGTGTGTTCTAGACATAAAGAGAAATCTCCATGGGTAAATGCCCTTTCTCGGATATAAGTGTGGTATGAAGATAATGTCCGTACCTAGGGCCCCCAAATCTTTTCTATGAATGCTTGCTACAATTAAGTCAAAGTCTTTTCAGTCTCAATGATTTGTCTCTCCTTGATATCAGGTGACTTGACAGAATGGCCCACCTTAACTTTTAGTGGTCTAGAAAATAATACACTTCTAAGTTCTTTTTTAAAAAATTTTATACGATTTTTCTTTTTTCCATTACAGTTGATTTAAGAGTGTTCTGTCAAATTCTACTGTTCAGCAAAGTGATCCAGAATATATATATATATTTTTTTTTTCTCACATTTCCCTCCATCATGTGCATATGGAGTGGATAAGCAATGAGATCCTGCTGTATATCGCAGGATCTCATTGCTTATCCACTCCAAATGCAATAGTTTGCATCACTTGTTCTAAACCAGAGAAACACGGGAGATAGTCTTTTAGACAGTTATACAGAAATGGATGTTCCTATAAGTTTTCAATGGAAAAACATATTTTTTGGTCACTGCGTGGTTTTAAGAGCTGCTATACTAAAACCGAAAAATTTTGTATGTATTTGAATCAAATGCCAAAGAACCTACATTTTCAAGAAAGAGCCTGTATCACATATTGTTTCTTCATCAACATAAACTGCAGCTCCAAATCATTTCCTATATTCAATTACGAGAGTCAGGACTTGGTCCAGCTCTAACTGACTCCAGGGATATTTTTTTTT
The DNA here is from genome assembly GCA_004024745.2 of Catagonus wagneri. NCBI lineage: Eukaryota > Metazoa > Chordata > Mammalia > Artiodactyla > Tayassuidae > Catagonus > Catagonus wagneri. The sequence goes on from PVHT021183688.1 coordinate 4,677,455, forward strand.
CATTTAAAAGATAATTCAATTCACTGCCATATGTTAGCTGGAGTGGTTCTCTGATTTTGGCCCTAGCAACTCTGCTGTCTTCACGATCAGGTTGATTTCCAAGGATCTATAAGGCTCACTCTGCCTTCTTCTCCACCATTCACACTGGGTTCATCTTCCTTCCTGAATGGCATATATTCTTCTGTGTTTTATCCCCCTCCAGAGTCTTTCTCTTCTTTTAATCACAGAAGTGTTCATGCTTGAACTGAAATAGTGAAGTCAGCTTCAAATGCTAGATCAAAAATATCAGAGAGGAGCTACCAATTTCATGGTTCACAAACTAATGGTATCAATCTGTACTGTTTAAGAGATACCAGAATCTTCTGACCCCAGAGCAAACTCCATTAGCCTTGAAGTAATTTTACTCATATCTGATGACTGAGGAGTCATATTAAGGTTTTGCTTAAAATTTTCCAGGTCAATGACTGTCATCTCTGACTTTCATCCTTAAAGGGGTAGAATTTGGGGGTTTTTAAGAAATACTCACTTGAATGTCAGAAGATTGAGAATTGTATTTTCTGTAAAAAGAAAATGCCCTCATCCAGTGTATAATTTCATGAAGCTCAGTTTTGTGCAGAAATAGGATGGCTCTCTATTAATTTAGGCATGAGATTCATCTTCCCTACCACACCAGTCCCTTATTGCTTGGCTAATAAACTATCCCCAAATTTAATGGCTTAAAACAACAAGCATTTACTGCTATTGAATCAATGAGTCAGCTGGGTGGTTCTGCTGCTCTAGGCTTAGCTTGCTTGTGGATCTGTGGTCAACTGGCTGGTTGGGTGGTTAAACCTGAGTTCATGTGCCTGACGTATGATGAGGCTAAACAAACCAAAATGTTGGAGTTTGGATCAGAGACAGGTTTATTGCAAAGGCCAAGCACACAGAAAATGGGCAGCTCATGCCCAAAAGTTGAACTTTGCAGTGGTTTTCAGGGAGAAGTTTTTAAAGGCAAAAATTTAGGGTGAGGCCTACAGGGTGTGTGATTTCTGATTGGGTGGTGGGTGAGGTAACAGAGCAGTGTTCCAGGAATCTTGTGCTCACCCTGAAGTTACCATTCTCCACCTTGGTGGGGGTCTTGGTTCTTGGAGAAAAACGTGTGTGTGTGTCTTTTTAGGGCTGCACCTATGGCATATAGAAGTTCCCAGGCTACGGATCAAATTGGAGCTGCAGCTGCCAGCCTACACCACAGCCACAGCAACATGGGATCCCAGCTGTATCTGCAACCGACATGGGAGCTCATGGCAACACCCGATCCCTGAGTGGGGCCAGGGATCAAACCCATGTACTCATGGATACTAGTTGGGTTCATTATTGCTGAGCCACAATGGGAACTCCAAAGAAATATTATTATGGATACTCCTTGAGGAGGAACCAGGACTCTGCTTTATTGCTGCAGTATTGTTTCTTGATTGTTTTTTCTTTGTTTCTGCATTCTCACACATCCCTAATTACTATTTGAATCTGCTCTTTGGAACTCTGGGAAGGTCTAGGAGGCTGAAACCTTTTTCCTATAAATAAGAAAAGGGGGACAAGGAGGGGTTTTTTACCTGGGAGGTCCTACTTCGACACACAAGTAGGTCCCACAAGGTCCTACTTGGTTTCATTTAGCTAAAGGGGTAGCTGTCTAGAATGGCCTCAGCCTACAACAGTTCCCTTGCACCTGTCACTCACCTTCCGACAGTAGGCTGGCTCAGGAATATTCTCAAGGTGGTGGTCCAGGTCTGAGGAAAGGGCCCAATTGTTCAAGAGGGCAAACAGAAACTTGCACAGCTTTTCAAGCCTCTGCTTTGTCAAGTTAGCTCTTGTCCCTTAGGCCAAAGAAAGTCACATGGCTGAGCTTAGAGGTGGGGTGGGAGGGCACTACCACAGGGCGTGGCTACAGGGAGGCAGGAAGAGTTGGGCTATTGATCAACTACCATGCTTGCCCAGATATAACTAGAGCACAGCAGTCCAAGGGGCCAGAAAGAAAGACCATTTTCTGGTGTTGCTGACGTGTGGAGATACAGGCAAGTGGGAAGCGAAAATAGAGTTCAAGATAGTGAAGCTGAGTCCCCCTAAAAACCAAGTTCCTGTTATGATTAACCTCCCTACCAAAACTTCATTCCCTTTCTTGTCCCTCTTCTGTTCCCCACAGGATTGAGGAGTATCAAGGAAAAGAGGGGACTGAAACCAAGCAGGACCCTGTGGGGCCCCTTCAGGTACAAAAGCCTCTGTAACCCCTGTTCCTTTCTTGGAGAGAAAGGTTTTTGTCTTCTAGACCTTCCCTGAGTTCCAAAGAGCAGATTCAAGCAGTTACTAATTGGGAAAGCGAGGAAATGCATAAACAAAGGAAAAGCAGTCAAGAAACAAGAGGTCGGTGAAAAAAACAGAGTCCTGGTTCCTCTTCAAGTTCTCTACAAAACAATCTGATGTGTATCTTTGAACTGATCTGCAGAAATCCAGACCATGTATGTGAATACATGTGGACCACAAACATGTAGCCCACAGGCTGGTTGAGTCCAGAAGGTCAATGACTGAAATTCTTGAAATACCACCCTGTTACCTTACCACCAACTAATTAGAAGAAAGTCATGCACACTGCAGCCATCACTGCAAATGTTACCTTTAAAAATCCTTCTTTGAAAGCCATCAGGGAATTTGGGTCTTTTGAGCATGAGCTGCTCATACTCCTTGCTAGGCCCTGCAATCAACATTGCTTTCCTTCACCGCCTCTTGGTGTCAGTAAGTTGGCTTTGCTGTGTGGCAGATAAGTGGACCCAAGTTCAGTTTGGTAACAGTAGCCAAATTAAAAACTGGGAGGTCCAAGTCCAAATCAGTTGGCCAAATTAGAGATCAAAGACAAAACTCAGGTGTGCCTCTATTAAAAGTGGTCAAAGAGGAAGAAAGGCCTAGAATGGGGACTTGGAGTGTAGACAAGCTTGAGACACTTTACCCTACCCCAGCGAGAGCACGTTTAGAAGAAACACAGTGCAAAATCTTAGCATATTTAAGGGCATACAGGACACAAACTATATAAAACTGTCATTAACACATTACAACATCTACAGAAAGTGGAATTTCTAAAATTTCTATGCAAGGGTTTTATTTCTTGTTTTGCTTTAAAGAAACAGTTGATACTATACTATTTTTTATACATCTTTAATATACTTGACCTCCAGTAAAAATTTCCGTCAAAACTAAGGGCTGACAAAATCATTTGTTTCTACATGAATTAAGAAACTTTCTATTGGTAGCCTAGCCACAAAATTTCTGTAACCCAGTGGATTTCTTCTTTGCCTTGATTGCTAAGAAGTTCAGAGCTCAGTTTTATAGTCCACCGTAAATGGTAATTTTTAAGCCAGGATCTTTGGACATAATTTTTCTACTCTTCTTTCTTGTCTTCTGTCTTGTATTTTGTAATATGTTCAGCATTATTGTATCTCTGGAGTTTACAGAGAGGATTTTGAGGAACTTGCAGGGGGATCCAAGACTCCATTTCCATTCCAGAATCTCCTGTGATTCTGGCTTGTGTGACTTTTATTTCTCAGAGAAAAGAATATCACATTGTACTCTGCTTTGGCAGGTCCTGCCTAAAATCTCTGCTGAAGGAGTTTATGTGCAAAAATAAGAACCCAGGCTTCCTGAGCAATCAGGGGAGATTACAAGAGAGTTATAGCTGTTTCCACATTTCAAGAGGGTGACAGTGTCCTATATAATCCTCTTCTCTAGTATTAGAGCTCTTTCTTGGGTCTTTCTCACCCCATTGTAGTAGAGAGTTTGTCCACAGGTTGTCATGTTTAGCAAATAAAAGTATAGAGTGCTGAGTTAAATATGAATTTAGAAAAACAGTAAATAGCATAAGTATAACCCAAATATTGTGTGGGATATACTTATGCTAAAAACTTCATTTATCTGAGATTTAAATTTTAGCCAGGTATCCTGTATTTTATTTATTCCATTTATTTGATGTGTCTGGTAATCCAAACATCAAAAAATGGAAACAGAGTCAAAGCATCCATATTCTCACATTTCCAAGACTGTTTTTATTCTTTGCTGACTCCCCTGGAATCTGTTAACAATTCACACAGTGGTATTCATTTACAAGGCACACAGTGGAGATTATTTTTCTTAGTTCCATTCTTTAAGGCACCAAACCATTTCAACTGTTCTTCAAAAAGCCAAATACTTTATACACTTAATTTCTTACTCATCATAAACAACACTTATTTAGAAAGGGGAATGAAATGTATTATACATTTAGTATGCTGTCCATTAAGTCTATCTTTTCCCAAAGAATCCCACCATTGATTTTTGCTCATGGCTCTCACTGATGGGGGTTTCATGTTTTGGAGATGTTTAGGCAAGCTAATGTTATATAATCATAATTGTAATGATTAATGCCTTTTATTTTTAAAACATGTATTCAATTAAATGCACAATGTGTGCCCTTCTACTTGACTTTTGACCAGGTCTATTCTATAAGTAATGGCCCAGAACAAATAGAAGTGAGAAGAGACCATTCTAGATTAAGAGTTAAGACAGTGATAAGATTATAAACAGCCAAGTATAATGAATGGAACTTGTTTGGAATTCGATACGTACAAACCAGGTTTTTTTTTCTTTTTATGACCACACCCATGGCATATGGAAGTTCCTAGGCTAGGGGTCAAATCTGAGCTGCAGCTGCAGGCCCACACCACAGCCATGGTAGCACTGGATCTGAGCTGTCTCTGCAAACTACAGCACAGCTTGTAACAATGTGGGATCCTTAACCCATTGAGTATGACGAGGGATCCAACCTGCATTTTCACAGAGACAATGTCAGTCCTTAACCCACTGAGCCACAAAAGGAATTCTCCAAACCAATTTTTAATAAGATGCTTTTTCTTTTTTTTTTTTAGCAAATAGATTAAATTTGCTTATGGCCTGGGTATTAGATGGCGCTAGGAGTTGTTAGTTTTAATATGTGTGGTTATGCAATAGTTAGGTAAGAAAATGTGCCCTTCCTTTTTTTAAGATTCATGCTACAGTATTAAAGGCCAAAATAACATGATGTCTAGAATTTTCTTTAAAAAGTTGAGAGAGAGAGAATAGAGGAAATTAGTGTGGCAGATTAATGATGGACGGTAAACTTCTGTGATGAACTCATGAAGATTTGTGATATTTTCTACTTTTGTGCACTTTTTGGAAATTTATACAACATAAAATTCAATACAGTTTTTTAAAATTACTCAGTGAATTTTATCACATTTATAGTTGTACAATGGTCATCACAACAAAATTTTATAGCATTTCCAACCCAAACCCCCAGCACATCATTCCACCTGCTGACCTATCTCATTTGGAAACCATAAGTTTTTCAAAGTCTGTGAGTCAGTATCTGTTCTGCAAAGTTCATTGTGTCCTTTTTTTTATTTTATTTATTTATTTTTTTAGGGCCACACCCATGGCATATGGAGGTTCCCAGGCTAGGGGTCTAACAGGAGCTGTAGCTGCTGGCCTTTGCCACAGCCACAGCAACACCAGATCTGAGCTGTGTCTGCGACCTACACCACAGCTCACGGCAACGCTGGATCCTTAACCCACTGAGCAAGGGCAGGGATCGAACCTGCAACCTCATGGTTCCTAGTCAGATTTGTTAACCACTGCACTGAGATGGGAACTCCATGTCCTTTCTTTAGATTCCACATGTAAGTGATAGCATTTGATGTTGGTGCCTCATTGTTTGACTAACTTCACTTAGCATGATAATTTCTAGGTCCACCCATATTGCTGCAAATGCCGTTATTTATTTCCTTTTAATGGCTGAGTAATATTTCATTGTGTATATGTGCCACATCTTCTTTATCCATTCCTCTGTCAATGGACATTTAGGTTGTTTCCATGTCTTGGCTATTATATAGAGAGCTGTAATGAACACTGGAGTACATGTATCTTTTCGAGTCATGGTTTTCTCTGGATAGATGCACGGGAGTGGGATTGCTGGATCAAACTGTAATTCTATTTTTAGTTTTCTGAGGAATGTCCATACTGTTTTCCACAGTAGTTGCACCAATTTAAAATTCAATATAGTTTTAACGTTTTACATAGAACACATAGAAAAAAGTTTATAAGGACACCATACTTTTTAAAACTTCTAAATGTTCTTATTAACTTTATTTACTATTTTGCTTCTAAGTATAAAAGTGGGATATACTCACTTTTTTTCTTTTTAGGGCCGCACTGTGGCATATGGAAGTTCCCAGGCTAGGGGTCTAATTGAAGCTAAAGCTGCCAGCCTATACCACAGCCACAGCAATGCCAGATCCAAGCTGCATCTGTGACCTATACCACAGCTCGTGACAACGCTGGATCCTTAACCCACTGAGACCAGGGTCTGAACTCATAACTTCATGGATACTAGTCGGGTTCTTAACTTGCTGAGCCACAACAACACATATACTCAATATTAAAAATAAATAAATAAACACAACAAAGAGAAAATGAAAGTACATGAAATCATACATAGATAATCTGAGGAGGAACAAAAGACATCATGTGAAGAAATAATTACATAATTTTTCTAGTTTTTTTATGTTATTATTACATATACTTGCTTAAAGAAATAGTTGGGGTCAGCTATTTGTCCAACAAATTTTCTTTTATTCCATGGGAGGGTCTATTCCATGATTTAAAAAAAATTGTTGGAGTTTGATAGGAATTCAAAATGTTGGATCATTTAAGTAGTGCTGCCTCCCCACTGTAATAATGGGGAAAATTTCCAATAAGGGGTCCAGAGCGTTGGAAATGAGCAATGAAAATGCTTTACTTTTTCCTCTTTTTTTTTTTCATTTTTAGGGCCGCACTTGGCAGCATATGGAGGTTCCCAGGCTAGGGGTCAAATCAGAGCTACAACTGCTGGCCTGCGCCACAGCCACAGCAACGCCAGATCCGAGCCATGTCTGCAACCTACACCACAGCTCATGGCAATGCCAGATCCTTAACCTACTGAGGGAGGTGAGGGATTGAACCCACAACTTCATGGTTCCTAGTCAGATCTGTTTCCCCTGCGCCACGATGGGAACTCCCTTTTTCCTTTTCTTTTAACTTTTCTTACTCAATTCTAGCTTCTGAACAAAACAGTACCATAATTTGGTAATTTTTTTTTTGCCATTCTAGTTGTACTGAGTGGAAGCTTGTATTAGATAACTAATTGCTTATTTTAAATTTGTGAGAATGGAATAGTTACCCACTTGGCTCTCTTAAGGCAGATATTAGCATGATTCTGTCTAAGAGAAGGGTATCTGTATAGCTCCAAAATTAGGTGGAGCAAGATCCTTAGAAATGTGCCATAGAAGCCCCATTGTTAATGTATGCAAAGTGGGGTGTGGGGCCCCGTCATAGCAACCTCATTCTTGGTGTGCTCACAAGGGCACAGATCCACCTCTGTGAGCTCTGGGAATGTTGAAATGTTGGGGGGTTGCCCACGCATAAGAGCTGGGGCTGAAATCTGAGCCAGCTCACAGTGACTATACCCATAGTTTTGTAATCTCAGTGCCTACAGGACATCTCAGTGGATTACTGGTGCTCCTGTGGCTGGGGTGGGGCCAGTGTTAATGGCTGTGGGCTTTTCCAGCACATACATGTGGAGACAGGGCTTGAGTGCGGGCTGATTCTGTAGTTTCCACAGTGGGTCCAGGTACACCACTATGGTGATCCACAGTGGCTGACTTCAGCTGATCTGTGCCAATGAGCCTGCACTGGTGGTTTGTGAGTATAGTGCCTAAGGGACACCAGGGCTGATTACCTGCATTTCTATGGCTGAGGTGAGACTGGTGCTATGCCAACAACAGTTTACTGTGTGAGCCCACACAATGGGTGGAAGGTGACACCACAGAGTGCACCTCCTGGTGGACAGCTCCTGTGGAGGAACACTCGGTGGCTCCTTTCCCAGCAGAAGTGCTCCAGTCCTGCCAACCTCACACTACAACTCAGAAATGGATGTGGGAGCTCCTATTCCAGCAACTGGGGAGCAAAGTCTACCCCAGATAGGGCTGTAACAACCACAGAGAAAAGAGGAGGCCCTGCTTAACGTCTAGTGCAAGCTATAGTCACCACAATACCAATCACACCCTCTGTCAAAGGGAGAGCACAAGCTGAGGAAAGATGGCAGGAATTCATACTAAAAAGCACCCTCACACCAAAAATACTAGACTCACGAGGCTACACAGGGATGCACTCATATAAAAACAGCTTTTCAAGATCACAGTGGAACTGTTTCTCCTAAATTCATAGAGTCAGAAAAATACCAGCTGATTTTTCTACAGAAACATCGCAGACCAGAAGGGAGTGACAAGATATATTCAAAGTCCTTAAAGGAAAAAACTTGCAATCTAGGATACTTTACCCAGCAAGGTTATCATTTAGAATAGAAGGAGAGATAAAGAATTTCTCAGATAGGAGTTCCCGTCGTGGCGCAGTGGTTAACGAATCCGACTAGGAGCCATGAGGTTGCGGGTTCGATCCCTGGCCTTGCTCAGTGGGTTAAGGATCCAGTGTTGCTGTGAGCTGTGGTATAGGTTGCAGGTACAGCTCGGATCCTGCATTGCTGTGGCTGCTGTGTAGACTGGCAGCTACAGCTCTAATTAGACCCCTAGCCTGGGAACCTCCACATGCCGTGGATGCGGCCCTAAAACAACAAAAAGGAAAAAAAAAAGAATTTCTCAGATAAGCAAAAACTGTAAAATGAAAAAGCAGAGGAATCACTCCCAACCAAAAGATCAAGAGAATTCCTCTGAAAGAAGAGACAATGAAACAGACCTCTCTAGTCTACCAGATCCTGAGTTCCAAAAGGAGGTAATAAAAAACACTAAAAGAATTAAGAAAGGCTATCAATAGAAGTGCAGATTACTGCAAAAAATAACTGGGAACTATAAAGAGGGACCAAATAAAATTAGAAAATTTGGAATCCTCATTGTGGCTCAGCAGAAATGAATCTGAGTAGCATCCGTGAGGACACAGGTTTGATCCCTGGCCTCACTCAGTAGGTTAAGGATCTGGCATTGCCAGAGCTGTGGTGTAGGTCACAGATGTGGCTTGGATCTGGCATTGCTGTGGTGGTGGTGTAGGCCAGCAGTTACAGCTCCGATTTGAATGCTAGCCTGGGAGTTCCCTTTGTGGCTCAGTGGTTAACGAATCCGACTAAGAACCATGAGGTTGCGGGTTCGATCCCTGGCTTTGCTCCGTGGGTTAAGGATCCAGCGTTGCCGTGAGCTGTGGTGAAGGTTGCAGACGTGGCTTGGATCCCGCATTGCTGTGGCTGTGGCAAAGGTCACCAGCTACAGCTCCTGTTAGACCCCTAGCCTGGGAACCTCCACAAGCCATGGGTGTGCTCTATATAAAGGCAAAAAGACAAAAAAAAAAAAAGAATGCTAGCCTGGGAACCTCCATATGCCACACCATATGCCTAAAGGATAATAATAATAAAATTAGAAATAATAATAATAACACTAGAAAATTCACTTGCTGAGATGAAAGCTGAGCCAAAAGGATAATGCAGAAGAATGAATAAGTGATCTGGAAGATAGAAAAATGGAAATCACCCCCAATCAGAAAAGCAGACAGAAAGACAAATTAGAAAAGAAAGAAAGCAGTATATGAAACTCATGGGATAATATAAAGTGTGTCAATCTATGCATAACAGGGATCCCAGAAGGAAAAGAAACAGAAAGGGGGATGGAAAATGTATCTCAATAAATTATGGATGAAATTTCACCAAATTTAAAGAAGGAAACAGATATGCAAGTAGAGGAAGCACAGAGGGTCCTGAACAAAATGAACCCAGATAGACCTACACCAAGACATACTATAATTAAAATGGCAAAAATTAAAGAGAAGATTCTAAAGGCAGCAAGAGAAAAATAAAATGTTAGTTATAAGGAAAACCCAAGGCTATCAGCTAATTTTTCTACAGAAACATTGCAGACCAGAAGGGAGTGGGTAAGATACATTCAAAGTCCTGAAAGGGAAAAGCTTGCAATCTAGGATACTTTATGCAGCAAGATTATCATTTAGAATAGAAGGAGAGATAAAGAATTTCTCAGATAAACAAAAACTAAAAGAATACAGCAATACTAAAGCCATCCTAAAAGAATCATTGAAAGGTCTTCTCTAAAAAAAAAGAAAGAAAGAAAAAGAAAGGTCTTCTCTAAAGAGAAAAGAAATGAGTCTATAGGAAAGAGAAAATTACAATTGAAAAATAAATCACTTAAGCCAGTACACAGATTAAAAAAAAAAATTCTTGCGAAAGCAATCATAACTACAATGAACAGAAAAGAGATAAACATAGATACGTAAAAGAGGACATCAAAGTCATAAAATCTGTGGGAGTTTTCTGTGGCTCTGCAGTTAAGGATCTGGCATTGCCACTGCTGTGGCTTGGGTTGATGTTGTGGCCTGGGTTCAATTGCCAGCCCAGGAACTTCTGTATGCTTCAGGTGTAGCCAAAAGAAAAAATCATAAAATGTGGGGAAGGGAAGTAAGAAAATACAGATTTAAAAAAAATGTGTTTAAGCCCATATGATTACCAATCTAAAGGAAGTAGATATAGTAACAGGTTAACATACTTGAAAAACAGGGTAACCTCAAATCAAAAACATACAATAAATTCACAAAATAAAAAGGAAGAGAACACAAGCAAAACACAAAAGAAAACCATCAAACCACAAAAGGAAAAACAAAAAGAAAGAAAGAAGAAATACAAAATCATCTGGAAAACAAGGTTTAAAACAACAATAAATACATATCTATTAATAATTACCTTAAGTGTCAATGGACTAAATGCTCCAACCGAAAGACAGAGAGTGGCACACAAGAGCCTACATAAAACAAGAGCCAACAATATGCTGCCTGCAAGAGACCCACTTTAGGGCAAACAGTACACATAGCGAGGGATGAAAAAATATATTTCATGAAAATTGAAATGATAATAAAGCCGGAGTAGTGATACTCACATCAAACAAAATAGACTTTAAAACAAAAGCCATAAAGAAAGATAAAAAAGAACACTATAAAATGATAAAAAGATCAATGTGAGAAGAGGATCTTATACTTGTTAGCATATACACATCCAATATAGGAACACCTAAATACATAAAACAAATACTAACAGAGATAAAGGGAGAAATGTACGGAAATACAATAGTAGTAGGAGACTTTAACACCCCTGCTGACATCAACTGATAGATCTTCCACACAGAAAATCAATAAGGCAATAGAGATCATAAATGACACAATAAAACAGACTGAATTTATATTTTCAGGACACTACATCCAAAAAACTCAGAATATATATTCTTTTCAAGTGCGTATGGAACATTATCTAGGATTGGTCACATACTAGGGCACAAAATAAACCTCAACGAATTTAAGAGGATAAAAATTATTTCAAGCATCTTTTCTGACCACAATGGCATGAAACTAGAAACCAAACAGAAAAAGAAATGAAAAAAAAAAATTACATGGAGACAAAACAACATGCTACTAAAAAATGAATGTGTCAATGAGGAAATCAAAGAAGAAATTAAAAAATACTTTGAGGCGTTCCCATCATGGAGCAGTGGAAATGAATCTGACTAGCAACCATGAAGTTGTGGGTTCCATCCCTGGCTTCACTCAGTGGGTTAGGGATCCGGCATTGCCGTGAGCTGTGGTGTGAGTCGCAGACAGGACTCGGATCTGGTGTTGCAGTGGCTCTGGTGTTGGCCAGCAGCAACAGCTCCAATTAGACCCCTAGCCTGGGAATCTCCATATGCCGTGGGTGCGGCCCTAAAAGGACAAAAGACAAAAAAAAAAAAATACTTTGAGACAAATGACAATGAAAACACAACCATACAAAATCTATGAGATGCAGCAAAGGCAGTCCTTAGCGGGAAGTTCGTAGTGACACAGGCCTTCCTTAATAAGAAAAAATCTCAAATAAACAACCTAACCTACCATCTAAAAGAATTAGAAGAAGAACAAAGAAAACCTGAAGTCAACAGAAGGAAGGAAAGTATAAAGATCAGAGAGGAAATCAATAAAACAGAGATTTAAAAAAAAAGAAAAATCAATAAAACCAAGAGATGGTCCTTTGAAAGGGTAAACAAAATTGACAGACCTCTGGGCATGCTTACCAAAAGAAAAGAGGGAGAACCCTAACAAACAAACAAAGAAACCAAAGAGGAGAAATAACAACCAATACAATAGAAACACAAAAAACAAGAGGGAATACTATGAGCAATTATATGCCAACAAATTGGACAACTTAGAAGAAATGGGTGCATTTTTAGAAACATAGAGCCCACCAAAACTGAATCAGGAAATAGATAATGTGAACACAATGTAATAGAATCTGTAACTTAAAATAACTCCCTGCAAACAAAAGTCCAGGACCAGATGGCTTCACTGGGGAAATCTACCAAACATATAACGAAGAATTTATTTTGATCCTTCTCAAACTTTTCCAAAAGACTGAAGAGGAGCAAACACTCCCTATGTCATTCTGTGGAGCTACTATCACCCTGATAGACAAAGATACTATCAAAAAAGAAAATTACAGGTCAAAATCTTTCATGAATATAGATGTAAAAATTCTCAACAAAATATTAGCAAAGCAAGTCAAACAACACATAAAAAAAATCACACACCATGACCAAGCTGGATTCATCCTAGTGTCACAAGGATGATTCAACATATGTGAATCAATCAGTGTGATACATCACATCAAAAAAAAAAAAAAAGAAAAAGAAATGTATGATCATCTCAATAGATGAAGAAAAAGCATTTGATAAAATTCACCATCCATTTATGATAAAACTTTTCACCAGAGTAGGTAAGGAGGGACTATATCTCAACATAATAAAAGCCATTAATGACAAACCCATAGCCAATACACAGTGAAAAGTTGAAAGCCTTTCTGGTAGTTCCTGTTGTGGCTCAGTGGGTTAGGAATCCAACTAGTATCCATGAGGCTGTTGTTAAGAATCCAACTAGTATCTACTGAGGCCTTGCTCAGTGGGTTAAGGATCCATCTTTGCCTCAAGCTGTAATGTAGGTCACAGATGCAGTTTGAATCTGATGTTGCAATGGCTGTGGTGTAGGCCAGCAGCTGCAGCTCTGATTAGACCCCTAGCCTGGGAGCATCCATATGCTGCCAGTGTGGTCCTAAAATGACCAAAAAAAAAAAAAAGCTGAAAGCCTTCCTGCTAAAATATGGAATAAGACAAGGATGCCCACTCTCACAACTTCTATTCAACATAATTTAGGAAGTGATAGCCACAACAATCAGACAAGGAATAGAAATAAATTTATTCTATTTATTATTTTATTCTATTTATTTATTTCTTTATTCAAATTGGAAGGGAAAAGTGTAATTGTCATTATATATAGATAACATGATACTATATATAGAAAATCCTAAAGACTCCACACTATATTACTAGAACTGATAAAGGAATTCAGCAAGGTAGCAAAAATTAACATATAGAAATCAGTTGTATTGCTTTACACTAATGAAATACCAGAAAGGGAAAATTAAAAACAATCCCTTTTCAAATTGCATCCAAAAAAATTACTTAGGACTAAATCTGACCAAGGAAGTGAAAGACATATGCTGAGAACTACAAAATATTAATAAAGGAAACCAGAGATGATTCAAAGAAAGGGAAAGAGACCCAATCCTATTAGACTGGAATAATTAATATTGTTAAAATTACCATACTAACAAAGCAATCTACAGATTTAAAGCAATCGCTATCAAATTATCCATGATATTTTTCATAGAACTAGATCAAATAATCCTAAAGTTGATATAGAATCATAAAAAATTCAGAATTGCCAAAACAATCCTGAGGAAAAAGAACACAGCTGGACACATAACCCTTCCAGATTTCAGACAATACTACAAAATTATAGTAATGAAAACAGTGTGATATTGTCACAAAAACAGACATATGGAACAATGGAAAAGAATAGAGAGCCCAGAAATGAACCCACACACCTATAGTCAATCTCCAACAAAGAAAGCAAGAATATACAATGGAGAAAAGACAGTATCTTCAGCAAGTGGTGTTGGGAAAGCTGAATAGCCACATGTAAGTCTATGAAGTTAGAATACTCCCTTACATGATACTCCCAAAAATAAACTCAAAATGGCCTAAAGACTTAAATATATGACATCATACCATAAAACTTCTAAAGGAGAACACAAGCAAAATATTCTCTGATATAAATTGTAGAAAAGTTTTCTTAGGTTGTTCTCCTAAGGCAATAGAAATAAAAGCAACAATAAACAAATGGGACCTGGAGTTCCTGTCATGGCTCAGTGGTAAATGAATCCGACTAGGAACCATGAGGTTGAGGGTTCGATCCCTGGCCTTGCTCAGTGGGTCAACGATCTGGCGTTGCCGTGAACTGTGGTGTAGGTTGCAGACGTGGCTCAAATCTGGCGTTGCTGTGGCTGTGGTATAGGCCGGTGGCTACAGCTCCAATTAGACCCCTAGCCTGGGAACCTCCATATGCCACGAGTGCGGCCCTAGAAAAGGCAAAAAGACAAAAAGACAAAACAAACAAACAAACAAAAAACAAATGGGACCTAATCAAACTTAGAAGCTTTTGCACAGCAAAGGAAATTATAATCGAAACAAAAAGAAAACCTACAGATTGAGAGAAAATACTTATAAACTGTGCAACTGACAAGTGCTTAATTCCAAAATATACAAATAGCTCATACAACTCAATAATGAAAATATGAATAATCCACTCAAAAATGGGCAGATTTACAGTAACATGGATGGACCTAGAAATGATCATACTAGGTGAAGAAGTCAGAGAGAGACAGATGAGATCATGAATACATGGAGTCTAATTTTTAAAATTATGCAAAATAATTTATTCATAAAACAGACACAGACTCAAATATTTTAAATCCAAACTTATGGTTACCAAAAGGGAAATGTGGGGGGAAGGAAAAATTAGAGTTTGGGATTATCAGATATAAATTACTATATATTAAATAGATGAGCGATACGGTCCTACTGTATGACATAGAGAATTATATTCAATATACTATAGTAAACCATCATGGAAAAGACTATGAAATATATATGTGAGTGTATGACTCACTTTGCTGTACAACACAAACTAACACAACATTGTAAATCATCAATACTTCAATAAAAAAATTTCCTTTGATCCAGGTGAGATACTAACTTGAGGAATGATAATAAGCAGGTATCTGCCTTCCTTAATCCACATTTAACCAAGTTCAAAAGTCAACCTTCTACTGATTTTCCGAGCTTTCCGATGTGATATGACAGAAGGACACAGCATCATCTATGAAATACTCCTGCCAAAGCATTAACCTGAATTTAATCAAGCCTCTATATTTGCATCAATTGCTTTTGCTGCAGGAGAGAGCACCCCAACCATTTAGTGGTTTAGACCAATAAGCACGTATTATTACACATTATTCTATGGGTCAGAGAGATGATTCCTCTGGTCTGAGCCAGCTGGATGGTTGAAGACGGCATCACTCTTTTTTTTTTGGGCTGGGGTTTTACATGCACGATATGTGGAAGTTCCCAGGCCAGGGGTCACATCAGAGCTGTAGGTGCTGGCCTACACCACAGCCATAGCAACACCAGATCTGAGCCGCATATGCAACCTACACCACAGCTCACTCAGCGCTGAATCCTCAACCCCCTGAGCGGGACCAAGGATCAAACCCGAGTCCTCATGGATATTAGTTGGGTTCATTACAGCTGAGCTAAAATGGGAACTTCGAAGATGGCTTCACACTTGATGTCAGGCTGAGGGGTGGAGATGTGACCAGACTTGCTCCCTAGCCAGCAGGCTGGCCCAGTCAAGAGCCCCCAAGACCAGCAAAGAAGGGCAAGCCTTGCTTCAAAGCACATTCAAGCTTCTGCTTGGGTCACATTTGCTATAGTCCCATCGGCCAAGACAAGTCTCATGGCCGAGCCCACAGTCAAGGGGAGGAGAAATAAACTCCACCATTTGATACAAAAAATATTGTCAGTTTTACAGTCTAACCACATCTAATTTCTAATTTCTATAAACACAGTATGGAGAGGAGCAAGTTAAATCATATTAAGAAAATAATTAGTCGTATCTAAAAATGTGAAACATTTTTAGACCTGTCTAGTGTCTTTAAAAAAGTCAATGCTGGAGTTCCCACTGTGGCACAATGGGATTGGTGGAGTCTCTGCAGTGCCAGGACATGGGTTCAATCCCCGGCCTGGCACAAAGAGTTAAAGGATCCGGTGCTGCTACAGTTGTGGCATAGGTGGCAACTGCAGCTTGGATCTGAACCCTCTGGCCCTGGGGAACTCCATATGCCATGGGGCAGCAAAAAAAAAAGTCAATACTATTGAAGAAAAAAAAAAGATGAAAGACATGATGGGTAGAGAAGTGGAGACAATAAAAGACTAAAAAGATGTAACGACCAAATTCAAGTATAAGCCTTATTGGATCATTATTCCGGATAATAAAAAGTCATTAAAAATTCTTTGTACAGTTGGGGAAGTTTGAACATGGAGTAAATACACAGAATATTTTAAATTTCTTAAATGTGATGATGGCATTAAAGTTACCTAAGAAAACATCCTTATTCTCAAGAGACACAAGGCCACTTACATAGGAGTGAGATGTCGTTAACGCCTGTAATATATTTTCAAGCATATCATCAAATCAACACATCTATGTTTATATATGAGAGAAAGAAAAAAAAAGAAAGCAAACATGGTGTTATAGGCTGAATTGTATCCCCCATTCATATGTTGAAGTTCTTACCCCAGGACCTCAGAGTGTGACTGTATTTGGAAATAGCGCCTTTAAAGGATGCTTAGGTTAAAACAAGGCTCTTAGGGTGGACCCTAAGGCAGTCTGACAGGGGTCCTTACAAGAAAAAATTAGGATAGTGAGGATACAAAGGGAAGACAAAGTAAAGATGCAGGGGAAGATGCTAATCTACAAGGCAAGTAGGGAAAC
This sequence comes from Catagonus wagneri, assembly GCA_004024745.2. Lineage (NCBI taxonomy): Eukaryota > Metazoa > Chordata > Mammalia > Artiodactyla > Tayassuidae > Catagonus > Catagonus wagneri. The sequence goes on from PVHT021183688.1 coordinate 4,694,501, forward strand.
CTTGGAAGAAATCATACCTGTTCACACCTTGATCTTGTTCTTCCAACTTCCAGAATTGTGAAAAAATAAATTTCTGTTGTCTGAGCCATTTCTACTGTTTGCTGCTATAGTGGTACTTTGTTATGGGAACCCTAGAAAACTAATACACAGGTCAAAAATGCTGTTCATTGTTATATCTAAGTGGAGGACGTACAAATGTTCATTGTGTCATTTTTTTAAACTTTTATGCACATTTAAAATTTATGTAATAAAAAGTTGGAAGGACAAAATCTTTCAGGACATCTTCTTTAGTCAATTGGCTCTTAAGAAAACATTTCCAATCAATTGTAACTGAATTCTTCAATATAAGATTTGGCTGTAACTTTGCTCAGAGTCTGGATGAATTGTTGGAAATTTGACAAATTAAATGAGGAAGCCATTTTTCACTACACCAGCAGCTTCCACCACACCAGCAGTTCCACTGTTTTGTATTTCAGGTCATTACATCTAAAGGGACACTTAGTAAGTGACTGATTTAGAAAATTATTTTGTGCAACAGTATGAAAGGACAGCACAACAATTGCCTTGAGCTCCAGCTCCAGGTTATTTCAAAACAGCAGCCAAGGCAGCTGGCAAACTTTGGAACACAATGACACGGAGAAGGGACATCGATACTGGAGTTATCCAAATAGTGCATTAACTCTGTCAGTCTGCCAATAGCTCTAACAAATACTTTCTGATACAGTTTTACTGCTAACAATATCGAGACCTTAATCACTAGATTTGATCCAGGCAAAAAAGCAAGTTAATTTTGTATATTTTGCTCCATTTTTTTCCCTCTGCTCTTTCCAACAATTGCTCAGACACTCAAGTGTCCTGTCTTCCTCTTCTCCCTGGCATCAATGAGATATGAAAAGATCACAAACTTGGGTGTTACTATTCTCAGCGGTTGCTTGCATTTCTAATGGCATCAGGATTCTGTGAGTGGGGAGTTCTCATTGTGTCTTAGTGGTAATGAACCCAACTAGTATCCATGAGGACGTGGGTTCGATCCCTGGACTGCTCAGTGGGTTAAGGATCTGGTGTGGCCATGAGCTGTAGGTTGTAGATGCAAACGTGGTTCGGATCCTGTGTTGCTGTGGCTCTGGCGTAGGCTGGCAGCTACAGTTCTGATTGACCCCTAGCCCAGAAACTTCCATATGTTGCAGGTGTGGCCCTATAAAAAAAATTAAAAACTTAAAAATTAAATAAAAACCTTTCCAGGTGATGTGATATCAGTGTGCAGCCAGATAAGAACAACTGCCCTCACCAAAGTGAGTTCCTCATCACAAGTCCAGGCACTTCTGGGGAATCTCTGGAGAGCTTTTAAAGGGTTCTTTAAATTGCCTCCCAAATTATCCTTTTCTTTGATTTTAAAACTCTTTTTGAAAAACAAGTATGTCTATACTATTAAAGTGTCATTTCATTAAAAAAATGTTAAAGGTGTTTACCAGCGAGGGATGCTGTTGGACGAAAAGTGTAAAGTATAATCATTATAGTTGCCAGGCTATGACATCTAAAATGTCTTCCCCTAGAAGTTTCCGTCATGGCTCAGTGGAAACGACACTGACTAGTATCCACGAGGACACAGGTTTGAACCCTGGCCTCACTCCATAGGTTAAGGATCCAGCATTGCTGTGAGCTGTGGTGTGGGTCGAAGACGCGGCTCAGATCTGGCGTTGTGGTGGCTGTGGTGTAGGCCAGCAGCTATAACTCCAATTCTACCCCTAGCCTGGGAACCTCCATGTGCCTCCCTAAAAAAAAAGACACACACATACATACATACATACATACATACATACATACATATATACATACATACATACATATACATACATAAAATATCTTCCCCTACTGACAGCCCCATAACATAAATTTCCATTAGAGCACAAATCTTAATTTCTAAATAATATTTTCTACTACAGGAAACCAGGACTTCAATGAGCAATTTGAAGTCTGGAGCCTGGAAAGTACGTAGTGAGCCTAATGCATCTGTTTGTCTTAAAGCAAGAAATGTTCAAGGTCTAATGGGGATGTTTCAAAAGGGCTCAGAGCCAGAATGAAGGAGCCCCCACTGGCTAAATTTGGGACAATATGAGCATCAGAAGAAATAATAACTATAATGTGACTGCAATGCAATAAGTAAATAAAAATCCCCAATCCACAGTAACCCTCAAATTAAAGAAAAAGAAAAAAAGAATAGGAAAAAATGAGGAAATTTCATTTGTCACTATTGGCATTGACCATTAATAACAACTCTTTATTCTGAAAGAAGAGTTAGGAATTCTATCCTAATAGAAGAAACAGTGACTCATCTCCAGGTGATGGAGAAAAGCACTTTTTTTTTTAAGTCCTGCACCCGAGGCATATGGAGGTTCCCAGGCTAGGGGTCCAATCGAAGCTGTGGCCACCGGTCTACACTACAGCCACAGCAACTCGGGATCCAAGCTGCATCTGTGACCTACACCATAGCTCATGGCAACGCTGGATCCTTAACCCACTGAGCAAGGCCAGGGAATCAAACCTTGTCCTCATAGATACTACTTGGGTTTGTTACCACTGAGCCACAACAGAAACTCCGAGGTCTGGTAGTTTCTTAAAAAGTTAATCAGACACCTACCAACTAGGTATTTATCCAAGAGATATGAAAACACACGCTTATACGAACAACCTTTACATGAATATTTATGACAGCTTTATTTGTAATGAACTGGAAAACATTCCAAATAGTCCTCAGTATGTGAATGGATAAAGAAATGGTGCAATATCCATACAATGGAATCTCTTCAACAATAAAACAGAATGAACTATTGATAAACACACAGTAGAGATGCATCTCAGAATAATACTACTCTGTGAAAGGCGTCACACAAAAAAAGAATGTATTGTGGGTTCTGTCTAAATACAAACTATTAGAAAGTGCAAATTAATCTATAATGACAGAAAGCAGATACGCAGTTGCCTTAATGATGGGGGGAGGAGAGGAGACGATAAGGGGAAACTTTTTTGGGAGATAATGGGTATGTTTATTACCTTTACTGCATTGATGATTTCATAATTGTATCCACATTTCAAAACCTACCAAAGCTTACACTTTAAAACATATTCAGTTGAATATATGGCAATCATACTGCAATAAGGATGTTTTAAAAAGTTAATATGATGTTTGATGCTTCCAAATATTATGCCACAGATTAATCACTAAAAAGGGGGAAAAAATCTACAAAACAGATATTGGACAGCTGCCATGGTAAGCAATTACTCAAATTTAATTTCACTAACCATGGGACAAACTAGCATTAAGGGCCTCCTGATATAATTTAGTAAGTTCATAGCAACTTATTTTTACACTTAATCTTTTGTGTAATCTTATCAAATGTATAGCACATAACTTGGGAAAAAAAAGCAAGGATAGATAAAGAAATTACAATAAGAGCTCATGGGGGTTCCCGTCATGGCTCAGTGGTTAGCTAACCTGACTGGCATCCATGAGGTTGCAGGTTCAATCCCTGGCCTCACTCAGTGGGTTAAAGATCCTACATTGCTGTGAGCTGTGGCGTAGACCACAAATGTGGCTCGGATCCTGCATTGTTGTGTCTCTGGCGTAGGCTGGCTGCTACAGTTTCAAATGGACCCCTAGCCTGGGAACCTTCATATGCCTCCAGGTGCCAATTCTTCTAACACCTTGGGAAAACAAACAAACAAACAAACAAAAAACATAGAGGGATTTTCAGCTCTACCTTTTAGGACCCACCAGTGGAATCACTTTTTGGTTTTCCTTCCTGTGTTGCATTGACACCAGCAAAGAGTCCTGTTTATAGTCCTCTTTTGGACAATCACCACTGTTAAGAGTAAAATTTGCAAAGTAAAACTTTCGCTCGAGGAACAATCTTAACATTCTCTGTGAAGATGGAGACCTGTGATGATTGATAGAACACCGGTCCTTGGAGTTTTGAAGAAGAAATACAGGCTTTATAGTGCACATTGATGTCAAAGGAAGCCGCCCATCTTCCCTGTAATAAGTCTTGTGGTCCAATTTCATGAACGATATAAGCTCCCTCAGGCTATGACCTCAAATCACTTTTTCTTTTTTTGTCTTTTCAGGACCGCAACGGCATATGGAGGTTCCCTGGCTAGGGGTCTAATCGGAGCTGCAGCTGCCAGCAGACGCCACAGCAACAGCGACGTGGGATCCGAGCCGTGTTTGCAAGCTACACCACAGCTCACGGGCAACGCCGGATCCTTAACCCACTGAGCAAGGCCAGGGATCGAACCCGCAACCTCATGGTTCCTAGTCAGATCTGTTAACCACTGAGCCACGACGGGAATTCCAACCACTTTTTCTTTTTCTTTTTTTTTTTTTTTTTTGCCTTTTGTCATTTTATGGCCGCGGGTTTATGGCCGCACCCGCGGCATGTGGAGGTTCCCAGGCTAGGGGTCTAATCGGAGCTGTGGCCACTGGCCTTCGCCGCAGCCACAGCAACGCAGGATCCGAGCCGCATCTGCAACCTACACCACAGCTCACGGCAACGCCGGATCGTTAACCCACTGAGCAAGGGCAGGGATCGAACCCGCAACCTCATGGTTCCTAGTCGGATTCGTTAACCACTGCGCCACGACGGGAACTCCCCAACCACTTTTTCAAAGTCTCTGTTACAAACAAGAAAAAGCAGTAGAAAAAAACTTATTTCTCCTACAGTAGAAACTTGCTGACATTCACGTAAGCAGGTCTTGTTCACTCGAATGATCTTCAGGAAAAACAAAAATAGAGGGGAGGGACAGAGAATGTTGAGAGTAGAGGAACATTTACACAGAGTAATTGGACATGGCTGAGTTGATGCATGGCTTGACTTTATTGGCGGATACTTTTGATCAAATCAATGAGGTCATTTTTTCCATTCAAACCCTCGCACACTACAAGGAAAGTTACTGAGCTTCCCTCCTATCGGAACTGCTGCTCTGAAAGAGGAGACGGAAGGAGGCAATTGAATTAACTTTTCAATGCTAGAAAAAAATGTTTTTCTAGGCTGAAGTAGAGAGTACATTCTCCCCCAATTTTTCTGCAGGTAAAAATCTGTAAACACCTGGATCCTGCAGAATTCTTTTGAAGGTTATTTCTGCTCCAGTAATCTCGAAATGAAATGTGTGTTCATGATTCTTAACTTGCTGACATCAAGCATACAGACTCTGCCAAAAATGACCTCACAAAGGAATGGATGCTACATAGATTAACCCAAGAGTCCTGGAAAACTCTGGTGTTCCTTGACTCGTTTGTCCTTGTCTTGCAAGTATTCAGTGGGAGCTCTGATTCCATTACTACTTTTGTGAACAAGAGCTTTTCATCACTTGTCAGCCAAATCAAAAGATGGAATCTACTGAATGTCGAAGGTGACATTTGCATTTTATCAAATAGCACCCCACAATTTCATCCTCTCATTCAAACTAAATAGCAGCAGCTTTGCTGTTAAAAATCACTTTTTTTTTTTTTTTGGCCACATCCATGGCCTGTGGAAGTACCCAGGCCAGGGACAGAATGCATGCCACAGTTGCAACCTATGCCACAACTTGTTGCAACACTGGATCGTTAACCCGCTGCGCCATGCAGAAACTTCCTTAAATTCACTTTCGAGCAGACTAAAACACATCTTTTACTTGTATGGAAAATTTTCCGTTTGCATATTTTTTGCAATAATTTTGTATATTTTTCAAGAAATAGCCATTAATTTGTGCCTGAAAAATGGGAGTGAAACTTAAGCATAAAGATTGTTTATATATTCTCTGTAAATAAAAAAAATGAATTTCCTCTGTTGCAAATGGTATAAAATATTGTTGGTTTGTGTTTACGTGTTTCTTCCTAGGATGCATGTTATTGCTTCCCTTGGTCTTTCAAAGTAGTACCATAACCCAGAAAGGTAAGAAACTCTGCTAAAAGAATTAAACTCTAACAGTGGAATTTCAGGCATTCCTCAGTGGCCAGTACAGGATTCATAAAGCATCCGGCTTTTTTCCAGTGTCCTAAACCCTCACTGCTAAGGTGATCTCCTCCGTTACCCTATGTGTAAGCTCATTCTTGTTGAGTCTACTCCAAGAAGTAAAAAGTCAAATGTTGCCTAATTTTTTACAAATTTGTCTCTTTTAACCAATTGTTTCACCTTTTATGTCCCCTCACCTTAGCTGTCATGCATAAGAAGCAATAGGAGGGAAGTCATTCTTCATCTTTTCTTTTTCTTTTTTCTGGCTGCACCTGCTCTGTATGGAAGTTCTGGGGCTGGGGTTGAATTGGGGCTGCAGCTGCCAGTCTACAGCACAGCCACAGCCACACTGGATCCAAGCCTCATCTGTGATATACACCATGGCTTGTGGCAACACCAGATCATTAACCCACTGAGGGAGGCCAGGGATCAACCTGCTTCCTCACAGATACTATGTCAGATTCTTAACCCACTGAGGCACAACAGGAACTCCATCATATTTTTATATTTGAGGCTAATAATATCTCTGATTTATGCTGTATTTTGAACATAATTTCTGTTAGAATTGGAAATAAGTTTGTTGCTGAAAACATGTCTACCATTACAGGGTTGACTTATGACTAGAAATAGAGACAGTAAATACAAACAGAGGGTCGGATCATTAATTATTACATCACTGGTATTGTATTACCATACACAGTGTCACATCTGTCTTTCTTTTCTATGTGAACCAATGATATATGAACAAGATTAGTGTGATGGAGAGATTAAAATTTTTTTTTTTTTTTTTTTTTTTTTGCCTTTTGTCGTTTTAGGGCCACACCCGCGGCATGTGGAGGTTCCCAGGCTAGGGGTCTAATTGGAGCTGTAGCCACCGGCCTACACCACAGCCACAGCAACGCAGGATCCGAGCCGCATCTGTGACCTACACCACAGCTCATGGCAACGCCGGATCCTTAACCCACTGAGCAAGGCCAGGGATCGAACCTGCAACCTCATGGTTCCTAGTCGGATTCGTTAACCATTGCGCCACGACGGGAACTCCAGAATTTTTCAAACTTTAATAAATATTAATTGATTAACAATGTAGTTCAAAAGCTATGATGGAATATGAAAATCCAAAATTGACAGAAAATATAATTTTGTTATATGTTTGTTTCAAATAGAAGCATGATAATATCATTCAGCCTCATGTATAGATGTCATACTATTATGGTAACTACAATATAGTTCTCCTTACCATGTGTTTAATTAAAAAGCTCCCCTCACGAATATAGTTACTCTCTTTAATCTATAAGCTTCAGTATAGATTTTAGAAAACACTGATAAATTCCATGGCACTAGCCTAAGGCAATTCAAGCATTTCTCAGTAGGGAACATAATATGATTTTTTTCTGTTACAGATAGAACACAGACAGTTGAGAGAAACAAAATCTGTCCAAACAATTTATCTTTTAATTGCGCTGCTCTTCAAACTTTCTCTTATACATGGTCTTCCTTAAGACGGGCTTTTATTTATTTATTTATTTTTTGGGTTTTAATAGTTTTTCAGACTTTATTTTTTTAATTTATTTTTTTTTTGCATTATAGCTGGTTTACAGATTTCTGTCAGATTTTCCAACTGCACCATGTGGTGACCTGGTTACATGTACATATATGGATTTGTCACATGTAATTAGATATAGTTCCCCGTGCCATACAGTTGGAGCTCCTTGCTATTCCATCATTAAAGCACTAGTTATCCCCATTCCCTCCCACCCCTCCCCACCCCTCCCCCGCTCCCTTGGCAACCACAAGTCTGTTCCCCAAGTTTGTGATTTTCTTTTCTGTTGAGATGTTCATTTGTGCAGTGTTTTAGACTCCAGTTATAAAAGATTTCATATAACATCTGTCTTTCTCCTTCTGACTTGCTTCACTCAGTATGAGGGTTTCTAATTCCATCCATGTTGCTGCGAATGACATTATTTTATCCTTTTTTATGGCTGCATAGTATTCCATTGTGTATATATACCACATCTTCCTAATCCAGTCATCTGTCAATGGACATTTGGGTTGTTTCCATGTCTTGGCTATTGTGAATAGTGCTGCAGTGAACATGCGTGTGCAAGTGTCTTTCTCCAGGAAATTTTTGTCTGGATATATGCCCAAGAGTGGGATTGCTGGGTCATATGGTAATTCTATGTAG
>PVHT021183688.1:4703675-4776411 GCA_004024745.2 Catagonus wagneri
GGAGACTGACCTGAGAAAACATTAGTAAGGTTGATGTCCGAGAGTGTCTTGCCAATGTTTTCTTCCAGGAGTTTAATAGTGTCTTGTCTTATATTTAAGTCTTTAAACCATTTAGAGTTTATTTTTGTGCATGGTGTGAGAGTGTGCTCTAGTTTCATTGATTTACATGCAGCTGTCCAAGTTTCCCAGCAAAGCTTACCGAAAAGACTTTCTTTTTCCCATTTGAAGTTCTTTCCTCCTTTGTCAAAGATCAATTGGGCGTAGGTGTCTGGGTTTATTTCTGGGGTCTCTATTCTGTTCCATTGGTCCGTATGTCTATTTTGGTACCAGTACCATGCTAAGACGGGCTTTTAGAGACTACATAAAATTTCTAAAATGTAGGAGTTCCCTTCATGGCTCAGTGGTTAACGAATCCGACTAAGAACCATGAGGTTGCGGGTTCGATCCCTGGCATTGCTCAGTGGGTTAAGGATCCGGCGTTGCCGTGAGCTGTGGTGAAGGTTGCAGACGTGGCTCGGATCCCGCATTGCTGTGGCTGTGGCGAAGGCCGGCAGCTACAGCTCCTGTTAGACCTCAAGCCTGGGAACCTGCATATGCCGCGGGTGCGGCTCTAGATAAAAAGGCAAAAAGACTAAAAAAAAAAAAATTTCTAAAATGTTACAAATGTCTTACAAAATTTTCTCCAACTTACCTGACATCTGGGAATAAATACAAAGGGAGTAATCCTAAATATTTATAGATTTATACTAAAAATACTCATCACAATGAAAACTATGGTGTCTAAAAGTTTAGGAGTTCCCGTCATGGCACAGAGAAATGAATCTGACTAGGAACCATGAGGTTGCAGGTTCAATCCCTGGCATTGCTCAGTCGGTTAATGATCCAGCATTGCCGTGAGCTGTGGTGTAGGTCGCAGATGCAGCTCAGATCTGGTGTTGCTGTGGCTCTGGTGTAGGACGGCAGCAACAGCTCCAATTAAACCCCTAGCCTGGGCATCTCCATATGCCTCAGGTGCGGCCCTAAAAAGACAGACAGATAAATAAATAAATAAATAAATAAATAAATAAATAAATAAAAGTTTAAAGTTCCTGTAATTATTTAAAAGACTTGAAAAGAATATGTATTCAAAATAATAAGCATGAACAATAATAAAGATTAATTAAAAGAAAGCAGGAGGAATTTTTGCTATGGTGCAGTGGGTTGATGATCCAGCTTGTCTCTCTGGTGGTGTAGGTTTGATATCTGGTCCAGTGGAGTGAATTAAGGACTCAGAATTGCAGCAGCTGTGATGTAGGTCACAGCTGCAGCCTGGATTTGATCCCTGGCTTAGGAACTTCCATATGCCACAGGTGCAGCTGAAAAAGAAAAAAGAAAAGAGGAAAGGAGATGGGAATTAAATTAAAATCCCTGAAATTAATAAAGGAATGTGGAAAATCAAAATCTGATTCATTAAATGGACAACTGTAGCTTCTTGCAAAAGTGATTCAAAAAACTGTGTTTAACATTAGGAATGATAAATAAGACAAAGTCAAAGTTATTTCTAAAATCATAAAAATATGATATGTAAGTCTATGGCAATAACTTTTAAACTACATTAAAACTGCATTATGTACCACTAAGAAAAAACTTGAACAAGTCAATAACCTTACGGGAAATCAGAATTATAACCTAAGACATAGGATTCTTAAAAGCACCAGACACAAAGGGATTTATAGCTAACTAATAGCTAATCTTTAAAGAATGAATCATTCTTACGTTAACCTATAGAAAACCATAGAAAAATATGGAAATCCCCCCCATTAATTTTATGAAACTAGCACAATTTAACATCACAACCCAAAAAAGATGTCACAAAAAGGAAACAGTAGAGCAAATTCATCTACAAACTGCCTAAATCACCTACCTGTAAACTGCATCTACATATGCACTGGTATTATAATAACAGCTAACACCGAAGCTACTCTCTGCCAGACCATTTAATACTAAAAACAACCCCATGAGGTAAGTACTGTTATTGCCCTCATTCTACAAGTAAAGAACCAGAGTCAAAGTAACTCTCCTAGAATCACACAGGAAGACTTGGGATTTGAGCAGAGGAAGTCTGGCTCAAGAGTCCAGGTTTGTACCACTGAACAAAATTGCTACGACCAAGTAGGACTCATTCTGTAAATACTGTTGGGCTTCAAGATCCTTCAAACTAGTTCACTGAACAATACACTAGAAAAGACTACATTATAATATCAACAGCCAGTCATTTGCAACAAAAACTCCTAGTAGTGTAGAAGGAAATACCTTCATATGGCAAAGAATACTTATAAATATCCTATGACAAACACGTTAAGCAATAACATATCAAAGTCATTTGCACTGAAGTTAAGATTGAGAAGTGTGCCCACTCTTGCAGCTCCCAGGTTTAGCTGAAATACTGAAATAAGAAAGTAATCATTATAAATACTGAAAAAGAAGAGACAAAATTATCTTGTTTTTTCTTAATATTTACTAGAAAAGCAAGGAGGCTAATAGATTTCAATAATAAGAGGAATTGGTAATGTGATTAGGTACAAGATAAATATTTTCAAAAACTAGAAAAAGTTTATTTATAATAGCAATATGAGTTAGAAGTAGAAATGGGAAAATTTTTCCTTTGGTATTAGCCAAATAAAAAGCAAACAAACGAAATCCCACAATCTAAGAAGAGCACAGGACTTCTATTTGGAAAACTACAATTTTTTGAGGGGTATAAAACAAAATCTGAATGAACAGAACATTTCCTGAGTCTGCATGTAAGTCTTAGTATTAAAAATGTCAGTCATTTCCAAGTGGATACAATAATTTAACGCAAATCCCATCAGAATACCAGTGTTTAAAACTACACAAATTGGGGAGTTCCTGTCATGGCTCAGTGGTTAACGAATCCGACTACGAACCATGAGATTGTGGGTTCGACCCCTGGCCTTGCTCAGTGGGTTAAGGATCCGGCGTTGCCATGAGCTGTGGTGTAGGTCACAGATGCGGCTCGGATCCCGCGTTGCTGTGGCTGTGGTGTAGGCCAGCAGCTACAGCTCCTGTTAGACCCCTAGCCTGGGAACCTCCATATGCCGCGGGTGCGGCCCTAGATAAGGCAAAAGGACAAAAAAAAAAAAATTAAAAAATAAAACTACACAAATTGAACATAAAGTTTACATAAAGAGATAAATATTTGAGACGAACCAATAATTTTAGAGGAAGACGTGTGTGTAGAGGGATTGGGTACCCTACTGCCTTGCCAAATATTAAAATTAATCATAAAGATACTGTGATAAAGTGGTAATGTTATACCACTAAATATAAATACTTTATAAGTACTTTATATTTAAATACTTTATATAGAATTTAAGAACTATATTCATAGTCAACAAATTAACAATTATTTTAATTATTTATTTATTCAATATAGAACTACCCTGATATATCATAGTTGAGATGTAATAGAGTAGTATGATAAAACAGAGGTGACAGGAACAAATTCACAGATACATATACGGTAGCTTGATATATAACCAAACTGAGATTTCACTTCAGGGTGATACATCATTAATTAAAACAATGGTTTCTGCATAATGTATTTGCCACCTGAAATACATCATCTAAAAAATGCAATTGCATATTTATTTTTTAAAATTATGTGGGGAAAAATATAATAAACTGAAAAGCAAATGGGAGGTTGGAGCAAAATAATTGCATCATATGTGATAGGGCGAGTGTCCTAGTGTACAAATTTCCCTAATATACAAATAATTCCTATTAACTCATAGGAAAAAGACAAATAATAAAAGGTGCACAAAGATATGAACAGGGAATTCATAGACAAGAAAATGCAATCATTGGAGTTCTCTTGTTGTGAAGTGGGATAAGGATCCAGTGTTATCACTGCAGCATCTTGGGTCACTGCTGTGGTATCAGTTCAGTCCTTGGCCTGGGAAATTTCATATGCTGTGGGCATGGCCAAAAATAAAAAGGAAAAAGAAAAAAACCTGTTATTGTATCTCTGAGGTTTCTTTAGCCAAACAAAAGTTCTAGTTTAGTTATTTTTTAAAATGCAATCATTAACAAAACACTTGAGAATATTCATAACCCTGACTTTTTTACAGAATTTGAACAAATAAATCTTAAAAACTGTATGGAAACAAAAGACTCTGAATAGCCAAACCGATATTGAGGAAGAAGAACAGAGCTGGAGGAATCACACTGACTTCAGACTATGCTACAAAGCTACAGTCATCAAAGGAGTATGGCACTGGCACAAAAACAGACACATAGATCAACAAAACAGGATAGAGAGCCGAGAAATAAATCCACACACCACAGTCAATCTGTGAGAAAGGAGGCATGTATATACAATAGAGAAAAGATAGTCTTTCAGTAAGTGGTGCTGGGAAAACTGACAGCTACATGTAAAAGAATGAAATTAGAACATTCTCTAACAAAGATAAATTTAAAATGGATTAAAGATCTAAATGTCAGGTTAGAAAGTGTAAAATTCCTAGAAGAAAACATAAGCAGAATACTTTGACATAAGTCACAGCAATATTTTCTTGTATCAGCAAAAATAAATAAATGGAACCTAATTAAAAAAGAATATAATTTTTTGCATCTTCATTCACCATAACACTTTATCAATACTAGTTTATAACATATAACATGCACTTTCCAAAAAAGGAGGATTTGAAATTATATACATGAGAATTAACTAAGAAGATTTATCTTTATTTCAATTTTTTGGTCCATTATTTTTTCATAATAAATGTGTTGGGTTTTTATGGAGGTGATTCTTTCTCTCTTTTTATTGAGTAAAGATTCTTTAAATTCTATAGTGCTTTATTATTTTAAATGAAAAGACAACCTATTGAATGGGAGAAACCTTTGCAAATGCTATGATAGATAAGGGGTTAATATTCAAAATACATATGCAGCTCATACAACTCAATGTCGGAAAAACGACATGATTAAAAAATGGGCAGAATATCTGAACAGACATTTTTCCCAAGTCATACAGATGGCCAACAGAGATATGAAACAATGGTCAACATTATTAATCACCAGAGAAATGCAAATTAAAGGTAAGAAGAAATGTCATCTTACACCTGTGAGAATGGCTGTCATCAAAAAGACCACAAATATCGAATGCTGGCGAAGATGTGGAGAAAAGGGAACCTTCCTCCACTGTTGGTGGGAATGTAAATTGGTGTAGCCACTGTGGAAAACAGTACGAATGTTTCTCAAAAAACTAAAAATAGAACTACCATATGACCCAACAATTTCACTCTTGGGTAGATATCTGAAAAAATCAAAAATGCTAATTCAAAAAGATTTATGTATTCCAATCTTTATAGCAGCAGTTTTTATAATTGCCAAGATATGGAAGCAACCTAAGTGTCTATCAATAGATCAATGGATAAAGAAGATGTGGTGTGTTTATGTATGTGTACACACACACACACACACACACACACACACGAATACTAAGCCATAAAAAATGAAAATTTTCCATTTACAACAGTATGGATGGATTTGGAGGGTATTATGCTAAGTAAAATGTCGGACAAAGACAAATACTGTATGATATCACTTACATGTGGAATCTAAAAAATACAACAAACTAGTAAATATTATAGAAAGGAAACAGGCTCTCAGATACCGAGAACAAACTAGTGGTTACCAGTGGGGAGAGAGAAAGGGAGAGTGACAAGACAAAGTAGTGGATTAAGAGTTACAAACTACTATTATAAAATAACTCAGCTACGAGGACATATTATACAACACAGGGAATATAGACAGTATTTATAGTAACTATAAATGCAATATGATCTTTAAAAATTGTGAATAACTATATTGTACATCTGAAACTTATGCAATATTGTCCATCAACTATATGTCAATAAAAAAAGAAAATATGTATAACTCCATTAGCAGTATGGAAATATAAGTTACTCAAGATAATTTTTCAGAGTTCCCACTGCGGCTCAATGGAAATGAATCTGACTAGCATCCATGAGGACACAGTTTCAATCCCCGGCCTCGCTCAGGGGATTAAGGATCTGGTGTTGCCATAAGCTGTGGTGTAGGCCAGCTGCTGTAGCTCTGATTCAATCCCTAGCCTGGGAACTTCCATATGCCACAGGAACAGCTGTAAAAAGAAAATTTAAAAAAGAAAAAATCTGTCTTTATAAATATACTATTTATATATAGTATATTTATTATTTATTCTATTTATATACAATTTTTATATATTTTAACAAGAGGATTAAAGTATAGAAAGTTTCATAATAAAACTATTATTTATCTTGAGGGGCAGGAGTAGAGGGCAGATTATGAAATTTTCTTAAGTGTTTCTATATCATTTGACTTGTTAAAACATGTCACTTTCGTGATTTAAAATGTCTAAAAAGCTTAAACAAAACACCAATATTTAGAAGATGTTCTAAATATTGGCACTATATCACTTCACCCAGATAGTTCTAGGACAACGGCCTCCAAAAACCAGAGTACCATTAGCACTAGCGATGAAGTCCCCAAGGATACGATCATAGAGACTCAAGGAATTCCAGAAGCTTGTTAAAACAGAATTAGAAAGACTCAGATTGGAGTTCCCATCATGGCTCAGTGGTTAGCGAATCCGACTAGGAACCATGAGGTTGCCGGTTCGATCCCTGGCCTTGCTCAGTGGGTTAAGGATCCGGCATTGCCGTGAGCTGTGGTGTAGGTTGCAGACGCGGCTCGGATCCTGTGTTACTGTGGCTGTGGTGTAGGCTGGCAGCTACAGCTCCGATTAGACCCCTAGCCTGGAACCTCCACATGCTGCGAGTGCGGCCCTAAGAAATGACAAAAGACCAAAAAAAAAGAAAGAAAGAAAGACTCAGATTAATTACTCTAGCATTTTTTAGTAAATTGTGTTGCATTTCCAATGCAAGTATATAAATTTCAAATGAATTAAGATTTGTGGTGACTATTTAAAACAACTAAACATATTTAAATAAGTAAAATATAGATAATAGGAAGATAACCCTATGTTCCAATGATTTTTTTTTTTTTTAATGGCTGCACCAGAGGCATATAGAAGTTCCCAGGCCAGGGACTGAATCTGAGTCACAATTGCAGCCACACCAGATACTTTAACCCCTTCACCAGGCTGGTGATTGAACCCATATCTCTGCAGTGACCACAGATGATGCAGTCAGATTCTTAACCCACTGTGCCATGGCAGGAACCTCTCTAATGAAATTTTACTCTATAATATTCAAAAAGTAAGCATTAATATTACTTGCAAATAACTTAGATTCCCACTTAGAAATAATAAAGTTAATACATCACCACCATACAGTGAAATAGTGTGTTATTTATTAAGATTTTATAAAAACTTACAAAATGCTAGAATATATTATTGTTTAAAAGTAGGATGCGTGGAGTTCCCATATGGCTCAGTGGTTAATAAATCCGACTAGGAACCATGAGGTTGCGGGTTCGATCCCTGGCCTTGCTCAGTGGGTTAAGGATCCGGCGTTGCTGTGAGCTGTGGTGTAGGTTGCAGATGCGGCTCAGATCCTGAGTGGCTGTGCCTGCGGCTGTGGCATCGGCTGGTGGCTACAGCTCCGATTAGACCCCTAGCCTGGGAACCTCCATATGCTGCGGATGCGGCCCTAGAAAAGAAAAGAAAAAAAAAAGTAGAATGCAAAATTCAATATGTTTATATACGATTATAAGAAAAATGACAGCAATAATAGCTGGGTTTTTTTTTTGCTTTTTTTACTTTTTTTAGGACTGCATCTGCAACATACAGAAGTTCCCAGGTTAGGGGTTGAATCACAGCTACAGCTACAGGCCTACACCACAGCTAGAGCAACACGGGATCCGAGCCACATCTGTGACCTACACAGCTGCTCATGGCAATGCCAGATCCTTAACCCAGTTAGCGAGGCCAGGGACTGAACCAGCATCCTCATGGATACTAGGCGGGTGGGTAACCTGCTAAGCCAAAAAGGGAACACCCTAACACAGCTTTTATAGAGAAAAAAGATTAAAAAGAAACAGAATAAAGTGTCAATAAGTGGTTATCTTTGGGAGTTTTGTAATATGGGATCTTTGTCTATTTTCTGTATTTTCCAAATATTCTGAAATAATTGTTATTATATAGCACTTTACTTTTACAAGTGTATTAGAGCTGTATTTAAGTATATTTAGAGATACTATTATTAAAGGATAAATGTAGTGCTACACTATTATTTTATTTTATTTATTTTTTGCTTTTTAGAGACACACCTGCAGCATATGGAGGTTCCCAGGCTAGGGGTCGAATTGGAGCTACAGCTGCCGGCCTACACCACAGCCACAGAAATGCGAGATTCAAGGCACGTCTGTGACCTACACCACAGCTCACTGCAACACCAGATCCTTAACCCACTGAGCAAGGCCAGGGATCAAACCTGCAACCTCATGGTTCCTAGTCAGACTCGTTTCTGCTGTGCCATGACTGGAACTCCCAACACTATTATTTACAATAATAAGATACTGTATACTGTATATAATGATTTTATATATTACCGCATGTAGCATACTTTATACCTAAATAATATTAATTATTGTTTAGTAAATGATGTTTAATTGCTAGTACTAGCACAAAATATTAATAATACTAGCAATTACATAAGGATAAAGTATTACATATTATAATGAATAGCACACGTGATATTTGGGTGGGTAATATTTGAATTATCATATGACAATAAAGTCCTATATGGTATGTATAAATAATGACTACTTATAATAATTATTACAGATAGTATTTTATCCCTTAATAATAGTAATAGTTATTTAATAATCATAATTATTGAGGGATTAGAGAGATGAATATTGTAAGGTAACAAATAGTATCTGGACAGTTACTCTTACCTTGAATTGTATAAGATATTTATTTCCTAGAGCTCAATGCTGAAACCTTATAGATAATTTTCTTCAGCTCAAATATTATGCTTCAGCAGTGTGGAACTTCAGCCTCTGTTAACTAACCCTTGTAATTCTGTGCTGACATTCCTGTGCATTAGCTTAAAACAGTTCTGTTTCTAGTGTCCCGGACTTTTGAAAAAGTCCTATTAATAGTCAATAAAGAAGCACTATTGTGTAAATCCAACCTAGCACACTCTCTAATGATATATGTCATGTCAGGGGGGCTAAGTAACTACCTGATATAACTGATTCAATACAGAAAAGTTGGGAAAACCAGGAATATTATTTCACACCATCTTCCTGGACCATCTTTTGGCATCTCAGGGCCTTTGTCCCCTTCCCTCCAGAGTGTAAACAGATATCGTATCTCTAAATATCATGTTATTCACAGAAATAATGACATGTCGGTAAAGAATACTCCTTTTTCTGGGAGTTCCCATCATGGTACAGTGGAAGCCAATCCGACTAGTATGCATGAGGATGCGGGTTCGATCCCTGGCCTCACTCAGTGGGTTAAGGACCTGGCGTTGCTGTGAGCTGTGGTGTAGGTCACAGACACAGCTCGGATCTGGCGTTGTGGTGGCTGTGGCGTAGGCCAGCAGCTGTAGCTCCAACTGGACCCCTAGCCTGGGAATCTATATGCCGCGGGTGCGGCCCTGAAACAACAACATCAACAACAACAAAAAAAGGAAAAGAATACTCCTTTTTCTAATTCCTCCCTCTGTATCTAATTGAATGTTGATGCAGTCCTCACCATATCCATTTGCCAGCCAGCAAACTCGGTGACAATAAAGAAATGCGAGAGCTAAAGAAAAGGGATGCCTCCTTTTCTTTTTTAAGTCCTCTAATGCACTAGAATAGAGACCTTGATATTAGTATGGTGTCTTGACTCCCACCAGTGTCCAAGAAAGAGTTTCACCCGAGTCAACAGGGAACCCAGGAAAGTCATCAGGTACAAAGGAGACTTCCTAACCCTCATCCCTCCATTATGCACCAGGCTCTTCGAGTTTTAAGACACAGAGATGTATTCAAACTAGGGGAGGCAAAATGGAGAGGGAGATGGCAATGATTTAAGGCATCAGGGAAATCTCGCAGAATCTGAGGGTCTTTATGGTGCCTGAGTCTAGAATCCTGAAGCAAGGCCTTGTCCCAATTTATCAGACCTTGCTCAGTATCTCGTTGGCCCCCTCTCTTGCCCTCTCTCCCAGCTTCTGCTTCCTCATCTCCTACTTGGCTCAATTTCCCTACAGGTCTCTTAGTTCAGATTCTAGGCAAAGGGAATGCAGTTTTTGCATCCATAAATGACTATATGCATGGATGAAGAGATCAGTAAGAGAATACATTCAGCATAGCTCTCCTTTGACTTAGAACTTTTATTGACGATAAATAGTTCAACGAACTCACTTATTTGCCCCAAATATCCACAGGTAGAATTTTGCAAAGATGACCTTGGGTAAACATATTGAGCCTTCTAGTTCATCACGACGGAAATGTTTGACGTAATACTAACAGTATTTCTATCTGAAGTCCTTTGTATTTATGCTCCCAATTAATATCTGCTAAGAGAGTGGCATATTGAAATAAAATCCACTAAAAAATAAATAAAAAATAAAATGTAACATAACAAAATCTTATATTTTATTAATAACATTAAGGATGTTATTATTTCATTTAAGCCTTATCACGCCTAGAGAATAGGTACTATTATTAGACCAACAAATGAAGAAATTTAGATACCCAGGGTTTAGAAGTCATTTTCACGATGTCACAGTGGAAGTAGGATTCCCACAGGGTTTCTCTGTCTCTGCTTCAAGAGCTTAGACTACCCTATATAGCTTACTTTGTACCTTTGGTGAAGCGAGAACTTTATTCCTGTGTTATATAAATCTAGTTAATACAAACATTTTGTTCAAGTTTAGCAATCGGTTAAACATTGTGACTAGTTAGTAGTTAACTGGGAAGTACAGTAGAGCTGGCAAAATAAGAAGTTGATACGTCACCTTCAGAATTTCTTTTAAGCTCTTCGTATTTTTGAAACACTTGCATTTAATTCAGATTCTGCAAAATTGTGCAAGATGTTGGTCTCTGCCCCACTACTGTTATCAACTAGAGTGTTAGTAGGACAGAGTGGAAGTTATGATCTTCTTAGGTTTATTGTGAGAGTAAACTGTGGAATTGTTCCTGACTTGCAAAACTTAAAATAGCATTTCTAGATTCCAAATATAATTGTCTTATCATTTAAAAATTATTAGCCACTACTTTAAAATATATATAAATTCACGTAATTTAAAAAGCAAATTTCAATATATATATTTTTTTTTCTCTCTTTTTGCTTTTTAGGGCCACACCTGTAACATATGGAAGTTCCCAGGTTAGGGGTCAAATCAGAGATGCAGCTGCCAGCCTATAACACAGCCACAGCAACATGGGGTCCAAGCCGCATGTGTAACCCACACTACAGCTCAAGGCAATGCTGGATCCTTAACCCACTGAGTGAAGCCAAGAATTGAACCCACATCCTCATGGATACTAGCTGTGTTCTTAACCCACTGAGCCACAATAGGAACTCCTCAATATATAATTTTTATTGTGTACTCTTTCCTTTGGACTATTTGTGAATACATATCTTAATGTTGTAGAGTCTATTTCCTTGCTATTATCATGGATGAGCCACTATATCACTGCATAGCCATTTCTATTTTACTGTAAATTATGACTCCTTTGGCCCTTTATATGAGATCATGTTAGTCCTTTAGAACATCCTCTTGTCTTCATACAACTCTTTTACCCAAACCAGGCTAAGGATTTGTCTTCCTAGCCTTCTAAATCTCCACTGAAGAAAGATGTGTCTTTATTATCTACAGGGTGGCCTCAATTTTCCGTTTCCTTTTGAGTATGACCACTGATCTGAAACTGCTTTATATCATCTGTGATTCCAGGTTTGTTTCTTGAGCGAGTTGTGCTCTAACTTCAGCACAGAGACAACTGGCAGGTTCTATTAAACCCCAGTATGGGTCTCTTTTAGTTCTATTTTTTCTACTCTGCTAAGAACTTAACTCCAACGGTCCTCGTTTGGGTACAGCATCTCATTTCATCCTGGAGTCTTACTTCACTGAGGTTTTCTTCTCTCTCATAAAGACAATTTCATTGTCCAATATTGTCTGGCATGGATCTGGCTCTAATACCTCCCCCCGGCTTACAGATTCTCTCACTGACCTTGTGTAAACTGAAGTATACCTCGAGTTTGCAGAGCTACTCAGAGAGAAATCAAAGTAAATGTGGCCTTAATAAGTGAATGCGGGAAATACGTGAATTTTTTTTTTTTGCAAAACTGTTACTGGCTTTTCTTTTAAAAATGTCTGGCAGTGGAGTTCCCGTCGTGGCTCAGTGGTTAACGAATCAGACTAGGAACCATGAGGTTGTGGGTTCGATCCCTGGCCTCGCTCAGTGGGTTAAGGATCTAGTATTGCTGTGAGCTGTGGTGTATGTTGCAGACAAGGCTCAGATCCCACATGGCTGTGGCTGCGGTGAAGGCCAGCAGCTACACCTCCTGTTAGACCCCTAGACTGGGAACCTCCATATTCCACGGGTGTGGCCCTAGATAAGGCAAAAAGACAAAAATAAATATAAAAAAATAAAAATATCTGGCAGTGAGTTCCTGTCGTGGCACAGCGGAAACAAATCCAACTATGAACCATGAGGTTGCAGGTTCAATCCCTGGCCTTGCTCAGTGGGTTAAGGATACGGTGTTGCCTTGAGGTATGGTGTAGGTCACAGACATGGCGGATCTGGTGTTGCTGCGGCTGCAGCAATTCGACCCCTAGCCTGGGAACCTCCATATGCTGCAAGTGTGGCCCTAAAAACCAAAAGCAAAAAACAAAACAAAACAAAAAAAAACCTGGCATAACATAGGTAGAATCTAAATTCGTCATTCAAGTCTTTCCGTTCTAATCAACTGTAACAAAATATATATATATACATATATATTTTGGTTAGGAATTTTCCCTCTTTCTTTTGAATAGCACAGGCAAAATACCAATTCTCAATCTATAAAGTACAAAAAGAGAACACTTCTTAAAGATTTACGGGCTTAATAGAAAAAGGATACATTAAGGATGGAAACAAATATTAGCTGATAAATTTTTCCCTGGATTATGTGTTTCTATCAATCTGCTGAGGACAGAAAATCAGATCTGTAAGACTCTTATTCTGAGCTCTCTGCATCTTCTTACTGTTGTGCCTGTATTGCGGTTTCAAGACAGTAATTTCACTTCCAGCAAGTAAACAGTAATGAAAATAACAAGACAAGATATATCTCTTGTTCCTTACTCTCTTGCAAATTGTACTGTAAGAAGCAGAGGTTCCTTGCTTCTGTCTAAATGCATTCTGACTCCCCCCGCATATGTCAGTTATCCTGTGAATTAGAAGCCAGTCATAACCATTAAGAACTACCTTGTTATCCCTTATTTTGATTAATTCTCATCCTCCAGAGCACACATTTAGATGATGACATCTGTTCTGAAGAGCTTCCATCTGGAGCGCCACAGTTCTCATTTTTTTTTTTCCCATCTGCATATATAAGATTCATTGTCATGAAATAGGTTTTAAAAATAGACATAAATATTTGATTTAATTAACCCACAGAAAATGTCAGTCTTCTGAAACTTCAAACTGAGGAAAGGAAACAGGAGGTTAGCATAAGTGAATCAGCATCATCTTTTATAAGAAAATGATCACATGACGAATATTATTTGTCAGTATGGTTTGGATTTGTAGCAATAATTGATTAATAAATAGTCCATTTACTGATGTTCCCAGAGTAGAATCTATGTGTGCTATGGGTGTTCAGTGATGTACACTTTAATTAATGATTTCTTTTCTCTGAAACTGAAATGCCAATATGATTATAGTGCATTGGCTGAGGGCAGAGTTCAGCAAAGCCTCTCAAGAATAGAATGAAAAGAGAAGGCAGCAGCCATTTTACCACATGAGATTTGAGTTAATTAAACAGCTCCCTTAAAATATTCAGTCTTGGGGGAGCAAACTATCCAGAGTCCTTTCTCACAAATAACTACTCGATCATCCCTGTTGTACACATGGACTATGGCTGACTACGATCCATTGAACTAGATATTTAAGACTTTTGTTTTATGTCCAGAAATTGCATAATTTCTCTCTGTTGGCATCATTCACACTTTGTATCACCTTTTGCCCCCTCATAGGATCATATATGGTGTAGAGATCTGATGGAACAGAATTTTGAAATGGCATTGCCATTTACTAGCTGTGTGACTTTGTGTAAATCACATAACTGAGCCTCCATTTCTTCATCTGTAAAATAATATTCAGTGATGCAATTTCTATTAAGTACAAGGCATAAAAAGGCTTCAACAGATGAAAGCTAGTCTCTCCTCTGTGGGCATCCAGATCTAAATGGGTTTGATATATTCACTGTTTTATATTTCAGTGATATAGTTTATCCTTATATAGTCTTTTGGGAGAAACATGTCATAAGCTTCCTAGATTTTCTACAATGAATGCATATAGATTTTTAAATCAAGGGCAGGACAGAAAAGCCTTATGTTTTTGATTCAAGGTGGCACCAACACGTGAAACACACATTTTAAACTCTCATCTAGAAATCACACTAAAATAATAGTATAGGACCTAAAAATAGAATAAAAGCAAGACCTTTGAGATGAAAGCTATAAAAAATTTTCTGAAAGACAGCAGGAGATAGAAATCTCCATATGTTTTTTTTTTTTTAAATGGCTGAGGAGGCTGCAGCCTAGAATATTCTAGGAGGTGGCTTCAGTGGAGAAGGAAGTATGGTCCTGGGTGCAGGTGTGACAAACAGGTATGACAGAGGATGAGGAGGAGCTGAAAGTATAAGGGTGAACTGGAAGTTGAGAACAAGGCAGGTAACTCCTCCTGCACCTCCCCTTCTCCCACTTACAGCAGACATGCCATCCAGCATTGATGCCTGGGGGAAAAAAAACCCAGAGTTCTCCTCTAAAGAAATATAGTGAACTATCAACCAAGAAGCAAGATGACAGAATTTTCCCACATTTTGTAATATGGTGGGTCTCCAGAGAGAAGCTGCCTCCTATACCACACCTTATAGTCTACAGGTTGCATATACATACTCATATCTCCCATTCAGCCTATTCTTTTAGATTCGAAAGCTGACCTTGGAGAAAATAGAAATGATTCAGGTAACATACAGACCTTTCAAAAAATGTGTATCACCATCTTCACAGAGTCTATAACACATAGCTCTCATAAAAAATACGTGTATACATATAAAGGGAGCTTTAGAAAACAAGAAGGAAATATCCAGTTATAAGATAAATAAGCCTTGGAGGGGTAACATATAACATGACAACTATAGTTAGTAATACTATATTGTATGTTTGAAAGTTGCTAAGAGAGTAAATTGTAAATGTTATCACAAGAAAGAAATTGTAACTGTGTAGTGATAGTTATTCACTAAACTTACTGTAGTGATTGTGTTGCATTTTATATATATATGTATATACCAAGTCATTAAGTTGTACACCTTAAATAAATACATTCTATATATCTCAATTAGAAAAAAAATAAGAATGAACTCCTTTGAAATAAGGAAATTTGTAACAAAAATTATAAAATCAATGGAATATTTGGAAGATAAAGCCAAGGATTTTCTCCAGAAAACAACAGCAATAATAAAAAACAAATCCAAGGAAAAAGACCATAGGAAGAAAAAAAAAGGATATAGAAGATCAATCCATTCCACTAATAAATATTCTACTAAGGGGCTTTAAGAAACCAAGGAGACCAAATGAAAAAATGAAAAAAAAAACATGTCCAATGTTCTATTTCCATTGTATTAGTCTTTATGCCACTTCAGATGTCTTAAATATTTCTTCGTAAAATAAGGAGCCAGATATAAATATATCATTGTGAATATATCATCTCAGAGTACTGAGAAAAAAAGAATATTCTAAATCTTCCAGAGAGAAGTGACAGCTCACTCACAGGAAATGAAAGTCAACTCTATTAGCTTCCTTAGGAGCAAATTTCTGAGCAAAATAAATTTGACCCAAAAGTACCATGCAAAAGCTATCAACTCTGAAGAGGAAGTAATCCTTTTCCTCCCTTTTAAGACGCAGGAGCTCATAGAGTTTACTTTGCACTACCTATGTCTGAAGAATTTCCTTGAAGATGAACACAAAATAAGAGGATGATATAGGACACCAAAAAAACCATGTCACTAACCAGAAATCGAGTGAAAGCAAATTTCAAGGTGACAGCTGAGCAGCTACTCTGAAAAAAAATCAGTCTGATTTAGAATGTGAATCAGAAGACTCCAAGGAGACACCCTCTAATAAGTAGAAGAAGAAAAAAATCCGATCAACCGAATAAATAAGGTATTCAGAATACAGTGAATAAGGCATATTATTTTTCATAATAGAAAAAGCAATCAGAAACTCAGGCGAAAATCAATTAAAATAGTAATTTGAATATACAGCAGCTTAAGAGGAGTGTGGTTTTGAATAACTGATAGAATATAAGAAAGGAGAAGAACATTTGACCTTGATGCCTAGCAGGTTTCCCTTTGAGAGATTTAAGGTTCATGACAGTGGAACTACAGAGAGGGGTGCATTTATTGCATGTTTTATGACTCTGTGATAAACCAGAGTCATGACTCATAAAAGAATAATAAAAGTTGTGACTCATAAAAGAGCTTTTTTTTTTTTACTTCAACACATAGAATAAATACAGTGTTATAGATGTTGTACAGAAGGCTTAATTATGATTACAAAACAGAATATAAATGTATTGACATTGATAATATAAAGGCTAAAGAACTGCTAATAGAGATGAGGAAACTAGGGAGGGAAGAGAGGTGGAAGAAAGAGTAGGGGCGGTGTTAACATCCTCCACGTAAAAGATGAGCAATTAAGAGGCACTTTTGAAAGCCAATGGCATAAGAAATAATTTTTAAATATCCTATTTACAGTTATAAAGAAACAAAAATAGTAATATGAAAATACAAATTGGGACAATGGAGGAGCTAAATCCTCATCCATGATAGGAGAAAATCAATATTTAATATCCCAAATTGACAAATCAAGAAGCAGTAACGTAAGTATATAATTTAGCTGCATTAGGTAACCACTAACAGAACTTGCAACATGAATGATTAACCATGGCTGCTTCTGGAGAGACAGGCTGGAAGTAAGGAGCTATGATAATGTGGGGACTGGTTCTTTCTCATTGTAAGTTTTTCTGCACTGTTTGAATTTTTTTACTGTGTGCTTTATTGTTTAGATTAAAAAATATCAGAAATTTTAAAGTCTAAGTTATGAAATGTATCCCATTTACAGAAAGTAATTTAACAGAGGTTCTAAAAACTCTGCTAAGGAATTCCCGTGTGGCTCAGCAGGTTAAGGATCTGGCAGTCGCTGGCTCAGTTTGCTGCTGTGGAGTGGGTTTGGTCTCTCGTCCAATAAACTTTCACGTGCTATGGCCGTGGTCAAAAAAAAACCCTGCTAATTGTCTGTTCTCCATAGCTGTAATGAAATAAAACTGAAGTTCAAAATCATAAAGCAGATGTATTTTGAGATAAGGAAAAATGCCTTTATTAATGAAAAATGATTTTCAAAATGTTTGCTTTGAGTTTAATTTTAAAAATGTTAATTGAAAATATGTTATGAAGACAACGATTGGTTACTACCCAAATATTTGACTAAACTAGATCTTTTTGTCTGTGCAACATTTTTTTGTTGGCTCTCAAATTTTGGTGAAATTAAAGAAAATGTTCTACCTTGGTTCTTAAGAGAAGCTGGGAAAAAGAACTGAGGGAGGAAATCTGCCCTTTAAAAATATTTTTTATAAGAAGTCCAACTTAGAATCAATTGCTCTGTTATATTTTATTACTGCGCATATAAACAGTTTAGGTTTTTAAATATGCTATCCTTATTTTTTAAGGATAAGAGAATGAATCCAGCAAGGCTTATTTTTTTTTTTTTACTATTTAAAAATTAGTTCGTATGTTTAATGTTTCTTCCTACTCCTAATAGGCCAATTATAATGCAACCTAATGATACTTATCACAGATTGGATTTTCCAGAAACAGATGCTGAAACAAAGTTTGGAGTGAGAGATGTTTATAGGTACCAATACCCATGAAAGTACATGGAAAGAACTGGCGGAGGAAGCAGGTGAACTGTAATGCCTTATAAAGCTCCTGGACCAGTGGGGAGCTCTAGAGTGTTGCCTAATAAAGTTGGACTGAAATGGCTGCTCCTTTATACCCCACCACTAGATGTGGGCTGTCCCAAGACAGACTCCAGACCTGGTCTCAGAACCAGCCGATCTTTGAAACTCAGGTGGACCCTGAAGATGCTGTCAGCTGGAAGTTCAATACTGATCACATTCCCCAGAGCTGAGCAGTGAACCTTCCTTGAGGGGAATCTGGGTAGCACATCTCTATGTCTATCTTATCACTGACTTGTGATTGCTAAATGCAAAAAGTGCTATCCATCTCATTGGGGAGAAACGTGTCTGGTAAGCTGAGCTTGTGGTTAGCTGTGCTGAGTCTCACAGTAACTATGGGAAATGGATTTGTAGGTTGCTTCAGCCATCCTTGCTTATGCTCAAAAATTATTTTAAGATCCACAGCTCCAAGCACTTGGAAATGTCCTTTTGTCAACTTCTGTTGACTCTACCTTCCTTGGCTTTGGATCTTGACTCTACCTCCCTACTGAGCTTCATCTGATTCACAACCTGATTTTGAGTGTTAGGACCCACTGCCATAAGAACCTCACCCAGACAGGAGGTAGAACCCTGCAGATCACCAGCCAGGTTTCATGGCACTCCATCCCCACTGTCAGGAACAGGATGTCAGACATATATGACACTGAAGCTGGACAGGTCAGAGGATTTGGCAAAGTCAAAGCAAGTCTGCCCCCAGTCAGAAGTGGTTTGAGAAGTCTTTGAGCTCACCACCCATTCATCAGCTGTCTTTGCCTGCAACCTTGATTTTCCTTAGGGAAACAACCACTCCCTTCTCAGGTCACGTGTGCCTGAGGTGGTCGGGTGGCTCAGTTCTAGTCAATCAGCCAGTCTGGATGTAGCAGTTGTGTCAGAAACAGACATTCAACCAGTCATGGCAATAAAACTCTGCTCCAAGACTTCTGTCAGAACGTATTTCTCTCCATAGGAAATGCTCTATGGAAGGCTGTTTTAAACCTCATTTCAGCCATGCCTGAAACAGGCATTCAACCACAGGAACCAATAAGTTCCTTTCTATATATAAACTAATTTGAAATGGATTTTTTCACTTGGATCCAAAAGAGTCTGGGCTAATACAGGTCTTCACATAACCTACTAAGCGCTGGTCCAGTCGATTTGATTTGATGGTGAGCTCACCACTCTTGTTTATACCAAATCAAAAGCCTCTTTGTAAGTTCACCCTCTGTTCTGTCCTTTGGAGCTATAGTGGGCACAGGCATTCATCCAAACATTTTGTCTATATCAGTGGCTCTCAAACTGGGCAGCACATCAGAATCAACTGGGAAACTTGAAAACTGAAGATTCTTGGGCCTCATCTTGGGTCTACAGAATCAGAATTTCTGGGTTTGTGGCCAAGGAATGTGCATTTTTTAAGCTGTGCAGACAGTTTTAATCTACTGCCAGATTTGAGTCACTGAGCTATATAACACCAAATAATTTTTCTATTAAAAGTAATAAATTGGTCAGCTGGAAAACAGTCATATACATGTCTCCTATGTGTTTGCATTCTGATGTTTACAGATTTGGTTCTTAAGTTCAAGAAGCAACACGTACCCTTCCTAAAGAGAAAATAGCCACTCTGGTGGAAGAAAATTTGAGTGTAAGAAAATTAAGTGGTTTTAACATGACACTATAAAACGAGTTTCAGGGCTTCTCACTTGAACTTGTAAGTGCTTTCATGGCCATATATTTTTGTAAAATTTAAGCAGTGCAATATTTAACTGCAGGTGGTTGAGAACACTCTTTCCACTTCAACTTCTCCTCAGTCATACTTCCCCTTGTGTTGGGCGGCATGGGAGGAACCATGGGCATTTTTGGATCCCGACTGTGGAAGCTAATGGGCTTGCATATAGTTTTGGTTTACTGGAATATTTATGTGGTCTACAGTCCCTTCCATGTAGAGTTCAGTTACTGTGAATTGATCCACTGCAAGAACAATTTTTAGGAATGGTCTTACCACCCACTGTACCAACATACTTTCCCTTGTAAAATGAAAATGCAGGGCTTCACAAGTCAACAAATAACAAATGCTGGAGAGAGTGTGTAGAAAAGCAAACCCTCCTTCAGTGTTGGTGGGAGTGTAACTTGGTACAAGCACTATGGAAAAGAGTATGGAGGCACCTCAGAAAAATAAATACAGAACTACCATATCATCTAGCAATCCCTCTCCTGAGCATATATCTGGATGAATTCAAAACATTCATTCAAAAAGATACATGTACCCTTATGTTCACTGCAGCATTATTTACGATAGCTAAGACATGAAACAACATAAATGTCCATCGACAGACAAATGGCTTATGAGGATGTGGTATGTATATATAATGGAATACTACTCAGCCATAAAAAAGGACAAAATAATGCCATTTGCAGCAACATGGATGGAACTAGAGATTCTCATACTAAGTGAAGTAAGTCAGAAAGAGAAAGACAAATACCATATGATATCACTTATATGTGGAATCTAAAATATGGCAAAAAATGATCCTATCTACAAAACAGAGATAAATCATGGCCATGGAGAGCACACTTGTGGTTGCCAGGTGGTAAGGAGGAGGGAGTAGACCGGCAGGGAGTTTGGGGTTGGTGCATGCAAACTGTTAACATTTGGAATGGATGGGCCGCAGGGTCCTACTGTACAGCACAGGGAACTGTGTATGCCCGGGTCACTTTGCTGCACAACAGAAATTAA
Source organism: Catagonus wagneri (assembly GCA_004024745.2). NCBI lineage: Eukaryota > Metazoa > Chordata > Mammalia > Artiodactyla > Tayassuidae > Catagonus > Catagonus wagneri. The sequence continues at coordinate 4,724,629 of PVHT021183688.1, forward strand.
AGAAACATTGTAAATCAACTATACCTTAATAAAAAAAAAAGGAAAGAAAATTCAGGGCCTCTTATGACCCTCACAATATGGCACAACATCAGGGACACTGAAGACAAGCTGGTGAGTGAGTGTTGTCAACTCAAATAGTATTTGAGATTGGTTCCTGCAACAAAACAACTTCTAAAATGCCTTGAAATCTTTTAGCTTATATATGAAAGACCCTTGAGGGAAGTTTTCCTAAAATTGACAACAATCCTAAAAATGTAAGTGCCAATACCAATAATAAGTGGTGAAGCCAAAAGAAAGCTTTCCACACTATCAATCATAAAAGGAATCATTCAATCCACCATCCTAGAGGGAAGTCTGATTCCTCTTGTTCTCTCAGTAGAAAGCATGATAAAATCATTGTTTCAAGAAGAATGTCCAACACATGCAGACAATAATTTTATTGAGTGCTATATCACATAGCTGATTATTAAAAAAAATTACTTTCTAGATTTTGAGATCGTTCCACAATCTATCAACTTTAAATGTTTTGTTGTTCTAGTGTTAATTTGTAAATTCTAAACTAATACTTGATTTTTATCTAATAATTTGAATTATTTTTCTTAAAAAGGGCCTCTAAAATTGTATGAGCTTCAATCTCGTAGATTTGCCCCTGGTTTATAGTGAGCATCTCACCCCTGCACACTGGCAGTGGATGTGATAGAACCTAATGGATTTGCCCTTTAAAAGCTGCCTCAGACTCCTGAAAACCAAATCTGCTTATTATTAAGCCAGTGAATATGCTGTTGACAGATTTAACGACTCTGTAGGAATGAGTCAGTAATGACTCTGAAGAAATCTGTGTCCAGACAGATAAATAATACATCATTTAAGGGTTTTTGAACTCTTACAGTGTTTTGGAAGAAGCTATTCTTGATGAGAAATTAGGAAGGAGGATATATCATAGCTTTGGAAGAAAAAAAATATATAAACTACCAATTATGATCAACCATTATTTATCTCTTGGTTTTCTCTATGGGAAAAATTACAAAATCATCATCATGTAAGGAAGCAATTAAGCAGATCTTGCCTAACAGAGCCCGTCCGGCTTGGCTCAATATAACTTCAGAATCCATTTGTTCTTTTCCAACAAGGGCATTACTGCAAGCAGGGTGGTGCATGGTTTTACAGAGGTGACACAAATAGCATATGGAAGTTATCACAAACACACTCAGGTCTCCATGCGCACTGAATCTCACCCCCAGCTTTAGCTCCTTACAGGCATTAGGGAGAAATCAATTCCTATGTTGACAGATGTGCTCCCTTGTCCTATGCAACCTACTTCCTGTACCACTTTGAATAATCTCAATATTTACAAAGCAGTATTGTAAAACCATTCATTTAAATTCCCTGTTCCAAGTGTTTTCAGTCATATCTTAGACCCATGGGATGTTAATAGGTTTATGAAGAAGAAAATTAGGTAAACACTGGTTTTCTGGTTTGGTTGCACGGATTTCTTTACATATTTGCATCAGGACTTTTTGGAGCTTTTAATAATGAATCTCTAAGTACAGAGTATAGAAGAATGTAGTTTGTAATCCTTCCCACAGTATTTGATTATAAACTTTTTTCATTGTTTTTGAGGAAAAGGGATCATAACATTGGGACATGTGGCTTTGAGCTAAAATTAAATGAGATAATGGAATGCAAATGCTTTGTATAACAAAACTAAACAAATTATATGATACTATGATAATCATTATTATTATATCAAGAACACTATGCTCAAAGGAATCAACTGATTCTTTTACTTCTTTCTACTGGGACAATTTAAGCTATCTGTTTAGATCTTTGAAAAAGACGAAGTAAGGCAAATGTATTTACTTGCATCATTTTCTGCTGTGATAGCTTTATTTTATGGAGAGGGTGAGAAAAATCATAAAATCTTCTAGTTATTAAACTTATCTCTACTGCCTAAATAACTTTCAGTACTTTTTTTGAGATTTTTCCATTACATTTATTAAAGAACAATGACTGTCATCACAATCCCTACCAAATTTCCAATGGCATTTTTTTTTCTTTTTAGGGCCACAACTGCAGCATATGGAAATTCCTGGGCTAGGGGTTGAATTGGAGTTGCAGCTGCTGGTCTGCGCCACAGCAAAGTGGAATGTAAGCCACATCTGTGACTTACTCCACAGCTGGTGGCAACATCAGATCCTTAACCTGCCAAGCAAGGCCAGGGATCAAACCCACATCCTCATGAACACTATGTCAGGTTCTTAACCAGCTGAGCCACAATAGCAACTCCCGCAAAGGCATTTTTGAAGAAATATGAAAATTCATTCTAAAATTCATATCTAAAAGAACCCTGAATAAACACAACAATTTTGAAGGAGAAGAATAAAGTTGGAGTTTCCACGTCTTGATTTCCAAATATATTCCAAAGGTACAGTAATAAAAACAGTGTGGTACTGGCATAAAGACAAATAGACTAATGGAATAAAATAAAGAATGTGAAAATAAATCCTCTCATATATGGCCAAATGATTTTTGACAAAGGTGCCAAGACCTCCCAATGTGGAAAGTACAGTCTCTTCAACGAATGGTGTTGGGAAAACACTGTTTCCCAACATATGCACATACAAAAGGATGAAGCTGGATCCTTATCTTATACCACATACAAAATTAAATACAAGTGGATTTGAGCCCTAAACATAAGACCCAAAACTGTAAAACTCCTAGAAGAAAATGAAGGGGGAAACCTTTATGACATTGGATGTGGCAATGATTTCTTGGATATGACACCAAAAGCACAGGAAACAAAGCATAATATGCAAATGTGACCACATCAAACTTAATCTTTTGTGCATCAAATGACACGACCATAGATTGAAAGGTAACCTATAGAATGAGAGTAAATACCTGCAAATCAGGAGTTCCACTTGTGGCTCAGCAGTAACAAACCCAACTAGTATCCATGAGGATGTGGGTTCAGTCCCTGGCCTTACTCAGTGGGTTAAGTATCTGGCATTGTCATGAGCTGTGGTGTAGGTCACAGACGCAGCTCAGATTCTGCATTGCTGTCTCTGTGGTATAGGCTAGAGGCTGCAGCTCTACTTCAACCCCTGGCCTAGGAACTACTGTATGCCATGAATGTGGCCTTAAAAAGAAAAAGAAAAAGAAAAGTCTGCAATTCATATACCTGATAAGTGATAAAGATATAAAGAACTTTTATAACTCAACCACAATAATCAAACAACCCAATTTAAAAGTGGGCAAATGACTTGAATAGACATTTCTGTCTATTCAAGATGATATATAAATGGTCAACAAACACATGGAAAGATGCTTAACATTGCTAATCATCAATGAAATGCAAAAATCAAAACCACAAGGTATCGCCTCATACCCAAAAGGATGGCTACTATATATATATATATATATATATATATATATATATATATATATATGCAAATATATATGCAAAACACGTATATGCAAAAAAACAGAAAATAACAAGTGTTGGTTATTATGTGAATGTGGAGAAATTGGAACTCTTGTGCACCATTGGCAGTATTGTAAAGTAGTACAACTGCTACAGAACACAGATTGTTTCCTCAAAAAATTAAAAATAGAACTACCGTATGAGTCAGCAATCCCAATGTTGGGTATATATCTAAATAATTGAAAGGAGGATCTTGAAGAGATATTGCATACCTATGTTCATAGAAGCATTATTCACAATAGGCAAGATGTGGAAGCAACCCAAGTGCCTATTGACAGATAAATAGATACACAAAATGTTCATACATACAATGAAATATTATACAACCTTTAAAAGTAAGGAAATTCTGATACATGCTACAGTATGGATGAAACCTGAAGACATTAGGCTGAGACAGGCCAGTGACAAAACGACAAATACTATAGGATTTCACTTTTATGAAGTATCTAAAGTAGTTAAATTAATAGAAACTTAAAGTAGACTGGCAGTTGCAAATGGAAATCAAGAGAAAGCCAAGGTAGGAATAATTATATCAGATAAAATACACTTTAAAATAAAGACTGGGAGTTCCTGTCATCATGCAGTTGCTAACGAATCCAACTAGGAACCATGAGGTTGCATGTTTGATCCCTGGCCTTGCTCAGTGGGTTAAGGATCTGGTGTTGCCGTGAGCTGTGGTGTAGGTTGCAGACATGGCTTGGGTCCCATGTTGCTGTGGCTCTGGCGTAGGCTGGCGGCTACAGTTCCAATTAGACCCCTAGCCTGGGAACCTCCATATGCCGCGAGTGCAGCCCTGGAAAAGGCAAAAAAGACTAAAAAAATAAAAATAAAATAAAATAAAATAAAATAAAGACTGTTATTGGAGTTCCCTAGTGGCCTAACTGGTTAAGGTTCTAGCATTGTCATTGGCTGTGGTTTGGGTCACTGCTATGGTACAAGTTCTATTCCTGGCCTGGGAACTTCTATATGCCAGACGAATGGCCAAAAAATTAGTAATAAAATAAAATAAAGATGGTCGCAAGACACAAAGAAGGACACTACATAATGATCAATCCAAGAAGAAGATATAACAACTGTAAATATATATGCATCCAACGCAGAAGGACCTAATTACATAAAGCAAATATTAATGGATGTAAAGGGAGAAATCAATGGTAATACAATAATAGTAGGAACTTTAGCACCCTACTTAAACTTACATCAATGGACAGATCATCCATCCAGACAGAAAAAATCGGTAAGAAAATACTGGCCTTAAATGTTACATTAGACTAGATGAACTTAACTGACTGATACAGAGAGAGCATTCCATCCAAACACAGCAAAATACATCTTCTTTTTAAGTGCACATAGAACATCCTCCAGGATAGAGCCCATGCTAGGCCACAAAACAAGCTCAGCAGGAGTTGTGACTGTGGTGCAATGGGATTCATGGTGTCCCTTCAGCATCAGGATGCAGGTTTGATCCCCTGCCTGGGTTAAAGGATCTAGAGTTGCTTCAGCTACAGTGTATGTCACAGCTGTGGCTCGGATCTGATCCTTGGCCTGGGTACTCCACTCAAAAAAAAAAAAAAAGAAAGAAAGGAGTTCCCTTCATGGCTCAGTGGTTAACGAATCCGACTAAGAACCGTGAGGTTGCAGGTTCGATCCCTGGCCTTGCTCAGTGGGTTAAGGATCCAGCATTGCCGTGAGCTGTGGTGTAGGTTGCAGACGCGGCTCGGATCCCGCGTTGCTGTGGCTGTGGCAAAGGCTGGCAGCTACAGCTCCTTTTAGACCCCCTAGCCTGGGAACTTCCATATGCCGTGGGTGGGGCCTTAGATAAGGCAAAAAGACACACAAAAAAAATTCTCCTTGGAGCCAGAACACTTAAGAGATTATAAATATAAAATAAAAGTGCTAAAAGGGTGAGAATTTCATGATGGGTCTGAAATGTTTTCATTTGAAGTTCCCTTTCTTTTCAAATTTTGTAATCGGCAATTAAGCACATCAAGGACTTGCTTGGCCCACACAGGGTCTGGCAAGTTTTTATTACTCAGAGCTCTGTAATGCATCCAACAGACCAGAGTCTCAGAGACTGAGCCATTTCCTCACCCCTCGCAGTCCATGGGCACTGGTAATACCTCTTCTTTCTGTTAAAGGGACAGTTAAATATTGCATGTATAGACACATCATCTTGGGCTTTATTCTCTCTAGAGAACTGAGACAATTCCATCTAATTTAGAGGTTAAGACAATCCTAGTGTTAGGCTGGAAAATCAAATGTCTTTAATATTTCACAACATTCAGCCAGGCTTTAGAGTTTGCTATGAAAGAAGGATCAGAGCAAACCATAGTAAGAAATGCAATATGGTTGCAGCTTTATTTACTCCAATTTGTGGCATCTAAGAAGCTGCTTTTCTTTTTATTAAAAATATTTCATGTTGGGGTTCCTATTATGGCTCAGCAGGTTAAGAATCCAGCTAGTATCCATGATGCGAGTTCAGTCCCTGGGCTTGCTCAGTGGGTTAAGGATCCAGCATTGCCACAATCTGTGATTAGGTTGCAGGTGCAAATTCAGCTGGGATCCCATGTTGCTGTGGCTGTGGTATAGGCCAGCAGCTCCAATTTGATTCCTACCCAGGGAACGTCCATATGCCACAGGTGCTCCCTAATAAAGGAAAAAAAAAATATTGCACCTTACTTTTGTTCTTCAAAGAGAAGATTCATAATTTAAAGAAGAAAAACATTTTTTTCCTTTTTTATATGGTTGCATCTCTAAGGCATATGGAGGTTCCCAGGCTAAGGGTCAAATCAGAGCTGCATCTGCCTGTGTCACAGCTGCGGCAATACCAAGTCTGAGCCAAATTTGTGACCTACATTGCTGCTCTTGGCAACGCTGGATCCTTAGCCCACTGAAAAGCAGGGTTCGAACCCTCATCCTCACAGAGACAACCCTGGGTCCTTAACCTGCTGACACACAGGAATTCCAAAGAACTTTTCTTAAACATATATTTTTTACCTAAGTATTTTTATAACATCTAATCAAAAGGCACTTATAAAAGTCACTTATAAAAGGGAAATTGTTTTTCTTTATAAACCGTACAGATTTGATTGAAGAGGTCTCAGGTTTTGGAAAGACCCTGGGGAGAAAAGTACATTGTCTGCATGCGTGTCCCGTTAACATTAGCTTTGCCATACAAAGGGTATGAAATGTTAGGAGGGGGAAGAAGCTGTTTTAGAATTGAGCCTGCAGCACGTTGGATTGCAAGGCACAATCTCTTGAGTGGCTCCCAGAGACCAAGTGGGGCAATTTTAGCCTCCCAGACTTTCCCAAGTAAAGAGAGTCCCTGCCTCCAAGTCCCGCATCACTTTGAAAAGATGTGGGTAACAAAAAGCTTCTCAGACCATGTATGGAAGAGAAGCAGGTCTTTAAGTTCACTGCAAAGAAAGCTTCCCTTTTTGTTTTTTTTTTTTTCTCTTTCCCCATTTTGTTCTTAGAGCGTTAATTGCTCCTATCCCTCCTCTTCAGATCCATGAACCCACTCATTCTGGGTTTTGGAGCAATGATTCACAGATGTCTGGAACGATAAGAATAGGGCTCCGTGCTCTTTCTTCTGACCAGCACCTGGGGAGAAGGGACAGGAGGGAAGGACTCACACTGAAAGGCCTGATTTTCCTCCCTGTTTCCACAGGCAACTTCTGGGCTCCCTGCACCCCCACCCCTTCCTTGATTTCTTAAGTCTGAGAAGAAAAGAACACAAGAAAAATATACTGCTGCAATCAAGATCATTTTAACCAATCCAATCAAAACTAAAGTGCTTAATGAGACCTTCAAAAACATAAGCATTAAGGAGTTCTGGTCATGGCTCAGTGGTTAATGAACGGGACTAGTATCTATGAGGACCTGGGTTTGATCCCTGCCCCTGCTCAGTGGGTTAAGGATCCAGAGTTGTGGTGAGCTGTGGTGTAGGCCGGTAGCTACAGCTCAGATTCAATCCCTAGCCTGGGAATCTCCATATACCGTGGCTGTGGCCTTGAAAAGACAAAATATATACATATACATAAGCATTATGAGTACTATTTTTGTAAGAACGATGCCATTCCCCCCTTTTTTTTTTACGGCCACACCGGGGGCATATGGAGGTTCCCAGGCTTGGGGTACAATTGGAGCTACAGCTGGTGGCCTACGCCACAGCCACAGCAACTCGGGATCTGAGCCGAATCTGCAACCTACACCACAGCTCACAGCAACGCCGGATCCTTAACCCACTGAGCAAGGCCAGGGATCGAACCCGCAACCTCATGGTTCCTAGTCAGATTCGTTAACCACTGCGCCAGGACGGGAACTCTCAATGATGCCATTCTTACAAATATCACAAAAAGTATGAAAGTAGCATAACAAACATCTGAATTTCTGTTAATGAGCTTCAACAAATTTCAAACATGTGATAACCTTATTTCTTCTACCCTCCAATTTTAAATGTATTTAACCATATATTTTTGTTTGCTGAAGTATACCGAAGCAAATTCAATATATCGCACTCTTTTCCTGTAATACCTCAGAGTATATTTATAACAGAGAAGAACATTTTTCCCCCAACCCCACCCTATAAAAACCAAAATCAGCAGTAATTCCTTCATCGCCTAATAAATGCTGGGACTCTGCCTTACCTGCACAGGTTTTCATTGGTCCAAAGGACGGACCCAGAACAACACATCAGTCTGACGCTTTTTCCTTCCTCTTCCCCCTGCAACCCCTCCGAGGTAGTTTTACCTGCACTGCTTCCAAGTCCCTCCCTCCCTTCTCCAAGGCGGTGGTCACCCTTCCACTTCCTTCGAGCGGTAAAAGCACAGTAGCGCCCAAGGAGATTTGCACGCATGCGCACATGAGCACACAAAGGCATCACGATTGAAAAAACAGTGGTTTCAGTTTAACAAGTGTATGTTATTCACTGTTATCCACTTAACCTGTTGCTCCTTAGGGCTGTTTGCATGGCGCCACATGAATGAATGCTGGACCACGGTTCAAACACATAATGGGAAATGAAGTAGCTTCTCTAATGGTAGGCGCAATATTTTATGTCCCCGATTTATAAGCGTCCTCCTCCCCATTTTTCTGGATAACAGCAAAAGAACAAACTTAATTTTGCCAACAACTCAGTCATCTCTCTTCCATTTTAAAAAAATCACCTTTTGGGGGAGTGAAATGACTGCTCCGTCATTTCAGGATTGTGTCCTCTTCCTCTTCCCCTTCCTTTCACTCCGAACGGCATCTGGTTCTAGGAAGACAGAGGCCGGATGTGGGGAGGAGGAAGTGGGTGTTTCCTGGCCCCTGGTCAGGTGACGGTCATCTTACCTTGGTCCCTGGCGCACCGAATGCTTCCTTGCTGTGACGTCCGCCCTCAGGTCCATCTGCCTTCTCCCTCTCCTAGTCATAATCTTCCACTGGACCCGTTGACCCTTCCGCTCCCCCTCATGGCTCAGGAAGTGCCACGTGCTCTCTTAAAGCAGGTGAATCAGGCAGTTGGGTGGTTGGCCGAGGTGTGCCTGAGTCTCTCTTCATGGATCTGCCCTACTGCCAATGTTACTCCCTTCTCTGGGCTTTTGGGGATTGGAATCTCCCCAGGATACACTCTGGAAATGAGACACAAACCTTCATGCCTTGGAATCCCCTAAAATATATATATATATCTGAGTTACCATTACCACCCCTCCCAGTTTTTACTTGGAGCGGTTCAACAAGAAAACCTTTTGCAAATGTGCCTGAACATACTTTTTCTGTAATCCCACCCTTTCAAAGCTTTTCCCCACATCTTAACTTGGGTCCCGCAGAAACCCAGACTCTGAGGTAAGAGGCAATCCCAAGGAAACACAAGTAGGCGAGTAGGAACAGGGAGCGGGGAAGGAAAGACAGCCACTGAAGTGTGCGCTGTCAAACCAGCCATCTCTGTGAGTGTCTGGAACTAAATTTCGCTGGGGAAACTCAGAGCAGAAACAGCACACAGACCTCAGAATTAACTCGCGGGAGGGGAGGGGAGCTGGGGCATACCAACGCCCCTTCGTCAGTGGTTGAAGGCTGCTCCAGGGAGGAGGAGGATATTAATTCCTCAGCACTCCAGGCATCGCGGGAGACTTGGCTACAGGAGCAAGTTAGTCAGGAAATAAATGCAGGGGCTGGCAGTTCCTATGACAAGAAATTTCTTTTACATTATTTTACATTTCATGGTAAAGTTCCCCAACTGGTGTACTGCAGCACACTGGATGGTCATAAAAGACTGGGTGATATTGATCCCTTCAGGCTTTCTGCAGCTAAGTGGTGCCTGGGGCTGCCACCATCCAAGAGCTAGTCACCAACTGTTAGCACCCTTGTTGGGGCTGCAGAGCTGGTGTGCACAAGGGAATAATCGCCCCAAAAGATGTCCACATCCTAATCCCAAGAATTCGTGACTATCTTTCTTTGTATGCTTGCAAAAGGAACTTGGATAGGATTAAGTTATGGATTTGAGATAGAGATCCTGGATTGTCCAGGCAGTCCTCCCCCCTTATCAGAGGGAGGCAGGAGTGTCATTGTCAGAGTGAGAGGGGATGTGAGTTCAGAGCGATGTGGCCATGAGCCAAAGAATGCAGGTAGCCTCTAGAAGATTGCAGGCAATAGATTTTCTCCTAGAGGCTTCAGAAGGAAAACGGTTTTTTTTTTTTGTTTGTTTTGTTTTTTAGGGCCACACCCGCAGCATATGGAGGTTCCCAGGCTAGGGGTCTAACAGGAGCTGTAGCCGCCGGCCTTCACCACAGCCACAGCAACGTGGGATCCAAGCCACGTCTGCGACCTACACCACAGCTCACGGCAATGCCGGATCGTTAACCCACTGAGCAAGGCCAGGGATCGAACCCGCAACCTCATGGTTCCTAGTCAGATTCGTTAACCACTGAGCCACAACAGGAACTCCCGGAAAACGGTTTTTGATCTTAGCTAAATTTACCCAATGGCTCTGGGTAAGTAATTTGGACCTTCATGTTTGACCTTATCCCCTCATCATTAAATGGGAATAGAAAAACAAAGGCCTTACAAAATAACTGTTGCAAAATATCTGCACTTTTAAGAGCAGAAGAGCCATTTTTCAAATGTCTTATAAAAAAAAATGTTAAGACACAAGAGTATGTGAGGCTCTTATGTATCTCCCATCTTGTTTAGACTTGATTCTGCTTAACTCTGGTATGTAGACCCTTAATTGGCCTGAATGACTGTCAGCTGACACAAAACCCAACCGTAATACCTATCAATCTGCCAGGTGGTATAAGTTCTGGGGCGTTAAACATTTCACAGGTTCGCGGAAGTAATGACAAATACACAGGATTATGAACAACTGGAGCCTCTGGCTTTTCTATTTTGGTGGCACCTCTAATAATTACACTTAGAGCTGAAAACTTAAAAAAGCAACCTCTAATAGTCCCTGGGAAGCAAAATAGACATATATTTTCTTGCAAAAAGTATAGTTTAAGCAGTGAAACACAAAGTAGTGACAAAGTATTGAAACATCGAAAGTTCAGTGAAACAGGAGTTCCCTTCGTGGCTCAGTGGTTAACGAATCCAACTAAGAACCATGAGGTTGCGAGGTTGCGGGTTCGATCCCTGGCATCGCTAAGTGGGTTAAGGATCCGGCATTGCCGTGAGCTGTGGTGAATGTTGCAGACGCGGCTCAGATCCCGCGTTGCTGTGGCTGTGGTGTAGGCCGGCAGCTACAGCACCAGTTAGACCCCTAGCCTGGGAACCTCCATATGCCACGGGGTGTGGCTCTGCATAAAAGGCAAAAAGACAAAAAAAAAAAAGTTCAGTGAAACAAGAAATCATGTGAGGAAAGGGGATTAATTTATTATATTAAGTATAAAATTGACCTAATTATTCTTGTTTTACTAATATTTTATGGAAACAAAATTAAAACAATAAATAGATGAATGGTTTCAATATTTATAAAATGACATTCTTAGAAAAAAATTCTTCATTAAAAAAATTATTCCTTCAGAAACATGAATATTAACAGAATAAAAGCACTTTCTTGGGTAACATGTTCTTAAATTAAAAAAAAACACTGTCAAAGGATAATTAACGCTTAATACAATGTGAAGTCATCCAACTAATAGTATTTTGTAGACTATATTTTTCAAGGATAATGGTCTAGAAAAATTCTGAGAATCAACTTTGGGAAATTAATCCAAAATATGGAAAAAAAAAACCCTATATGATGAAAATTTTAACTGCCACCTGATTTGCCCAAATATTTTACCCAAATATCCACTGATGGAAGAATGCTTAAGAAAATTATGGTAGAGTAATTGCAAAAAAAAAAAAAAGGTTAATCAGGGGAGTTCCCTCCATGGCACACTGGAAATGAATCCGACTAGTATCCGTGGGTATGTGGGTTCGATCCCTGGCCTCGCTCAGTGGGTCAGGGATCCAGCGCTGCCATGAGCTGGTGTGGAGGTGGCAAATGTGTCTCAGATCCCGAGTTGCTGCGGCTGTGGCATAGGCTGACGGCTGTAGCTCCAGTTAGACCCCTAGCCTGGGAACTTCCACATGCTGAGGGTGCAGCCCTAAAAAGCAAAAAAAAAAAAAAAAAAAGAGTTAATGGCCATTAAAATCATGTATTTATTCAAAAATATTTGTTGAGTGTCATATGCTAAGTATTATTCTAGATATTGGGGATAGAGAAGGGAACAAAACACAAAAATCTCTACCCCCTGGTCAGCTTACATGAATAGGAGGTGGGATGCACAGTAAATAAATCGGGTAATTAAATATGACATGGTATGCAGTGCTGGCTTCATGGGCTTGCAACAGCCCTGAGCTCAGCAGGACCCCCTTCTTATTTTAATGCTCTGCTGTCGACCTTTTGTTTTTGTTTTTGTTTTTGTTTTTTGTTTTTTGGCTTTTGTCATTTTAGGGTCGCACCCAGGGCATATGGAGATTCCCAGGCTAGGGGTCTAATCAGAGCTATGGAGATTCCCAGGCTAGGGGTCTAACTGGACCTGTAGCTGCTGGCCTGTACCAGAGCCACAGCAAGGTTGGATCCTTAAGCCACTGAGCGAGGCCAGGGATTGAACCCACAACCTCATGGTTCCTTGTCGGATTCGTTAAGCACTGTGCCACTATAGGAACTCCTTTTTTTCTTTTTTTTTCTTTTTGCTGCTGTCAACCTTTTAAAAATTTTAACAAGGGCCCCACATTTTCAATTTTCACTGGACTCCACCAATTAAGGGTAAGAGGGACAGGAAGTAGGGAGGCGACTGACACTTTTCAGATCAGATGGTCAGAGTAAGCACCACTGATGTGATATGTTTGAGCAAGAAAATGAAAGCTGTCTCAGTTATAAAGATTATTAATAGTATGTAGAAATACTTACTACATATTTGTTTAATTGTTTCAATTGAGTAAAAAAATGGATTTTCTGGATTTAGGACAAAAGCCTTGAAAACTGCTCTCTCTCCCTCACTCCTCACACCAGCAAATCCTGTCAGGCTCACCCGCACAAAATCCAACCAGTTTCACCCAATCTAAGTACCCTTCTCTCTCTGGTTTGTTAATTAGAGCCACTCACCCAGGTTTCCAGCCTCTAAACTAGTCCCCTCTTAGCTATTCTTCACACATCAGTTACATTGATTCTTTTCAAACCTAAATTGATATGTACCTCTCTGCTCAAAACGTTCAATGGCTTCTCATTTTACTCTAAATTATTTTTTTTCTTTTTGCCTTTTCTAGGGCCGTACCTGCGGCATATGGAGGTTCCCAGGCTAGGGGTCGAATTGGAGCTGTAGACACCGGCCTACACCACAGCCACAGCAACACAGGATCCGAGCTGCGTCTGCAACCTACACCACAGCTCATGGCAACGCCGGATTGTTAACCCACTGAGCAAGGCCAGGGATTGAACCCACGACCTCATGGTTCCTAGACAGATTCGTTAACCACTTGAGCCATGACAGGAACTGCTCTAATTAAAAATTTAAAAAGCCCTGAATGATCATCCCTACCCTGACCCTCTCTATGGCCTCAACACTCCCAATCCTGTTATATTTTTCTTCATAGCACTTTTCCACTTCCTATCATATCATTTTAAAAATATCACACACATATGCACATACACTAGAATATAAGCTCCATGAGGGCAAGCATTTTGGCTGTTTTTTTTCACTGTTTTATATCACCAGCTTCAAAAACACTGACTGGTCAAGACCTCATCAAATTTAGAAGATTAAAAATAACAGGAGAGTTGCCCTCGTGGCTCAGCGGTTTACGAACCCGACTAGTATCCATGAGGACACTGGTTCGATCCCTGGCCTCGCTCAGCGGGTTGAGGATCCGGCATTGCCATGATCTGTGGGGTAGGGCTCAGATGTGGATCGGATCCAGCATTGCTGTGGCTGTGGCATAGGCCGGCAGCTGTAGCTCTGACTCGACCCCTACCCTGGGAACCTCCATATGCTGCTGTTGCAGCCCCAAGTAGACAAAAGACAAAAAAATTTTAAAAAATAAAAATAACAAAAAACACCCCACTCTCTGGCACACAGTAGACACCATAAATAGTAATTTGAATAAGTCTAATTAAAGTAAAGCAAAGTACACGTAAAATTATTATAACTAATTAAAAATATTTGCTTCTAAGAATAAATTCAAGGGTAGTTAAAAACTATCCTGACGTGTTGGGTTACAGGTAATTTTAAAATTCTCTTTTCTGAGTTTTCTTTAAGTTAGTTTTACTGTTTCTATGCACAGTTAAGACATGCCATTATCTGGGGGAGATGGGATTAAGATAGCGGAATGGGAGAAATGGAGCTCAACTTCTCTCACGAAAACAACAAAATTACAACCAAATGCTGAGCAACCTTTAACCATACGGACTGGAAACTTTCAAAAAGATATTTTATTCCAGAAGACAAAGAGGAGGCCACGTCCGGAGGTATATCCTTTCCAAAGAGCATGGGATTTGATTTTTTAATAAAGCCCATACGCTAATATCAAAAAGGAAAAAAAGAATCACTATTATCTGGAGTTCCCTTCTTGTAGCAACAGAAAGGAATCTGCCTGGGAACCATGAGGTTGGGGGTTCGATCCCTGGCCTTGCTCAGTGGGTTAAGGATCCAGCGTTGCTGTGGCTGTGGTGTAGGCCGGAAGCTATGGCTCCAAGTTGACCCGTAGCCTGGGAACTTCCATATGCCACGGGTATGGCCCTAAAAAAAGCAAAAAAAGAATCACCATTATCTGCACATTGTAATAAGTATTAAGATATCTTAATGCAATAAACGACAAATCAGATGTTTCCTTGGAAGGCTTTTTTCAAGACTGCTTAATGGATTTTACTTAAAGTGATACAGATGCACAGTGAGCAGATATGTCTTGATCCCAGTGAATTTTAGCAGCTTGTCACTGCAAATCCCTGAAAACTGACTGGATTTAAAAAATTTAATTTTTATTCTAGAATGGTAGTATTTATTTTTTTACTTTTTACCTTTTTTTTTCTGGCTGTGCCCCACAACATGTGGAAGTTCCTGGGTCAGGGATTGAACACGCACCACAGTAGCAACCTGAGCCACAACAGTGACAATGCCAGGTCCTGAACACACTGAGCCACCAGGGAACTCCTAGATAATTTAGACTGACAGAAAAAATTACAAAGATGGCACAGAGAATTCCCATATACTCCACACTGTTCCCCCAGGCTTAATATCTTTCATTAATATGCCACCTGTATCATAACTTATGAACCAGCATTGATACATGATTATTCATTAAAGTCCATGCCTTATTCAGATTTTCTCAGTTTTTATCTAATGCCTTTTTTTGGTTCCCTTCCAGGATATCGTATCATATTTAAGCATCCTATCTCCTTAGGCTCCTTCTGGCTGTGACAGTTTCTCAGGCTTTCTTTTTGATGACCTTGACAGTTTTAAGGGGTACTGGTTAGCTATTTTGTAGAATGTCCTTCTGCTGGAATTTGCCTTGTGTTTTCCCCATGATCATGTGGCTTATGGGGTTTTGAAAAGACTATCACCAAAAGTGCTATTCTCAACACATCCTATCAAGGGTATGTGTGATCAGTTTATCGCTATTGACGTTAACTTTGATCACCTGGTCATGATAGTTTTCGTTTTGAATTATTCGTATTTATCAAAAAAAAAAAGATAATTTCCCTAGAAGAAGCATCTCTTGGTTTTTTGTTTTTGTTTGCTTTTTTTCTTTTTATAGCTGCACTGAAGGTATATGGAAGTTTCCAGGCTAGAAGCCGAACTGGAGCTGCAGCTGCCAGCCTACACCACTGAGCGAGGCCAGGGATGCAATCCAAATCTTCACTGACACCATGTTAGGTTCTTAACTGCTGAGCCACGGCAGGAACTCCAGCACCTTTTTAATCACTCTCATTTAGGCCAATTTGGGTAGCTTCTTCTTTCTTATCATTTTTATGGTACTTACTATGTACCAGGCACTGTTTGAAGCTTCACATATATTAACTCATTTTAAGTCCACGACAACTCTCTGAAGTAGCTACTACTCCCCCATTTCACAGAGGAGAAAACTGAGGCATAGAAAAGTTATTTTTCCAGGTATTACATTGCTAGTAAGTGGTACAGGCAGTCTGGCAGCAGAGTGCTTGTTCTTGACTATTAGACCATACTGCTTCTATACTAGGAGAGAGCACTTATCATCATGAACAGGGCATAATCTTTTTTTCCTTTGCCCTTTATTTTACTTAAGTGTATTTGATGTACAATATTATATAAGTTACAGCTGTACAATATAGTGATTCACAATTTTTAAAGGTTATACTCCATTTATAGTTATTGTAAAATATTGGCTCTATTCCCCATGTTGTACATTATATTCTTGCAGCTTATTTTATTTTTTTATTTTTTATATTTTGATTTTTAGGGCTGCTTCCGCGGCATATGGAGGTTCCCAGGCTAGGAGCTGAATCAGAGCTGTAGCTGCCAGCCTACACCACAGCCACAGCAACGCAGGATCTGAGCCGCGTCTGCGACCTACACCACAGCTCACGGCAACACCGGATCCTTGATCCACTGAACGAGGCCAGGGATCGAACCTGCAATCTCATCGTTCCTAGTCAGATTCGTTTCCGTTGCACCACGATGGGAACTCCCCTTGTAGCTTATTTTATACATGGTAGTTTGTACCTCTTAATCCCCCATCCCTACACTGTCCCTCTCCTCTTCCTTCTTCCCACTGGTAACCACTGTTTCTGTGTTTTCTCTATCTGTACTTCTTTTTTGATATATTCATTAATTTGTTGTATTTTTTAGATTCCACAATAGTAATATACAGTATTTGCCTTTCTCTATCTGACATATTCTTTTGCATAATATCCTTTATGCAAATGAAATTGCTGCAAATGAAAAACTTCATTCATTTTTATGGCTGGGTTGTATTCCACTGTATTTTTTTTAAAGAAAACCAGTTTTTTTTTAATTCATTAATTTTTGGCCAAACCCGGGGCCTGCAGAATCCATTGTATATTTATACCACATGTTTTTTAACCATTCATCTATCGATGGACGCTTAGGTTGCTCTGTTATCTTGGCAATTTTGAAAAAAATGCTGCTATAACCATTGGGATGCAGGAGTTCTCGTCGTGGCGCAGTGGTTAACGAATCTGACCAGGAACCATGAGGTTGCGGGTTTGATCCCTGGCCTTGCTCAGTGGGTTAATGATCGAGCGTTGCCATGAGCTGTGGTGTAGGTCACAGACGCGACTCGGATCTGGCGTTTCTATGGTTCTGGCGTAGGCTGGCAGCAACAGCTCCAATTAGACCTCTATCCTGGGAACCTCCATATGCCGTGGGTGCGGCCCTAGAAAAGACAAAGAAAAACAAAAAACGAAAAGAAAACATTGGGATGCAGGTATCTTTTTGAATTAGTGTTTTTGTTTTTTCAGCTATTTACCCAGGAGTGGAGTTGCTGGGTCATGCGGTAATTCTAGTGCCTTTTTTTTTTTTAAGTTTTATCTCTGCAGTTTATGGCAATGAGATCTAGCTCCTGAGGTAAGCTCTTAATTGATATGCTTTGTCTTGATGAAGGCAATTCTAATTCCAGCCAACCCACCATTCCCATGAGCCCTCCTGCCATGCACTGATGTGGAGCGTCCAGTTGTCCACAGAATTAAGCCCAGCCCCACTGGTGTGGTTCTGAGCTTCTCTGGAGAGCCAGTCACTGTTGAAGAAGGCCACTTACCACGCGCTCAACAAACCTGCTTTCCCTGCGCTGCCTTGAATGTCTTTTCCTCTGCGACTTCCTAAATCCCTGCACATGAGTCTGTGGAAAATTCCCACAGCAGTAATAACTTCTCTCTCTTCCTTATTCCCACCATACCTTGTCCCTGGACCACAGACTTGCCTCATTCTGCCTCCCGGTTTTTTGTTTGTTTGTTTTTTGTTTTAATGGCCGCAACAGCAACATATGGAAGTGCCTAGCCAGGGTCTGAGTCCTCGAGCCGCAGGTGCAACCCAAACCATAGTTGCGGCAATGCCGCTGCGTCCTTTAACCAACCCACTGCACGGGGCCCAGGATTGAACCCATCCCTCTGCAGTGACCTGAGACGCTGCAGTCAGATACTTTTTTTTTTTTTTTTTTTGTCTTTTTGCCTTTATCTAGAGCCGCACCAGCGGCATATGGAGGTTCCCAGGCTAGGGGTCTAATCGGAGCTGTAGCTGCCAACCTTCCCCACAGCCACAGCAACGCAGGATCTGAGCCGCTTCTGCAACCTACACCACAGCTCATGGCAACGCCAGATCCTTAACCCACTGAGAAAGGCCAGGGATCGAACCCGCAACCTCACGGTTCTTAGTCGGACTCGTTAACCACTGAGCCACGAAGGGAACTCCCAGATACTTTTTTATTTCATTTTTAAAATGATTTTTACTTTTTCCACTATAGTTGATTTATGCGGTCAGATTCTTAACCCACTGTACCACGGAACACCTGCCTCCCAGTTTTGCATGCATATTTACTATCCTCGATTAAATTCTTGGTTCCTGGAGGCCAGGTATCTTATCACACAGCGATAATGCCTTCCAGAATAGGACCTCAATAAATGTCAAATTGAATCAACCCAGTTTCTATTTTAAAATGTCAGCTGTTTGATCGACTCATTTACTACTTGCTTCTGAGAGGCATTATCTGCCTAGACATCTATTCTTCCAATACTACCAATGAGATTTCACTTTGTCCTCATATTTTACACAGGACTTTATTTATTACGGCTGACAGATCAATAATGAGCAGTGAAATTCATAGGTCAGCCCTTCTTGTGGCCTTTCTGATGGTGATGCTATCTGTATTTCTTTCTTCTTTTTTTTCTTTTTTTGTCTTTTTGCCTTATCTAGGGCTGCACCCGCGGCATATGGAGGTTCCCAGGCTAGGGGTCTAACAGGAGCTGTAGCTGCCGGCCTTCGCCACAGCCACAGCAACGCGGGATCCGAGCTGCGTCTGCAACCTACACCACAGCTCATGGCAACGCCGGATCTTTAGCCCACTGAGCAGGGCCAGGGATCGAACCCACAACCTCACGGTTCCTAGTCAGATTCATTAACCACTGAGCCACGACGGGAACTCCTACCTGTATTTCTATCTTTGAAATAACAGAAGAGTGGAAGACTCTGTCACTGTCACATGAACCCTCTGGGCCTCTCTCACAGGGCATTTGTGAGGATTATTAAGATCAGGAATAGAAACTTCGGATAGAAACTGTAATGAGTGTTAATGGGCTTGGGACTGTTCTGTATATATTATGTGTAAAACAAGTTCAGTCTTCACAACAGACTTACGTGGTAACTATTCTCATCCCCACTTTATAGTCTGGGAAACTGAGGCACAAAGAAGCTAAGTAGCAATCCACTGTTACACAGGGCAGGAGGAGCAGATCTCGAATCTGGCCTCAGGGCAGTCAATCCCCACCCCCTGTAGGAAACACCTGTTTCCCACTAAGTCCTTTGTGAAACAGCTGCCCCCAAAACTTAAACATTCACTCTATTTAGATTGTCGATAGAGGAATGTATACATGAGGTTACCCGAAACCACTGCTGTCTCCCATTGACTCTTGGAAAGAACACAATTCAACAAACACTATCTAATATATTCAAGGCACGAGCAGGATTCTTGCAAAGCCAATTCAAATCCTGATGTAAATTCTGAGTTCCTTGTTTCTGACTTAAGATCTCTTTCAACACGTCTTTCACCACAGTGAAAACCTAATTCCTGCTTGAATGACCAAGCTTCATTACACGAGGCTGCCGGCAGTGAGCACCAGGCTTCACAGTCTCCATCATGCAAACTTACACTCTTGCATCATTCCACTAATAGAAACCCCACATGATACTTTGTAAGTCCTAAAAGTGAGTGACTCATCCTAGGACAGAAAATTATTGGAAATGCTTGCTTAGAAAACTAGCCAAACACAGAGAGTAAATTCCAGCACAGTTAACCAAATTCTGGCAAATGAGGATGATTCCAACGACAGAATGCATTACTGATAAAAACCAAGCCTGGATCTCTCAAAGAGGGTGCCATGGCTTCTAAGTTACCATAAGCTATGGAAGACATGCCCATAACTACCGAATAATTACTTTGAATGGTAATGCTCACTTTAGTTGCACTGTTAAGAACTGGGAGATGTTTCTGCCACTGGTTACACTTTAGCCAAATTGGTGACTTTGGTGTAGATCCTCAGTCAGGGGTGATTTGGTCCCAAGGGACATTTTTGGTTGTCAACACTAAGGAGGGTTGCTACTAACAGCAAGTGTGTGAAGACTGGGGATGCTGTGAAACAGCTGACCATGCACACAGCAGCACTCCCAGCAAAGCATCATCCAGCTCCAAGTCAACAGGGTTGAGCTTGAGAAACCCCAGTGTAGCCACATGTCTGTTTCTCAATTCTTCCTTTCAGTAGTGAGAATGCATAACAGGTTGAAATTCTGAAATCTTAAATGCTTTGCCCAGATGCATGCCGCATGCAGATACAGAGACCTTCAGAACTCCTCCAGTCCCCTTTGGCATGGAGGTTGCATATATCCTAGGTGGGTGGGAAGGACAAGGATATAAATGCAGACCAGCCCCTCTTGTTTCCAAATGTCTCTTCTTCCCATGCCCTGTTTAAAATTTTTTCCCTATAACTGCATTATCTCTTCTCAGCACAGGATCAATCAGGGCCTAAAGTAGAAGAACACAGTTTAAAATTGTGCCTAAAATGCACAGTTCCAGGCTCTTCACAATCAAACAGCTAAAGGAGGGAAAGAGAAAGGAGAGGACAGGAAGAGAAGGACAGGAATTTAAGGCCTTCCACTGCTGTTTGATTTGTGTAACTTTGTAACATTAAGGTCTTTTTCTGATGTTCTATAACCCTGCTGTTCACTGTTCACAGCCTCCATCCCAAAATGACATAGCTTAAAAAAAATCACATTTATAAAATTTGAAACTAGGAAATGGAAAGTGCATGGTTTTTAATGAGCTTCACCTAAGCTCTTTCACACTTGACATCAATCACATTCTCTAGCCACACAGAGTAAAAAGTATATTTATTTTCAACTGTCATAGGAACACTACTTATGACAATTCCTCCTCTGGTCTGCACATCGGTGGTTCACTGGTATCTTTCTTCCCTTCTTTCTCTTCCTTCAGCTTGATTCCTATTCATCCATCCTTTCCACCAACATCCCCTGGGGTATCTCGCTGTCTTTTGCAGAGAATCCAGAGAGAAACGGGAACACTCCCATCTCAAGGGAACCCAGAGAGCCATCCTCTTTCCCTTTCTTGTTGGGTTTGGGGAGGCTCTCTCTTCTTAGGGTGAGGACCAGCCTGGAGAAAGAGGGGAACAGAATCTTCTTGTTAGGAATGTCTAAACACCACCCCTCACGTGGTCCCCAAACCCACCACTACTATATCCTACTCCGTGTTCCTCCATGAAGTGCTACTTCTTGCTAACATGCTCAGATGGCTTCTCTTGGTTTTAATAAAATCTGGAAGATCTGTCTCATGTTACTCATAAAGTTTTCGGGTCTTTACATCTGTGTGTTAAAAGTTTAAGTGGACCAAGGCAGTGAGTGATGCCAGGGGCTAGGTTTAAGGTGGACCTTAAAATTTCTGTGAACCTCTTTGACAACAACACTTCCCCCTCTCTGGCACCATAACCCGCACAGCGCACCCAGGAAGCTGCTATCTCCATCCCGCGTGGTCGTGGTCACCGTCAGGAAATCAGCAAGATCTGGCTATGTCTCCTTAAAGCTCAGGAAGCAGTATTTCGGGGCGGGGGGAGGTATTGTTGGCTCCAAATTTTCTTCCAAATGGTGAAAGGAAAATGCCATCCCTCGGCTTCCACCCTGAGAAGAACGCTGCAGGGCTGCCCAAGGAGCTGGGCTTTGCTAATCAAAGCGGAAAGTGTAAATAGCTTGGTGATGACTGGCTTTCGCCCTTGGACAGAGAAATGAGATCACGATTTTCACGAAGGACTAGAATCACCGCTGCCGCCACTGCTGAGGCTGCTGCTTCCCCTCCCTGTGCGGGTCCTCATTACATCACCGGTGAGCTCCTGCGGGTTGGGGGAGAGGAGGCTTTGCCAGGGACCCAGCCCCAGACCAAGAATAAGCACGGAATAACAAGGATACAGGGAGGAGGGAGGAGGGAGAAGGAGAAGGAAAAAGCAGGACCAGGTTTCCCACCACCACCTTGAATGCGTGTATGAGGGAGGGTGCTGCATAGGCGCCAAATCCTTAAGCAGCCGCACCCCAAATTCCATACCTGCATCGCCCTCCGCCTCGGCGTCCCCCAGTCACCCTCAACTCCCAGTTCCAAGTCCAACAAAAACCAATATCCAAAGCGGCCAGGGAAGCTTCCTTGAGAGGCCCAAGGGGGACGGCAGAGAGGCTCCCGGGGACTGGGCGGGACCGCGGCGCCCGCGCCTCCTTGGGGGAGTGGGGCGGGAGGCGGTCGCCGCGGCGCCCCCGCCCGGCCCAGCCAGCAGTGCCTCCCCCGCCAGGCGACAGCAGCCAGAGGGGGGAGGCAGAAGCGCCTCCTCCCCGCCCTGAGCCGGGACGACGGCACAGGGGGAGGAAGGAGCCTCACCTTAACCCCGATGAGGGGCGGATCATGCCATGGCAGCGCCGGCGAGCGACAGCGGCGGCGGCGGCGGCGGCGAGCAGAGCCCAACCAGCAGCCCTGGGAGCTCGACAGGAGCCGGGACCACCGCGGCGGGAGCCCGAGACGGTGGGGAGGCGGGAGGCCGGAGCGCAGAGGTGGCGATCTCCAGACTCCCTCCGCTCGAGGACTACGAGTGCAAGATCTGCTACAACTACTTCGACGCAGACCGGCGCGCGCCCAAGCTGCTGGCTTGCTTGCACACCTTCTGCCAGGAGTGCTTGAGCCAGCTGCAGCTTCGCGCCGCCGCCGCCGCCACCGCGCCTGAACGCCCGCTGCGCCCGCCGCCTTGGCACGGCCCGCCCGGCGCCATCGCGTGCCCAGTGTGCCGCCACCGCACGCCGCTGCCCGACAGCCGCGTGCATGGCCTGCCCAACAACACCAAGCTCGCCGAGGCCTTCCCGCTGGCCCTGCGTGCCGCGCGCGACCCGCTGCCCCAGGACCGCCTCCCGCCGTTGCCCGTGCGCCGCCCTTCGCCCGCCGCGGCCCTTTCGCCCGCCCCGGCCCAGCTGCCACCGCCTCAGCCCGCCGAAGACGCGGCCAGCGAACCACGAGCCCGCGCCGGCCTGCGCGCCCCAGGCGCCTACGAGAGCTGCCAGAACTGCAAGCGCGCTGCCCTCACCGCCGGCTGCGTCTGTGTCGTCTTCTCCTTCCTCTCCATGGTGGTGCTGCTCTTCACCGGCCTCATCTTCGTCAACCACTACGGCGGTGGCGGGGCCGGGGCACCCCCCGGAGGCGGGGCGCCCCCTGGCGCAGCCCCGGCGACCGGTTCGCCCTCGCCTTCGCCGGTGGGGCCCATCTGCCTGTCGGTGGCCAGCATCCTGGCGCTCTTCTCGGTCGTCGTCACTTGGGTCATCTGCTGGCTCAAGTACCGGCCCGACGGCGCGACCGCTGGCTCGGCTGGGGGCAGCGGCCCGAGGGCGCGGGGCGCAGCGGCGGGGGGCGAGCGGAGGAATGACACGTAGCGGGGCCCCACGCCTGGCCGCCCTCCTGCACCGTGAGCTCCGCGCAGCCCAAGAGGAGGGGGCCTCTGGCCCAGTGCGCTAGAGCTTCTTCACCCTTTCCTTGCGGCTCCCAGATACGCACCCCCCATCGCCCGGCCACTGCGGAGTCTCTTGCCTTTCACGTCCCCTCGTCCGCGCTGCGCCAGGGAGGAAAACCGAGGAGGCGGGGATGAAGGTGAGGAGTCGCGTCATCTCCACGGACTGTGCAAGGTTAACTTCCGCTTCAGGCACCACCCTCATTCTCACCCGAGTGCGCAGCCTACTCTCCCTGGAGTCTGAGGATTTGCAAAGAGAGGTGGAAAACGGAGTGGGACCCCCGCCCCGCCTGGAAGCTGACTTTCTGGCAGCTGCGTCTCGAGTTAAAGAAACTTTAATGGTATAGGTGCGCGCGTGCGCACGTGTGCCGCAATTTTGAATGGACCGGAACTGTCCAGAGGAAGAAGGAATGAGATGTAAACTTGAGAGGAAGGTTTCCCTGATTCCTGGAGGTCCGAGAGTGAGTGAGTGGGAGCGCTGAGAGTGCTGTACACCCCCCGGGGCACGGCGCGGGTGTGAGTTGGGCGACTGGACAGACCAAGCGCTCGCATCTGGGTGCGTTTGGACAGGTGCACAGCACGTGTGCGCGCTTGGATCTGCCTCCAGACTCTTCCGAGCAGGGAAGTGGCGGCCCGCACAGGGCAGTGGAACCTACCCTCGCGGCCGGGCAGAGTCCAGAAGTCCCATCTCCTTGAAACCTGTGATTGTTCTATTCACGGCATTGCTATTGGGAAGTCATTTCATCCTCTGTGACTGGACTCAGGGAACTTAAAGAGGCCGTTCTCCCTTCTCGTCTCAAAACTGACTTACTGTTGCCCCCACCTGGAAGATATTGAAAGCTATTCACGCAGAATAGAAACTGCAGGCTTTCCCTGCCTTTTTTCTTAATTTCATTTTTAAAATAATTTATTTTAGGATATATAAATCTGGAAATGCTGTGCATTAAAATTCCCAGAAAAGTTGTTTGATAAGCAGTAATATTTCTCCTGTACCTCTAGTCCAAATACATTTCAAAATTAGGAGCAGAGAATAAAGGCGTGTTAGTAATTAATTCAAGATTTTATACTGGAAAACAACAAATGACTTTCAATTATCTGATAAAATAGAAAATAGTTCCCAAAGACTAAACTAACAAGTCAACTGACAAGCCTTTCTTCCTTTTAAGTATATATTATACTTACCAGAAAAATATTATTTTTAATTTAACTCTTTGATATGATTAGAAATCATTGAAATGTTCACAGCCAATCACATTAGATGAAAAATAATACATACCTATCCAATTTTGTAGCTAAAAAGATGAATTGGGAGCATACATTGCAGGTGGATTACATGTTTTTTAAAGAAAAAAAACCTAGTTGTTCCAAATGTATTTTATATGAAAACATTCTTTATTCCATCTTTTGGAATTTGGAATAAGACAAAGTTTTCATTCCTAAAAATCACAGAAGCTATTGAGGGTATGTTATTATTCCTCATGTATTTACGCAAGCTGTCTGCATGATATCCTGAAAGTATTCTATTAACTGAACTTGAATGGAACATTTGTATCTATGGAGTGAAATAATTTATTGGCCATCGATAAATGGCGTGGCTGCAGTTGAGAAATTTCAATATGGTGTGTTTTGTGTCTGCACTGTCAATAAAAACCAGAAGCATTTATAGAAAAACCTATTTTAATGAAACTTATTTCATGAGGAAATTGCTCCAAGTTATTTGGGCTGCACTTTTCTTCCTGAAATACATGTCATCATGCAAATTATAATTTTACATTTTGAATGAGGCTGAGAGAGAAATAACTCACATACAGGAGGACATTGCTGGGGGGGGCAATTTCATGTAATTATTTATAGGTTTAATGGAACTCTTGAAGGCACAGCGAGATCTGTTGCATTCTAAAGGCTTACCCATTCACTACTATAACATTCCCCTAAAACTAAACTCTGTTAGGTTTTGTTCTCAGTTTCTGCAAAATGTTTTCACGTTCCCAGTACGAAGAATCACATCTCAGAGATTGGTTTGAACTTAATTTTACCTCCAGCAAGTAATTTGTGTTATTTTTATTTCTATATTCACTTTTATCTTTTATTCTTTATCTCCAGTGCTGAGATTCTGCTATCATTCACAGCTGTTTAGTTGTACAAGTGCATCTACACATGTGTAATTATTAGCATGTATACATGCTAGTAACAGAACTTGGCTTTGTGGATACACCTGTGTACATGTGGACACACACACACACACACACACACACGTTTGTTATTTCACACCTTTAAACTGACAACCTAGAAGTTCTGTCTAAAGTTACTTGAGGACCAGCTTACTACTTAGAGAGTTTATTTATGTTCCAAGAAGAAGTTATACCAGTGACATAAACTGAATTAGTCCTCATAAATGGGAAAGAGATCTTTGAATTTGCCTGAGTCACAAGACAAGCCACATTTTGCTTCTTTCATAGAGTGCACATGTAAGTCTCTTGTAATGATAAATTTGAGTTAGAACACTTTAAAATCAAATTACTAGCTCAGTACCTGAACATAATTATTTTTTCTTGGCTAACTTCATTTTATTTTTAATTTCTGACTTCTTTATTAGGAATTGAGTGGCAGAGTGAAGTGATAGAAAATATTTGTCCCATTTCTAGTGTTTTTTTGGCATTCAGGTGCTCCCAAATTTTGAGGAGAGCTTGACTCAATTTCTGGGCATATTTCCAGCTCCTGAATGTGAACTACCAGTAAAGTTACTGCAAAGACCAGATCTGGTCTGGCCTGCCCATCTGCTCAAGGACTAGTGTTTTCCATGGCCTAGGTTCTGCTTAGGTTCTGAGACTGCTGGTTAGAGTTGTTACCAGGCTCCTATAGAATCTAAATTTCAAGTGAAAGAAACCTATCTTTTGGGTGATAGATTAAATACTTGGCCTCTGAATATAATATGATTTGGTAAACAGTGCCCATATCCATAGAGAACATTGGTTTAGGATTTAAAGACCAGTAACCTGCTGGCTCTCTCCTTTCTTGGAAAGATGTTGACAAGTCACTTAACTTCTCTGTCAGGCTCCTCATCTACAAAATGGGAACAAAAAGAACCAGCCCTGCTTTCCTTTGGGGGTTGACATAAGGACTTGTATACACAAGAAGGTATGTGGATAAAAATGCTTCGGAAACAAGCCCGTGTGGATCCATAGTTTTATTTTCATTCAGGTTTGCAAGGGCCTAACATCACCTTCCCAGGGAAGTCTGCCCCACCCCATCCCCTTGATTCCCAAGGAAATATCTATTGAAAGTTTATTTTCTTCTTAACATATACTATTACCTATGAAAGTAAGATGGTCTTATTTATTTGCTACCTGTTTTAACTCAACCTCCTGCAACTTGAATGTAAAATCAAGGCAGAAAACTTCTCTGGTTACCCACTCTATCCACAAAGCCTTAATTGGTTCTCAGCATATGGTAAGTGGCAGAGAAATAGTCTGTTGACTTGGCTTAATGGGAAAGCCTGGACTGAATTTTGAGTGCCTTAGCTGCCCCCTTTATTCACTCTGCCATTCATTAACCCCCACCCCACCCCCGCAAGACTTAGGTAAACAGTTGCTTTCCCCCACTTCATAAAGATTTTTGAAAGGTGAAAAAAGATGCCTCCAAAGAACCTTGAGTTTTGAGAAAAGTCATTTCTATCACAGTGAAAATTTCACTGCAGTTTAGTCAGTGACAATGGAGAGACTAAAAGACGTTTAGCCTGCATTTCCACTTATTTTCTGCATTGTGAGATTTCAAGGTCTGATTCCTTTTGGCTTCCTCCTTTATAAACATGTCTGCACCATCCCCTCCAAAGCTAGCAGCACCTGCTACAATATAAATTTGGATAAACTCACATTGCAATGAAATTTCCCCACAACACTGTGATCAAGATCTATTCAATTTCTCATGATGTATTGCTCATTGTTTTATTAATTCTTCAATCTTAGCCATTTTTAAATGAATTATCCTTCATGGACTTGTTAAATTTATAATCTCATTAGTTGAGTAAGCCCTCCCATTATTCTGTGATCCAATTCACCCCCTTTAATCATTTAACTCCCATTAGCTAATATTCCAATTTTAAATTTCTGTTATGATACAAAGGTAATTAAGTTCATGTCATGGGTATTGAACTTCATTCCTGTTTAGTGTGTAATTTACCTTTCCTCCTTTGAAATAATATGCTTTTATTGTATATGTTAGAGTATAAATTTGAGAAATATCTAGTAGTTACTATAGTAACTATTTCTAAAATGAAATAACTGCAGACAGATCTAGCTCCAAGTTACGTGAATGAAGAAATTGTGAGACAGATTTTCTCTCTCTTTTGCTAGATCTCTTTTGATTGTTCATTTAAGACAAGCCTTGTAATATATACCATTAGCATTGTTTCTATTCATCAATCAAACTTGTGGCTTCTGTTCTCTTACACAAAACCAAAATACACCAAAGAGAGGCAAGTTGATTTCTGTGAAACATTTACCATCATTCTTGATTATAAAATACATTCAGAGAAGTAAGACTGTTCAATGTTCAATTTCCAAGAATATTCCTAGGAGCTCAGGAAGAATGTGCACACTTCCTTTAGAAAATAAAAAAGTCTTTGCATGTAAAATTGGATTATCATTGGTTTAAAAATACCACATCTCTATGGGGTGGAAGAGGAGGAATGCTGAAGTGGGAGGAAGGAGGGTAGAGAAATGCGCAAGAAACTTTGCTTAGCCCCCAGTATTGCAGGCACACATCCCAAAACAAATGGGAGAGAAAGAAAAGGTTAATCACCGTGAGAACAGAACTCTTTTATTTCAACATTTATTTTGAACACTTTTATTATCAACAAATGATCACTATCATTTCAAGAACCATAGTAATCTTTGAGTGGTTCAGCTGTCTCTTACAATGACAGTGTCTTCTCCATCATACGCAAACCATACTCTGGTAGGATTTATATGTCTACTGTGTGTGCATTTAAAAATAGCTTGCTGTCAGACTTGAGAGGTAGAGAGCAATTGCACCTGATTTGCAGCTTGGGGATGGGGGGATTAACTTTAAGTGTGAAGCAGAAAGTGGTTTGGAAGAAGATCTAGGACTGAACTCTGCAAGGTCAAGATTTGTCCCCAGAGCCCATTTCTTATTAAAGTCACACACATTAACCTTATTTCCTGATTGGCGCCTTAGAGGAGGTTCTCAACGCCGGCTGTGGGTTAGAATCACCTGGAGTGCTTAAGAAAGAAAAAAAAAAAAGTGCGGAAGCCCGCGTCCCACCCCGGCAGACGGTATTTAATCCGTCTGAGAGTGGGGGTGGGGTGGGGAGAGGCGGCACATAGCTATTTTTAAAAGGCGCCCCAGGTGACTCTATAGAGCAGCAAGATTTGAAAGCCATTATGCTTCACAACGTTTTTTATTGAAATATGACGCTCTCCCTAATTCTTAAGTTAATGAACAAACTCCTCGAAGTTTCTTAGAAACCGGGCGACGGTGGACCAATGCCCACAGTTTGGAAGTGGCCCTAATTTGGATCACTATTTGATCGTTGCTCTGGTCTCTGACAGATCTCACTCTCTCTCATGCACACGCACACACAGTCACACTCTTGTTGACTTTGTAGTCCCCGGAAAGTTAGGTAAATATTTGCATCCCTATTTAGCGCCTGTGATCTTTCCCAGTGTGGCCGGAGTGACTGCTGCCCTCCCCCACATTACAGGGCTTTTCCATGGGCTCCCCCCGGCCCCTCAAAACAAGTGTGTGCTT
The DNA here is from genome assembly GCA_004024745.2 of Catagonus wagneri. NCBI lineage: Eukaryota > Metazoa > Chordata > Mammalia > Artiodactyla > Tayassuidae > Catagonus > Catagonus wagneri. Next base: position 4,754,088 of record PVHT021183688.1, read on the forward strand.
TCCAAATCCCGTGAGTTAGCAAAATTCAATGACAACGTGGGGATCTGAGAGGATTTTGTGGATAACCAGGAAAGTCTCGAGATTAAATTAACAAAACCTCGCCAGTTGACAGCTCTGGGTGTCATCGCCTGTAACAGCGGAGGGTGAGATTGCTGGTGGCCAGTAGGTGTGGACGAGCGAGTAGATCCACCACAAAGAGTCGTGTTTTAAAATATTCCCGAGGAGAGTTCCTCAATTCTTTTAAAAGATCCTTCCGAGTTGCGGTTCAGCGTGCAAATTAATTCAACGCTTTTGAATTAAAGCAGGTGTAAAGGGATTTGCACGGAGACCCGGCGGCCTGCGGCGGTGGGAGGCTGGGAATCACCCCGATTTCTCTCCATTTGGACGCTGACGCCAGGAGTGGCTCTTAGGCGAGCGCAAGAACTATCCGGGGAATAGCCCGGGCGTACGGGGCGCTGAAGCTCCCCCTGCGGTCAGACGCCGAGACAGTTTCCCAGAGAGGCTCCTGGGGTGGCGGGGTGGAATCTGCATCCTGGGGCGGGCTTGTGCCCGCACCCCTGCAGCCTCCCGGGCAGGAGAGAAATCAAGGCAGCCTAGGGCGACAGGTTGGCTCCCAAACAACTGGGTCAACGACAACCACTCCAGCGTGTCCCTTTCGCAGCCCCCGGCCCCAATTCCCAGCCTGGGAGCCCCTACATGCCATCCGGAAGGGCAGGAACCTGCCAGGGAGAAACCAAAGGCATAAGAAAGCTGTCAGCTGCCCACTCTTCTCTTCTCAGGGAGACCAGCTGGCACGATATCGTGTCACACAGTCTAGCCAGTCAACGTCGCCGTTTAGCTTGTTTGTTTTGTGTTTGTATGGAAACTGGCCTTTAGCCCTAACTCTCCGGATTTTGTGACTCCCCGATTTCAGGGTCTGAACGTCTATGGTCCAATAGTGTAGTTACCATTCCTGGATGTCCCAGGACCCCTCCCTGCGCCCTCCCCAAAGCTCAGCATTCGCATCTATGCTTAAAAATAGCGGATTAGCCCCAAATACGCAGGTTGAGAAGAAAAAGACGCCGAATGCGGTGGCTGCCGGGGCACGGAATTGCTTGCCTGTCCTTCATTTCTCTGCTGCTCTCGGCGCCCAACCCAGGTTCTCCGAGAATCCCAAACCCGCCGGGCTCTAAAAACCAGCCAACACTTCCACTCAGGCTTTCAAAGATGCAAAAAGTGTCCTGACAAAGTCTCCCACTGTCCCGGGGGCGTGCTGGTGAGAGGTGGACATGAAGGGCTGGGGGCTTGGAAATACCTTAGGCGTCTTCAGGTTTCCTTTTGGAAATTCTTCGCAGTTCTCCCAGGGCAGCGCCGGCATCCCTCTCCAGACCTTCCTCCACCGCCCACGAGATTGTACGGAAGAAGGCGAAGTTCACCACCCAGCTAGGCAGGTGTCTAGGAGGACCTCGAGACGCCCGGCCCTTGGCACATTCCAAATATAGCGCTGATCCTCAGGGACGCAGGAAGATTTGGATTCTTTCTGCAAATGTTCATCAGCTGCCTGCCACGTGTCTGGCCGGAATTAGAGGCGGCTGGATGATGCTAATGTGTGTCAGGTTCTTCTTCGCATAGAAATATAGACTAAGAAACTCTCCCTGAAAGTATGAAAAAGGGTTGTTTAAAATAAGCAAAAATTTAAAAGTGGGGTTATATCATGGACTGTGTTTTAAAACGAAACTGAATGGAGTAAATTTCCACATTAATTTCAGTGGAGATGACAAACCAGTGCCTCTCAGAGGCATTAAAGCTAACTTTTGTTGAAATTATTAACAGTAATGAGAGGTAAAGTATTTAACAGTGCAAAAGATGAGATACATTTAACCAGTTCCAGATCTCATTCCTTTGGGGTGTGATTCAAGTGTTAGAAAACTGTAGGACTTTCTAACTGAACATGCACGGCAACACCACATTTTTGGGGGGTGTAAATCCTAGTTTTGCTGCTTCCTAGCTGTGTGACCTAGAGCGAGTTAAGTAACCTCTCTGGTCCTCTTTTTTTTTCATTTTAACTAGATACAATCTAGTTGTTTTAAGCTGTAAGTAAATTAATCTCTGTAAAGTGCAGATACAGTCTAGTTGTTTTAAGCTGTAAGTAAATTAATCTCTATAAAGTGCTGAGAATAATGCCAGTACCTATGAAGTGCTCAATAAATATATGCTATTACCCTTACAGAATCTTATATTATTCTTATATAATTATATAATGATAATGTGCCAGTAGCGTTATGTGCTATTGTCACCACATAAGCAATTTTCCCAATTCTCCCAATACAGTGTATTCAAGATGGGGAACACAAGCTGCTGGACCAAGGGGTGCCAGGCCCTCTGAGCACCCAGGCTGCCAACCCTAGAACACTGGGAGTGTTCTGAGAGAAGGCTCCTGGAAAGTGGGGTTCAATTCCTGGGAGGGAGGATTCCTGGGACAGGCGATGGAGAGATGGCTTAACAGCCTGTGGTGGTGGAGAGAGGACTGTAGCATCAGGAAAACCTGCCCTCCCCACCCTGATCTCCTCGCCCTGGCACTTCTGACAACTGATTTTTATTTTTATTTTTTATGCTTATTTTTTATTTTTTTATAATTTATTTTTTTTGCATTATAGCTGGTTTACAGATTTCTGTCAGATTTTCCAACTGCACCGCGTGGTGACCCGGTTACATGTACATATATGGATTCGTCACATGTGATTAAATATAGTTCCCCGTGCAATACAGTTGGATCTCCTTGCTTTTCCATCATTAAAGCACTAGTTATCCCCATTCCCTCCCACCCTTCCCCCACCCCTCCCCCGCCCCCTTGGCAACCACAAGTCTGTTCCCCAAGTTCATGATTTTCTTTTCTGTTGAGATGTTCATTTGTGCAGTGTTTTAGACTCTGGTTGTAAGAGATTTCATATGACATCTGACAACTGATTTTTAAAAGGATATGTTTCAAGTGTTGATTTTATCCATCCTTGCCCCTACCACCTTGCAATTCTATAATGTGTGAGCTGGCCAACTCCAATCTCTATTTCTCATTATTTTTTTAAAACATAAATAAATTTTAAAAACTTGGGAGCAAACTACACAACTAAAATCAATATTAAGGGTGTGTGATGTGTCTGGCACATAGTAGGATCATAACTATTGTATTTTTCTTCCTAATGCTTTTTTTCTTCCTCTCCACCGCCTACATCCTGCTCTCCCCTAGAATACAAGTTTCTCCCCCATGACCACATAGTCTGGAACAGTGCAGTAGGGATTCAGATGACTTCTGTCCTTCAAATCAGAAACAGGCGTTCCTTGTCTACAATGAACCCCCCTTTAACTGACATCAGTTAGGATTCTTTTTATCGGAACTATCTTAATCATAGTGTTTCTTCAGTATTTTGTCATGCTCTGTCCCTCTCCCCTTTTCAGGCTTAAAGCAATCCTCTCTTTTTTTCTTTCTCTGCAACCTTCCATGTTTAGGATACATTCCTGCTTTTTGAGCTCAGAAATCTTTGATTTCTCCCTGCCCACTCCCTCCTAGGATCTAGCTCCTGCCATTCTGGGTCACCCACCTTCCCAAAGAAACCCTACCTCTTGCTCTTCTGAAACTGGGGCTTCCTCCCCAGTCAGAGGAATGGATGCATGCCCCCTCCCCCACCTGAAAATGTGACTTTGTTCCGAGGGACCACTGATTATCCATTTCTATTACAGGGATGGGTCTCATGATGTCTGGGCTCTCTGAGAACCTCCTCAGCCTGCTTCGGAGATAGAAAACTTAGGTCTGAGGTGCTGTAGGGATTTCCTTTCTACGTGGCCTCCTCACCTCTGCTGCAGGCACACACTGTCTGCTCCTCTCCCCTAAGTAGTGGCTCCAAAATCTAGAAAAACTTTTTAAAAATCCAGTAAAATTTTGCTTAATCAATAATTTTTCCAAAAAGTAAGAACTGCTGCCTTTGGCTAAGGATTATTCCAAATACTGTTATGGGAAAGCCTGTGGCCTCCTTTCAAGCCTCCCTCCCCACCCTTGCAGGGCAACCTGGCCATCTTGCTACTTCATCTGTTGGGTCCCTTGAAAGGGAAGCGTGCTTTCAAAGCCTCATGAAGCCTTGTGGAGACATTCTCTTCTGAGTGGTCCTGCTGGTTTCTTTCCCACTTACAAAGCCATTACCTGAGGAATGATGATGGTTCACTAGCGTTCTTCCTCGGACTGGTGGCAGCTGTCAGGACAGACACGCACGCCTGCCCTCCCTGTGTGCTGCAGGGCTGTTCTAGTCACCCCAACATTTCTCCTGCCTGGAAGGAATTTTCTCATGTTTGGGGGATGGTCCCAGTGACTGGGGGGGGGGTGACTGGACACCAAGGAGCTGGGTCTTCATTTTCTTTTTTTAATTCAGTGAATTTTCTTGTATTTATAGTTGCACAACCATCATCACAACCCAGTTTTAAAACATTTCCATCCCAAATCCCCAGTCCATCCCTCCCCCGCCCCCAACCTGTCCCCTTTGGTAACCATAAGTTTTTCAAACTCTCTGTGTCTGTCTCTCTCCTGCAAATAATTTTATTTACAGCCTTTTTAATTATATTTCATTTCGTTTTATTTTTAAAATTTATTTGGGGGGTTTCATTTTCTTTCAAATAAAATTGCAATTTCCAGACAACGGGCACTGAGAGGAAGACGCCCAAAGCTGTGCTGGATTTTTGAGCCACAGACATGGGAAGGGAGAAGGCAGGGACATCTAAATCCCCTGAACCCCAACAGTGACACCTGCCTTTCTCCAAGAGGTGGGAGAGGGGCAGCTTCAAGGAAGTCTGTCAGTTTGTGGGAAGTTTCAGTCACCACTCCAAGTAGCCTAAAATAAGTGTCTTCAGAAAAAGGACGGGGGAACCATCTGGAGGGACTTGGAGCCCCAAGGGGACCCAACAGGTGCCACATTCTAGGCAGAGCACCTCTGCAGGTTTGGGTGCCCAGGCCCTGCTCTGAGTGGGCCAGAACTTCAGGGTGTCCGGCCTATGCAGTAATAATCCTTTAAGGTGTTGTCCATCTACACCGCTCCTTCATTTTCTCCCTTCACTCTTTCCCTTCCTCCAGCGACCATTCCTTCCTACCTCCTTTCTGGGCAGGAACCTCTGCTGAGCCTCCCCAGACTTTCTCCGCTGAAATAGCAATGCCCTCCCCCCCATTCCAGGCTTGCATGCCCCCCTCTTCTCCCAAGTCTGTGGAGCTTCTCCAGAGCTGAGCTGCACCTTACAGTTTCCTGACAGGTGTGTGTTCCCACCACAAGGGTGGCCCCCGCCCTTGCAACAGCACATCCGTAAGTTTGTGTGGGATGAATGCTGCCCCAGCAGTGGCTCTGGGAACTTGCTGGGAAGACAGGCTGACCATTCAGTGGGGGAGGGAGGGGGTAGAGTAATATCCTGACAACTGCCCCCAGGGAAAGGCTTCAAAGGCCAGGTTTGGAAACGTCTCTGGCCCTGGAGGCAACTCGTGAGTAAAGGAGCCTTCACTGAAAGGAACTTTTAATGAAAAACTTCAGAGGAGGGAATGAATGCTCGAGAGAGTGTCTGACACAGAGAGTACCCAGCCTCCACCAGCAGGAAGCAGCAAGAAAGAGGGCACCACTCCAGGCGCTCCTAAAATGCTAGCTTGCTTCTGCCTCCCTCACCTCTTGGCTCCATAAATATAGCCCAAAGCAGGACAGTAGGTCAGACTTCTCCTTAGGCCATCAGGTCCCCCAGGCCGTGTGCCAGGGCTGGGTAGCTCCAGGAACCCGGCTAATGGGAGAAGCTCAGATTTCGGTGAGACTTTCTGCACCCTGGGGAGGCTCCGAAAGGCCTGTGGGTCAAGGAAGCCCAAGGATGCAAGGGCTGGTGGCCCAGTCCTTTAGAACAGAGTAGGCTGAGGGCCCAACCCCCGGTGCCAGGTTTGAGATTGCAAAACCAAGAGAGGAAACTACTCCGGGTGGGATCTTGGCTGTTCCACTCAGAGAGGCCAAGAAGAGGGCTTGTACAGCACCTGCCTCATCCACTATGGCCTCAGAAATAATTAGTCAGGCTTGGGCCCTGAACGCACTCCCCCCTGCTTGCTTTTTTATTTTTAATCTGGAATGACTTTTTCTAAGGCCCACACCGGTGGTATATGGAGGTTCCTAGGCCAGAGGAGAAACGGGAGCTGCAGCTGCCAGCCTATGCCACAGCCACAGTAACACAAGATGAGAGCCTGCCACCTACACTGCAGCTCACAGAAATGCCAGCTAATTTAACCCACACTTAGCTGGGCCAAGGATGTGCCCCACATCCTCATGGATACTAGTCGGGTTGTTTATCGCTGAGCTACAATGGGAAACTCCTGGCAGAATTTCTTTAAGGGACTGAAGCTGAAGACTATCAGCCCCACTGGCCCAGGTTCAAGGTGCAGCGGGGCTACCTGCAAGGAACCAGAATTTGGCAACCCCCATCTCAGGCCAGTTTTCCCACGAGGGCCCTAGAGCCCCCCAACTGCCACCCACTCCTGCTGCGCAGGCGTCTTCTTGTTTTGCTTTTGCATTTTGGGGCCACACTCGCAGCATATAGAAGCTCCCAGGCTAGGGGTCAAATGGGAGCTGCAGCCTAGCCACAGCTCCTGCAACGTGGGATTCAAGCCGGGTCTAGGGACCTATATCACAGCTCACAAAAAAACACTGGATCCTTAACCCACTGAGGGAAGCTAGGGATCCAACCGGCACCCTCACCTCCTGGATCCTAGTCGGATTAGTTAACCGCTGAGCCACTACGGGAACTCCTGTCCTCTTGAACCCGCCAGCGCCGGGGAGGAGCTGGCCTCCAGCCTCGCTTTTAAGGTCTACCCCGCCCCGCCCCATAAGGCGTCCCCTGTGCGACAAGACCGGGTTTAACGCTTTCCACCCCTGTCGCCGGGCCCCTGGGGTAAAGGGAGTCCCTCCCTGGCTCGCTGTTCAGCAGGGATTTAGGCTCCGCAGAATCGGTTGTTGTCGATTCTCGCCGCAGCATCCCAGCAAGAGGAAGGCTGGGAGGTGTGTGGGTCCGGCGGGGGGTGGGGGCTCGGGGCCGGGGGGCGGGTGGCAGAGGAAAGGGGCAGTGGGGTGTCTGCAATTGAGTTTCTCTGCGTGTAAACCAGTGAGTGCCCATATTGGAGAGGTATGTCAGGGAGGGACATCCAGGCTCTTCTGGGGCTCTAGGAAGCGTCGGGTCGGCACGCAGCAGGTTCTGGGCTCTGCGGAGTTCGGGTGTAGCCCGGAGAATCGCGTTTCTTCTGGCCGCCGCTGCAGAGCCGGCCGGGAAAGGTGGACCGATGCGCTCAAAGCCTGCTTCTCAATTCCCAAAGGCGCTCGGGGAACGGATTAGGCGCCCCCGGTGCTTTCGCTTTGGGCCTGATGGATGCCAACCGCGCACTGACGGCTGCGTAATTAATGAAGATCACGCCAGTTTTGTCGAAACGTCTCTCTTAATTAATGCAAAGGAGGACTCGAAGGGTGATTTATTTGCATTTGGAAAATTCCCGTGGCGGTGCGGGCTCTGCGGTGGAGGCGGCCGCTGGGACCCAGGCCACCACCGAACTGAGGCGTTTCTCTTTCTGGCTCCAAGTGTCCCTCATCCTGTTCCCTTCGCCTTGCTGGCTCAGGGACCTACTCCCTGGGGCTCAACGCTCACTTCTCCCATCACTCCCCTCCCCTGTCTGCAGCCACTCTAGTCCCGGGTGGACCAGACAGGCACTGGACTCTCCTGCTCCTCCCCGCACGCTCCCCGCTGCGCCTCCTTACCGCTGCCTCATTAGTGGCCGGGGGCGGGGTGGTGGTGGTTGGGGAACCTCCGGGAGCTGGGATCACTGACTCTGACTCCGGGGCTCGGCCGGGTCTCCCATCGGTGCTCTTGGGAAGGGAGCCTCGGGAAGGAAAGAAGCGCTAGCTCTGAGTCCCTAAGGCCAAGGGCAGGCAGGAAATTCTGCCAACTCACCCCTTGCTTGTGAATGTACGGTGCGTGAGCGTGTCTGTGTGTGAATGTATCTAGGGATGGATTTTGTGTCTGTGTGGCTATATATGCCTGTGTGTGGATTTCTATGTGTCTGCGCCTGTGACTGTGTATGTCGCCGGAGTCTTATATGCCTGTAATTCTAAGTATCTCAGTGGTGCGTTTTGATAAAATACCAGTCTATCTCTCCCTCGCTCTCTCGCTCTCCTTACTGGGCCACCTGCTACAGCCCAGAAAATAAAAAATAGAAAATGCCCTCCCCCCCCCTCTCTCTCATCTCCCTCTTAAACACTCTGGCTTCAGCTGGTGGTTTATCCTCTGGGTAGGGGATGCAAGTGTGTCCCAAACAGCAGGGGTTGGGCGAAGGCAGGTGGGGGATACTGAGCGCCCGCGTGGAGGGCAAAGATCCGGGGAAGCAGCTTCAAAGGTTTCGGTAACGACTCTTCGGCCTTTATTTATGCCCCTATTAATACAATATCCATCATGTAGATATAGATCTTTATCCTTTAAACTGATACGCTGAGAATCAATTAGCCATGCAGATTACATTTCCTACATATCCAAATGTTAATCTTTCAGACCCTGGCCCAGTGATATATATATTTGCAGCCAGATCGTATTAAATTTCAATTAGAAATGAAAAGAAGAAGAAAGGCTTTCTGAAGCTCATACCTCTTGGGGCTACTTGTCTTAACTCTTGCTCAGGGCTGGGCATTGGGGGTCCAGAGACCAGACCGTGGGGCTTTGAGGGGGAAAGGCCATGTTGCTAACCCTCGAACAGGACCACAGAGAAAACCTTGGACAGCTTTCTGTGACAGGGCTCTGGGCAGCCGGTTAGAACCGTGTCTGAGACTTTGTCCAACACTTGATCTAGTTCAGCCTTCAGTTGGCCAGCTCCTTTCCATCACTTTTGGAGTCCGAGATGGTCAATGTTCATGTTTTCAGAGTTTTCCTTCAGTGTTCTCCCATCTCTGAACTTCTAAGTCAAAATTCTTCTTCCTCTCCTTGTCCCCCACCAACTCAAGATTAGTTTAAAAGTTCATCCCTAGAAAGACAAACGTTGCTTAGAAAAAGAAACAGATGTTTTCCTATGGGAAGAGGGTTGGAGAGAAAGTTTAAGATCTAGGAAGGAATTTAGTGCAGTTCTTACCTAGAGATTGGAAGGGATGAGGCCAGCTATTTTGGTTGTGGTGACAAAAGAGGGAAAGAAAGCAAGCAAGAAAGTAAGAAAGCAAGCAAGCAAGCAAGAAAGAAAGAAAGAAAAGAAAAAGGAAAGAGAAAAAAGGAAAGGATGGACATCACATTTGAAAGGGCGGAGGGGGTCAGGACAAGACCTCAGGGGGTCAGAGGCCCCTCCTCTCCTGCATACCTGATGAACTCCCAGAAGCTGCCCAGACAGGGTGAGGGTGGATGGGAGGCAGAGTGTGTGCATGCAGCACATTGCCCCCCCCCCCCCTTTGGACATGCCTGGGGAATTCAGATGTTCCTGGGCCAGGGATCAAAACACTGGATCCTTAGCCCACTGCACCACAAGGAAACTTGTAATAATCTCATAATAATTATCAGTGAGGCAGCTCCAGTCCCTACCTGTGCTCCTCAGGGCTTTGGCAAAATCATGCCTGCACTCAGCTGGTGGAGACCTGGACTCCTCCAGCTCCGCCACCCTGTTGCATTTATGCTGCCAGGTTGGCTGCGTGATCCTCGACTCCAGAAGCTCTTTTAAAACCTGAGGACCAGAAGTCTAGGGCTCACTCACAGCTCTGCTGACCTACGCTCCTGGGATTCCATGTGGCTTAGCTAGAGACTCTGGGTTTGACCAGTTGCCCAGATCTCTTTTGCTCTTGTGTTGCCCGCATCCCATTTCTCCTTCTGAAATCCACCTGTGCAGATTGAAAGGATTCAGGCAGCGAGACAATGCGCTGGGACCACGTGGAATCAGAGAAAGACTTGGCCTGATCAAAGTGAAGGTCTATTAGTCCACCGCACACCCCCATCCTTCTCCTCGCATCTCCTCCACTTCTTTCCCATGCCCTCCCACCCCCCCAACACACAGTCTTGGCACTGCAGGTCGACAGACCCAGGCACCCGGTGCAGGAGTTCCTGATGTGGTCATTTGCCTTTCTGCTCCAGAGGTCAAAGAAACCCACTTCCCTGAGCAGTCACATCCATGTTCCCAGCTCTGCTTCCTCCCCACTTCAGACTCCCGCCTGGCCTGAACACTTGCTCTCTTCTCTGAAGCCCAGGCTACCCCCATACCAGCCAGCCCCCCCTTCCCAAGACTCCTCAATCTTTACCTCCCCATATAGGATCCCTTCACAGGGCCCTGCCTGCTGGCATAGCAAACGCACAGAAGCAGAGCAGTTACTGAGTTTCTTTTCTAAACTTCAACCCTCCCCCCACCCGCATATACTCTTACCGAGTTGGGCAGAAAATTTTTTGAAGATTAGAAAGTACTTATTCCTTTTTTTTAATGTGATTCCCTCCACCACCCCCAGTCAGGCTCTGGCATCTTGTCTTCCTTATTTGCAAAAATATAATTTTTTTTTGAACCAAATGAATGCCTGTAGGAGACAAATTGCTGTGAAATTCATTCTCTCCGTCCTTCACTACCCTTCAAAAATTTTTTTTACGTCTCTCTTCTTTCTCTTTCCTTTTTGTGCCCTTTCCTTTTCCCTTCTTCCTTCTTTTCTCACAAACCATATGTTCTTTATAGAGAACCCGCTCACACGTTCTGGGGCAGCTCCCCCAGCTGCAGGGGCACCGCAGGGACAAAAACCACTGCGGCAGCCCCACACCACATTTCAGTTCCTAAATCCGACCCCATCCCGACGGATTTTCCAATGGGGGAGAATAGCGGCGCCAAAGCTTTTGACAAACAACTGCAGGAGGCCTGATGACGGTCACTAAGCCAAGCGCTGGGAAGGGCCACGGGTTTAACCCGAGCAATCGCCAATCCAGTATCTGGCCAAGAAGCGGGTGGTCAGGACCTAGCGTTTTTCCTTCCCAGTGAACGAAGGAAAGGAAGGCTTTGCAGAATTCAGGGTTTCGACTCGGGTTTTTGCTCACACTTCGGACTTTCTGCTTAGAGTGAAGTCTGGGGCCAGGCGGGCAACTAGTCGCAGCCTGGAGTGGCTCCACCCTCCAGATAAGGCAGAAAAACCGGCCTGGCAGCAGGTGCCCCCCCACCCCCCTCCAGTACAGGGACATTATTTTACATAGATTATAATTTCCTCTTTAAGGCCCATGTCCAGCTAGAAATGAGGCCGTATCTCAGAGCCCCAAGAAGTCTGGGCCTACAAGTGCTGGGCTGTGTGCTGAAGGATGTCCCCTGGCCGGGGACATTCTCCGAATTAACCCAACTGGACTGTGGACCAACGCATCCAAAGTGACCAGAAGGGAGAACCTTCTAGTGAACCAGGCATTCTTGGAAGGGCGGCTACTCTTTCACTTGAAGTGCCTCTGAAACTGGGGGCAGAGAAAGCAGCCGCAAGTTATTTTCCTTTTTTTTTTTTTTTTGTTGAATTATTCTGCTATTGCCTTCATTTTGCATGTGCACTAGTGCAGGTGGACACATTTGTTCACAAAACCGTGACAGAGACTCTCCTGGCTGTTTTCTGGGGGACGTGTCAGTCTAGGAAAATGATACAGTCTCCCAAACCCGGGCTCGGGGCTGTGGGGGCGCCAGCACCCGCCTTCTAGGCCCACTGCCGGGTTGCTCCTTTGCCAATTATCGGACTGGGTACTCGGTGGCCCACAGGTTCTGGGGTGGGGGGAGGCCTGCTGGACACTCCCTTCTAGCTCCAGGGAGTTGGGGGGAGAGGAATTAGCTTCGGCTTCCTGGAGGGGCTTTGGAAAGAAGTAAAGGAGATCCAAGCTTCCAAGATAAGGAAGGAGTGGATGGCATGGAGAATCGCGGTGGTGCGAGTTTCAAAACCAGCGTGGGAGACGGGAACCATCCAGTCCTCTGGCGACCTGTTGCTCCCAGGGCCTGAATTCCGGCTCTGGGCCTGGTCTGGCCTGGCTGCGACTGGGCGACACCGGCCAGGGAACTTCAGCCAGCATCCTTGTCTTGGCTCTCCCTGGCCGGACTTCGGGAACAACAACCTCAGGGAATCTGGACTCTGGGGAATTAGGAAGTGACCCGCAGCCCTATTTTCCGCCGATCTCGGGGTCTCCGGGGGACTTCTGGCTGCTGCCAGGGTGGGGAAGGGCCCAGTTAAGCTTCTGGCTACAGGGAGAGCTCAGAGCGCTTCCGTAGAGGAGAGGCCGGGAGAGACTCCTGAACGGCAGGCCCCTCACCCCACACACCCTCGTCTACGTTTGTACATTTTATATAGCAAGGGATGGTGGGTCGGGATGCACGTAATGGATCAGCACCCGCGGGCACTCGAAAACCATTTCACCCGGCAGTACTCTGTTCAAAAATCCTCTTGACTGCACGATTGCGAGGACGCGCAACCCGGGAGAACGAGTCTGGAGCAAGCGCGTCCCTTCACTCATCCGCAGGCGCTCGGGAGAGAGAACGCCCCGCGGAAAGAGCGCCGGGGCTAGCGGGAGCGCTTGGAGACGCAGCCCTCGACTCCAAGACAAATGAGACTCAGCCCTGGACGTTCTTTAACCCCTCGTCGCCCGCAGATCCTTTTAATTGAGACTCGCCCTCTTGGAATACACTTTGGGTTCCTCCCTCCTCTAACAAGGACCGCTGACCCTAGAAAGCTCTCTGGCGGTTCCACTCAGTCTTTGGAAACAGCAAACTTGGAAAAAAGCTTAGCTCTCGAGAAGTAGCTTAGGAAACAAGACACAGGCTTTGGTGGCCCCAAGTGTGTAAAAAGGAAATGAGACAGTTTTCTCCTTGACAAATTCAATCGTTTTATGCAAAACCAGGTTAAACAGGGCTGCTTTCTAAGCAGTGTCCCTCCTGTGTCCCATGAATGCACATGGGGCCCTCCCTCTTGGGTGGGCGGGGGGGATGCCCAGACTTTTTCGGGTGTCACCAGAGGCCTGCCTCTGTGGCTCAGAGGATCAACCAAAACTTTTGACTTTGGGCAGAGCAGAAAGCTGACTGCTTTTCCCACTTTCGAGTGGATTTTTAAAGAGCCAGCTCACAGAGCAGCTATACTCTCCTGCCCTCACCTCCTCACTTGCCTAGTTTGCCTTAATTAGGGGGTGGGGAGTTGGGGTTGGGGGCCCGAGTTCACGCAAAAACTGTCAAGTGAGTTAAGGGGGGGGGGGCTAGAGAGTGGAGAACTCCAGCTCAGAAAAAATTCAAAAAATTGTAAAAGGAAAAGGGGGAACTTGAAGCCCAGAAGTCATTGTTTCCTTTATTTCAAAGGGAAAAACCTGCCCGATTCTCATCCTTTTGATTGATTAAGGCCCTGAATACCTCGCAGCCCCAGAGTGACAGTCCCTGAATAGACTCCAGGGAATAAAGCGCGGGGCAGAGCGCGGGGCTGGCACTCGGGGGTGTAAAGGAGGCGAATTCGCTGGCACTTACCAAGTTATAAATAAAAGGCTATGCACAATAGCACCTTCTCTAAGGACAGACAGTCTTTACAACACTCCTGGCGTCATATCCTGCTGGGGACACTTCAGCTCCTAGCCAAGACTTTGCTCCTTTTATTTTTCCAGCAGTTTAGTCTGAATACCATAATAAATTCCTGAGAACAAACGCTGCAGCCGGGCAAAACTTTAACATATAGACACATCTCTGCTGAAGCATCGGGGCAGCCATACCTCCAGATTTAGAGTGAGGGCTTTCTAAAGGAAGGAGACCTTTTACTCCCACTTTCCTCCTCCCCAGCTTTCAGCTAGCCAGTCCTGGGGCCTCTGGACACTACCTAAATTCACGCCATCCTCGTCTCCAGACTGAGAAGACAAAAGAACTTATAGGCACACCCTGGACTCCTCCTAGGAGAGACCTCTTAAGAAACACCCCCATAATAAGCCTAGGCCCAGGGCCATGGGCCAGAGGAAGGCAGGTTAAACGTGTTTGGGGGCTCCAATGCCTTCTTATTGGAATCCTGCACCCTCCATTGGCAGTAAGCCATGAAAAAAAGAGAGACAAATAGAAAAATAGACATAGAGACACCCAGAGAGATAGAATGAGGGAGTCAGAGACAGAGAAAGACACAGAGATACACACAGAGACATAGAAAGTCAAGGAGAGAGACACAGAGAGACAAAGAGACAAGGACCCCTTTCCAGTCTCAGCAGCCGCCCGTCTCCCTCGGACTGTCTCTCCAGGGGTGTCTCCCTCGGACTGTCTCTCCAGGGGTTTCCATGGGTCTAGCCTTCTCTCCCCGGGGAAGGGGCGCAGCGCGGGTTCCTCTCCGGGCCGGTGGAGGCCTGGGCACCGCCGCGGATGGGAAGAGAAAGTGGCCGCTGTCGCCCAATCAGCGCGTGTCTCCGCCACCCGGGACGGTCTCCCCGTCGGCCAATCGCAGCTCAGGGCTCCTGACCAAGCTTTGGGTGAAAGAACTAATAAATGCTCCCGAGCCCGGATCCCCGCACTCGGTGTCACGACGGGAGGAGACTCAGGCCGGCAGCGCTCCCGCCCCCACCCCTCCTCCCAGGCTCGCAGCCGCGCTCGGAGCCCCCTCCCCAGCGTTTCCAGCCTGCTGGGCCGCCAGCCCAGACTCGCACCAAACTTTTCCGCCCTGGGCTCGGGATCGTGGACTCGAGGGCCTCCCCGCCCGCCCCTTTCCCCGGTTCCACCTCGAGCCTCTCTCTGGATTAGGAGCGAGCAGCCCCCTCCCCGTGTCCCTCCCTCTCTTTCCAGCCTTTTTGGGGAGGGGCTCTCCACGCTCGGGGGAATTGCCGAGGGTCACCAGCTCCGCGCTCGTTTTTCTATTTCGCCTTCACCTGGATATAATTTCCCAGCGAAGCTGCCTCCAGGATGACCACTCTGGCCGGAGCTGTGCCCAGGATGATGCGGCCGGGCCCAGGGCAGAACTACCCGCGCAGCGCGTTCCCGCTGGAAGGTAAGAAAGGGCCTCGGCGTCACCGGGATCCCGAGGCCTCGGCCTGGCTGCTTCACCCAACCCGGGGTCTCCACGGGCTCGTTCGACGAGTCCAGGAGACCATTCCCGGGGTGCCCCCACCCCAGGAGGGAACAGTCGGGGCGAGACCCCCACTTGATCTTCTCTGGGCAAACGAAGCGCCCTTCTCTCCGCAACGGCCCGCGGAGCTTGGCGGCCAGGCCCGATTCCCGGCCGGTCGGCTTTCCTCTGTTGTTTTGGAAATGCCGCGATGGGGAAGAGATCCACCGGCTTCTGAGCAGCAGAAAGCAACTTCTCTGCATTTTGTCCACCCGAAGGCCTCGCAAAAGTGTCACAGCTGCTCCCGTATTTGCTAAACTCTTGCTCATCCCAGAAGGATTTTCTTGCCGGTGCAAAGTTGTGGTAGTGCCGGCCACGCAGCATCGTGCTTGGAAATTTTAGTATCGATTGACTCATTAATTAGAGTCCCAATCATCTCCATGGTCATGTCAAGTTTTCAGAACCCACTTGGGGAAGGGCCCTTCAGTCAGCCTGATGGTTCTGGAATCCCAGCGAAGCGGACGATGTACAAGCCCACTACTTTCTAAACAGTTGGTGAGGCTGGGGCGCCCGAGCCGGGATGCTGACCAGGCGACGTCTGGCTTTGGACCTCAGTCCAGAGTAAAATGTAATACTCAGAGCACCAGCCCAGGCCAGAGGGCCTGCGCGAGCAGACCCGCTGTTGCCTTTCTGCGGAGGTGTAACAGGTGACATGTGCTGCCACCCTCGGCCAGATTTTAGAACCCTCTTTGACCTTTGGCTGAGGCGCTCTTAGCTGGAAACCTGAAGGGCTGTTAGCACTCCCAAGTCCCTTAGAAAGTAAGCCACCCCAGTTAGACAGAGTTTGAGAAGGCCAGAGCCTCGGTGAATTTCTCCATGCCTGGAGGCTGTTCCTTGACCAACCTCAGGGTCTCCCACCACAAACTGTCCCCTTTCCTGGGCCCAAAGGAAAGGCAGTTTCACTGGAGTGACTTATTGTACCCTGGTTGCTCCCTTCACACGAGATTATGTGCCCCTAAACTGCTGACTAATTTGAACAAATGCGATTGAAGTAGGGTCTGGGGCAGGAAGCCTGAATCAAGCAATTTCAGTGCTGACGCTGTAACCTGCCAACTGGTCAGAAGAGTGAGAAATTAGGTACGTTCATCTTTGGGGCCGCTCTCTGCGCTCCCAAAATGACATTCTGTTTTTGCCTCTCTTTTCACCTCCTGCTCCCAGTGTCCACTCCCCTTGGCCAGGGCCGGGTCAACCAGCTCGGTGGTGTATTTATCAATGGCAGGCCACTACCCAACCACATCCGCCACAAGATCGTGGAGATGGCCCACCACGGCATCCGGCCCTGTGTCATCTCCCGCCAGCTGCGCGTGTCCCATGGCTGTGTCTCTAAGATCCTGTGCAGGTATCAAGAGACGGGCTCCATCCGGCCTGGTGCCATCGGCGGCAGTAAGCCCAAGGTGAGTGCACGGCCTGGCTCTGGAGGCCTCCTGCCTGCGGTGTCCCAGTAAGAAAAGAGTGGGCAGAAGGCAAGGACTGCCATCCAGGGCTTTCCAAGGAGTTTTTTGTCAAGTCCAAGAAGATGTGTGTGTGTGTGTGTGTGTGTGTGTCTGTTGGGGGCGAAGGGAGGCGGTTAGAGGGCTGTTTGAGCTGGTGCTCCTTGATAAATGCTAAGGAAAAACTATAGCCTTTTCATTTTTATTTTGCAAAGGAGATAAAGCATTTGATTTTTATGCCTCAGAATCCTGGAGTCCTCATCAAGTTATTTTAATAGGCCAACACCTCAAGAGTGCGAGAGCCCTATATGCTCACCTGTTGCTTGTTTCTTCCCCCAAGTACCTTTCCAGCTCCTAGCTGTTGCACTGCCCTTTCCAAAACTAACCCAAGGAGCCACTTTTGGTTTTCTAATGGCTTCTTTCCCAACTCCCATCCACGGTCACCTCCAGTCCAAACTGTCCTCAGGGAGTCAAAAGCTAGGGTGATTTGTTTCTTATGTAATGAAACAATGATGTGGCTTTTAAAAGTTAGTTTGGTGTATCCTCAAACTATTTCACTTCTTCTTAAAAAAAAAAGAAAAAGAGAGTCACACTGACTAGGACTAAGTAGAAGGAGATTATATAGGGCCTGCCTTTTCTTCTGGATGTGCAGAAAATCTAAGATAATTTTCTAGTTGCCACAGTGCAAAATTAAAAGGACAGTTCTGGTAAACTGAAAACTTCCAAACAACAGCCTCTCCTCCTCCCATGCCCACCCTCTTTGACTCTCTGGAAATTTTTTTTTTATTTGGGGGGAAAAAAGAGCCAATCTCTCAAATGATCCATATTTGCTATCCATTCTAATACTTGAAACCTAGATACTCATCTTTTGCACATCATTTTGCTCTTCACTTTAGCTAAAATCTTGTGAGCCTTTGGAAAGGCACAGGTTGCAGATTTCACTGGATTTTTCTGCCTCTCTTTCAAGCATTCCTCTTTTAGTTTCATTTTTGAATGGATTCAGTGTAAAGAGTTACATTTCTTTATTCACGTGGATCAGAAGGTACACTCCCTCTGATGTGTTATACCTCTTAATTTGTCCTAATTGTGGGAGCTGATGGGGGAGAAGAGTTCCCAGGCTGCTGCAGGCTGGGATGGTATTCTCTCTGCCCCTTTTAAACTGCCTCGGGGTGTTGGGGTTCTTTTTGCTAACCAGGGGGACCTTCCCAGGGGGCGCAAGGAGCATCCCGTCAGGCCCACAGGCAGTGAGGCTGCGATATCTGGCCCAGAGAACTGGGTACCAGCGCCTGCCTCCCTGTTCTCTTAAAGCAGGTGACAACGCCTGACGTGGAGAAGAAAATTGAGGAATATAAAAGAGAGAACCCCGGCATGTTCAGCTGGGAAATTCGAGACAAACTACTCAAGGACGCGGTCTGTGATCGAAACACCGTACCCTCAGGTACCAGGCCCATTAAACGTCTTCCTGAGACAAGACGTCAGACGCTGTTCCCCCCCGGCGTGTCAGCCGAACCATAATCACCCCACTGATCGATCTGTGGATCGGCAGGCAGCCCCTCCCAGGTCTCTGAAATGTTTACGAACTAGACATTTTTGGTGTTTTATGGAGGAATGATGAGCTGCTTGTCCTGGGGTTGAGAGACTGCCGCTGAAGGCTCCCCAAAGAGGATTTCTGTCGTGCAGGCAGGGCAGGAAACGCGAGGCAGAGGCCAAGCGTTTATTAATATTGATGTTCCCTTTTAAAGAGAAACAAATGTTTTGGTAACCCCAACCGAAGGGAGATGGGTCCGAGCCAACCGAGACTTCGCTGGGTGCTCATAGGAAGGAAGGCTTCAGCAAACCCCGAGATTTTTTTCTGGGAGAGTCCCAGGGATCAACCGGCGCCCCCGGCGGCCAGGGGGAGGCAGAGAAGAGGAGCGAGTGCAGGGCGAGCGCGAGGGCGCACGGGTTTGTTTTTAATTAAAAGGAAACTCCCTTAGCCCCCCTGCGAGAACGAGATATTTCAGAGCATGGATTTGTTTACCAGACTGGAATCTGGAAAAAATAAATGGGGAGAGTGCATTTTCTTTTGATTTTTACAATAGGAAACGATTCCGCAGTTGAAATTTAAACCCTTTATAGCCTCAAAAAAAAAAAAAAAGTTGAATTGCAGGGAACGGGTCGGCTCTGGTTCTGCCTCCCTTAATGTGAACTGTGGGGCGCAGGGTTTTCCGGCTGAGGGGGGTGCAGGGTGGGCTAGCGGGAGAATTTTCTTAGATTGGAGATCTAGAGACCTGTCTGTGGAATCAAAGAGGGAAACGCTTCCTACTGGGGAGCGAGGGCAGAGACGGCGGTCTCCGGCCCTAACTTGGAGGCGCAGGCTTTCCAGGCTCCCGGTTCCCGGTTCTTAGAAGCCGATTAGGGGACTGGGGACTGGAGGAGGGGAGGAGGGTAGAAAGGCGAGGATGCCCAAAGATGCTGGAGGAGACCGAAGCAAGCTGTTCGGGGCAGGCCTTCGAGGCCACTCATTCCGACCCCGACTGGGGGCTGGCGGGCCCCTTCCCGAAGGGCCCTACAAGTCTCAGTCCTATGCGCTCCCTTCCTCCTCCCGCCCCCAGTGAGTTCCATCAGCCGCATCCTGAGGAGTAAATTCGGGAAAGGCGAAGAGGAGGAGGCCGATCTGGAGAGGAAGGAGGCAGAGGAGAGCGAGAAGAAGGCGAAACACAGCATCGACGGTATCCTAAGCGAGCGAGGTAAGCGGCGGCGCGCTGGGCGGCGCCCTGGCGTCCTGCGCCTCGGCCGACTACGCGCTCTGACGTTGGGGGCCTGAGGGCGGCGCAGCCCCGGCTCGTGTCAAGGTGCCTCCTTGCTCATATCCACTGCAGCCGGCTAAGAGCATTCGAGTGAAAGACGAAAGATGCACTTGCAATGAACACAAAAATCTTTTAGGTTCTGTTTTTTGTCCTTTTTTTTTTCTCTTCTATTTTATATATTTTCCTTCCGCCCCACTCAGCCCTTCGGAGTCTGGAACTGTGAATTGCGCTCTGGGTGCGGGGCTACTCTCTAGCCCTCAGGCGTAAGGGACTGGGCGTCTCTGAACGGATTGGGGTGCCGAGGGCAGTCCGTGAGCCTCCGGAGGTTAAAGGGACTTTTGCGCCCTTAGGAAAGGCCTGGATCGCCAAAGTCTTTCCCACAGCAGAGGAGGGAGGGGAGGGAGAGAGGGTGGGAGACGGGGTCCGGGAGAGGAAGAGACTCAAAAGTCTTAGGCAGTGGGGTCCCAAAGTTTCAGGGCAATGACTGTCTTATAAATATATAGGTGTAAGTTGGCTGTTTTTTTTTTTTTTTTCCTTTTAAATTGGTTTCCAAATGCGGTAGGATTTGAGCTCTGGGTGTCTGGGAAGCAAAATAAGCCTAAGAGATCCGGGTTCTTGGGCACGCAGTGCTGGCACCCTTTCTCCGCCCAGGGGAGCGGACTAATAGCTTCTTGTTGGCTACGAACTGCCAGCCTCAAGAGAAAAATCTCCCCCGCGGAGCCGTAAGTGCAGCTTGCTTCCCTTTTACCAGCTGCGGGTTATCTCCAGACTCTAAAGGTACCCCCCCCCCCCACACACACAAAAGAAAGTCAACCCCGTGGGAATTGAACCCCTGAGCGCTCAGGGCGGTAGGAGAGTCTCAGCACTTTTTGCCTTGGGGAAATTTGCACCTCTTCAAAGAAGCAAGGGTCTGGAGTCGCGCCCCCCACCCCGCCCACGCGTGGCCTTCTCTCGCCTGGGGCCTAGACTCGGTTGGGCCGAGTCGACTTTTGAGTTGCCCTAGAAGGGCAGGCGGCTCTCCAGGTGGGCTTGAAGCAGTCACCCACTTCGACCAGTTGGGTCTCAGCCTCCAGCCAGTGGCGTCCGGGGCAGGACTGTGGGTAGGGAAGCCGATCGCTTTTTTTAACCTTCTTTGCCAAACCTCGGGGTGGACCGCTGTCCCTCCGGGGCCGCGGCTTTACAAATCAATGCAAAATCTGTATATGACCTCGGGAAGGGACATAGATTTAGTTGCAGTGTGGAGGTTCTGGGGAGGGAGGAGGGCGAGAAACCAGCTGACCCCAAACCCAAAGGGCCCCAGCAGGCAGCGGGGCCACAAGCCCAGCAGGTAGGGGAGGCTCAGGAAGGGGGATGGAGGGCGGCAAGGCTTTGCTACTTGTTGCTGGAGGCGCCTGCGCGGCGGATCGGCAGCTACCGGCAACCGAGGCCCAGGAGACAAAACGCCCCAAATGAGCTGGTCAAACATTTGTACAACTTTTCCAGCTTTTACAAAGAAGGCCTTCTCTACACAATCTACACTTGGAGATGAACTTGGGAGACAAAGCCTGGAGAGTCCATTGAAACTCACACTTTAGCTCGGCCCAGACAAAGCTCCGGCCCGCAGCAGCTTGATGTGCACAAAGGAAGGCAACCTTTTTATAATTCAAGGAGAAAAGAAGAGAAAACAGCCCCACAAAGGGCTGAGAATAGACATTATGGGCTTGCAATGAGGGATGAATTATTCAATGAGCCCCAATAGCTGCTGCACCAGGAAGTTTTATGGACTCTCCAGCGTGGAAAAAGTGGCCATTTCACCTACAAAATGTTTCTAGTCTTTTGGGCCAGCTAGCCGGCCCGCTGCCATTCAAGGGCAAATGCTACCATTTAAAAAAATCAGTATTTTCCCCAGCGGGGGCTGAATCATTGAAAACACACATACGCACGCCTCGGAGGCCGAAGTTCAATGGGGGCTTGCTTGTCAAGGACGATGCAGTTTCAGTCTCTTCAGCGCTTCTAGCTCCCTTTACAGGTGAGCCCTGGAGGGTAAAAGGGGCCCCGAGAAAGGAAAGAGTGGAGTGCTGTTTTAAGAGAAATTTAGAAACCTCAAAAAAAAAAAAAAATCCCTCCGTTGTTTGGGCCTCAAAAATGCCATGCTGCCCTGGTATCAGAATGAATGTTGATAAAGGTCTCTGAGCCTCCAGGCGGGGCGGGAGGAGCCTGGCTGAGGAGGGACGGTTGAGTGTTCTGACCAGGGAGCCGCGCTCTCAGGGGAGGGTCCAGCTTCCTTTCCGGTCTGTCGGATGTTGCTGAGACTGGTTTTCGCAGGTACATCTTTCTATCTGACACTTGGACACAGGGAGAGAGGTACCCTAAAAGAAGTTAGAACCGCCCTCGCTCTTCTCTCCAGGGTCTCTCCCTTTCTTCTCGCCGCCCCTTTCACCTTCCCAACTTTCCCTTGTCCCTCGCCCAATCCAAGAGCAGCGCGGCAGGCCGGCCCAGTGCGCTCAGCCGTGCGCCGTGGCGCGCCATAGATGCTGTGCGCCACTCCTGGGTTTATCCTTCCAGTTCTTTCGCCCGGGTGGAAGGAGAGAGTTGGGTGGCCAGGAACCACCCCCTCCACCCTCCCAGAACTGCCCCCCTGCACCGACCCCGCAACACCCTCCTCCTAGCCCTAGTCAGCATCGACAGCAGAGTAGGCGCAGCCGGAGGAACCAACAAGCCCCGGTCGGGGCAGCGGGGGCTGTGGGCACGGCCCGCGATGCGGCCACTCAATGGGCGCCTCTGTTCCTCCCCCGGCGCGGCCGAGCGGGCCCGCGGGCGCCGCCACAATGGGCCGGCCCCCACTCCTGCGATCTGCGCCAAAGCGCCGCGCCGCGCCGCCCCCTCCCCTGCGCTCCGGCCGGCTCGCAGCTTAGCTCGCCGGGCTGCAGCCGACTCAATTGCCTCCTTTATGTCCTTCTCACTTTCATCTAGACACAGCCCGCCTCCCCCCCCTTTTCTCCTCTTTTTTCCCCCCCTTCCTTGCCTGAGGCTCACATTAGTG
>PVHT021183688.1:4777411-4815010 GCA_004024745.2 Catagonus wagneri
AGTGAAATTTCTGCAACCTCCCCCCATTTTTCCCCTTATTTTAAAGAAAGCCCTTAACACAAAAGCAGTGACTAATCAATAGAAACTGCTCCTTCATCAGCTCCTCCTCCTCCTTCTCCTCCACCACCACCACCACCTCCACCACCACCAGCAGGGTGACGCTTTTCCTGTTTGTGAGTTTTGGGAAACATTTTTGCTTTGTGCCGTAATGGAATTAGAGGACAGATGAGGGCTGTAAACGGACACGCGACTGCGAGACTGTCGCTTAAATATTTGGATGCAAAGTTACAATCACTGACTTGTTGCAGCGGCTTTGAAGTGGCAGTGCGGGAGTGTAGGGGGAGAGAGGCCACATCGCCAAATTGATGTTTTGATTGGGGCTGGAGATACACTTTCATAGGACTCTACTCCTTTTAAAAATCACCAGTGGGCGTGGGAGGTTTGTAACAATTTCAAAGATTGAGCCAAGAGACCCCAAGCATAGGTCGGTTGGAGCTTATCTTCTTTTCATATCGCTCCCTTTCAGTTAGACATTTAGGAAAAACGGTGCCTTTTTTTTTTTGAGAAAGTAAAAATGACAAAAGTTTTGCTAGGGTTTGCAAACAGGAGCTTTTCAAACATGGACGAGGACGACATCAACTTTTCAGCGGGGCATAAGAGAAAGCCATTAAAAAGGCGCAGGCGTTTTAAAGGTCCCGGAAGTATTTCATTTCCAGTAGAATCATAAAAAGAGCATTTTATCATTAACGGGAGAGCTACTGAAGTCGAGGGGAAGGGAAGCCCCCCCCTCCCGTTAACAGGGAAGGACATTTTGGCGCGAGGCTAAGGGCGCGGGGGACAGGCGGTGGGAGGGGGGACGAACTTTCCCACAGATTAAAATCATGGGCTATAAGATCTTTTAGGTCTGTGGCATCGGAACCTTGATTAAAGTGGACAGCCCACTCTCCAAGTCCATTTGTCGGAATCACGAATCTGACCCCAATGTCGTCTCTAGTGTTTTTGGTAAATTTCATGTTTTCTGAAGCCCTTTCAATACTCAGCGAGGAACTCTCACCCATTTTTAAATGTACTGGAAATATCAGAACTTGAATTAAATGAAAACACCACGCCGCGTTTTTGTCGAGGATACGGTGGTAACGATTTTTTCTCTTGGACTGATAAAAAAGAAATAGCAGAGGTCAGGTCGTAGCTCTCTTTTTCCGCTGGTTCGTTTGGTTGACTGCTGTACGCTTACTTTCTAGCCTTATTGAAAACATGCAGATTTTCTAATTAATGCTTGAAATTGTATGTTTATTTTGAAGTTTGATTTGATTGTTGATAGCACCGGAACGGGGATGTAAGGGGCTTCAAGTGCGTAATAATTACCAAAGGGTCATTTAAGAGTCTCCAGGGCTGAGCATAAAACCCACCGGGGGCAGTGAGGCGGAACCAGCAAGTGCGCTTTGGTTCAGGGAGTGGAATATGCGGAAATCAATCAGGTGACTAGGAGAGATGCCACTGAACCAGGTTCAACATTCATGAATACGTATATTTTCAGGACCAAAAAACCAAAAAAGAAACCCAGCAACAACAACAACAAAACCACCTCCCCCAAAACAAACAAAAGAAAAAAAACTTTCCTAACCTTGAGGCTAAATGTTTAAGTTGTACCTAAATAGTCAGTAATATTAAAAGCCTCAGCAACAGCAACAAACAAATGGTGAGAACGTTCATCCAGGGCTGGGACAGAGCAGGTTCAGTTTGGGGATTGGGTTCCTACCAACAGGTAACTTATGCGGGTAAATAAAGATTAAAGAACCATTAAGAATGTACATATATAACTAACAAGACACTAAAAAGCAATTAAGCAGTCAGTTTAATGCCTTATCTCACTGGCTGTTGGGGGGTTGTTTTACAACTAGGAATTAAAATCTGAAAAGGAAGTTTTCAGCAGCTCTGGCCAAATATTGATTAAGTAGCTGTTTGTTGATACCATTGTTACGCATTAAAAGGCCAGGATCTCGGCCCCTCAGTGGCCATCTTCCATTGTGAGGGATTCTTAACCACTGAGATCAAAGCGGGATCATTTCAACTTATCTGTCTTGGAAAATCCTCCTTTTCCTCTGAAACCTCTAAGGAGGATTGACCAAATTCTCTTTAAGAAATAGGAAGCAAAACCAGTTACATGTCCTACGTTTGTGGAGAAGAGATTCATGGGGTGTTTTTAATTATCCTATGGTGACTTCTTGTTTAGAACTTAGGCTAAGATGGCGAATTTATCCTCAAATAGATTCTCTTTTTGGGGGAGGTGGCTGGAGGCATGGAGAGTAAGATCCCAATGTCACTAAATTCCTAATACGGAAGTTTCACTGGCGTTGTCTTCCAAGCTGGAATGATGTAAAGGAAAGATGTTGAAGTTTTATGTAATACTAGGTGGGGAATAATTAAATGCACAGGACACCGGGAGTTATACTGACTGCATTTCTCTACACGTTTCCACAATTTTTGTGTTTATGGATGGTTAGATGAGTCACATGTATATTTTTAAATGTCCTATAATGTAGAAGCAGATATGTTTGTTTGTGTGTATACTTTGTGCATCGTTAAAGTTTATTTATAAGTCAGTCACTATGAATTACGCTGGCAGTAAACTATACCCAGTTGCACACACACAAAAAGGTTTATTTGTCCTATGGATTACACTTTTTAGAGTCATCAGAATTTGAGGTAACAGCACAGCTTCCCAATTCACATTCAGCGTTGCTGTTGAATGCTAGGAAAACTAGTTTCCTGAATAATTTAATGACTTTTTTGGCTGTTGATTTTTTGATGAACTATTAGACTTTCTTCTTCTCTCTCTCTCTTTGGTTTAAGAATTCAATATTTTTGGATAGATTTTCCTTTTATTATGCTGAAATTCCTGCAAAGGCTCTTTTGGAAATGCCATCTCTGTGCTTAATTTGCAAATTCCAACAAATCACTCTGAGGTTGTGAAATTTATGCCAGATTCAGGCTTTGAATATTCAACTGAGCATCATGGATCTACCCGTGTGGGGGATTTTCTGAATCCCTTTCTCTGACTCTGCTCATTTCAGTACTAAATAATGTACATGTTTTTTTTAGTTTAATTTAATTTTTTTTCTCTTTCTTGTTCACTCTTGAACAAAATGAATCCTGACATATAGAGTCAGGATGAGTAGTGAGTATTTTCTATTATAATTTCCCAAATAATTAATAGTCTACCTGTGCTCAAATGCTCTTTGAAATAGTCCCAGCCATTGCAATGTGGGACAACTGCCTGAAATTGATTAAAGTGGAAGTGTGAGTCAGCTCAGATCTATTATGATTACCTTGTCCTGGCTCCAGATGCAGCATTAGAGAGTTCTTTGTTGCATTTTCCATGTACATGTATATTTATATACATGCAGAGTTAAAGTGACTTCCCCCCTTGGATATCAGGCTATATGTGTTTTGTATGGTTCCAGGGGGACAGCAGAGTCATACTCTGAGTGGGGTCTGATATCAGTACCAAGGCAGAATTACTGACCGAACAACTGGCTTATGTCAATTACACCTCAATAAGGCTGGAAGAAATAAATTAAAAAATGATATTATTGTAAAAAAAATTAGAACTGGCTGCCTTTGGGGAAATGTGATCAAAGAAAGTGAAAGGGAATTTCAGAAGTTGCCATTCTCTTGATAGATGTACACTAAAATGGGAACAGAGGACTATCTTCTGCTCTGCTGGGAAAGATTTTCTTGCCCCATTCATTCCAGTCTCTGGTGGAAAGTGGCACAGCTCAGCTGTCAGCACTTCCTTGCAGTGTTGGGCCAAACACTGAACTCCAGTAGCATTGAGCCTTGACGAAAAGGTGATGTTTTTCCTCTAAAATCTTTCCCTCATATTATCTGTGATGGCCTTATGCTCTCAAATGAACAGAATGTATATAATTTCCAGTTTGTAATTGGAACAGGCACAATGATCAGAATGCTTATTAACATTATAAACCATTTACTTAAGAGAGATGAATTAGAAACTTCACCACTGTCAAAGGAAGCTGTGAACACATGGGAAGTCATTGTTGAAGGCACTTGAGAAATAGTAGGCTTTATGATTTCTTATCTTCAGTGTCTGTTTTCCTGCCTTCCTGATAAAACTAGGAAGAGACTAACAGATAATTTCTATCGTGGAAATGACTATTTCTCTTCAAAGATATAAAGGGCAATAGTATAAAACTTATAATTTGATTGGATGCACATTTCTCTTAGAAAAAAAAATTCCCGGGAGTTTTACTTTGCACATTGCATATGGCAAAATGTGTAGCATTTAGGTTTTCACTGCAGGATTTTATATTTAAAAAAAAGGACAAAAACAACAAAGAACCCCTTTTCTTTGGGTTAAAGCAACTCTATGAAAGTAAGTTGTCTGAGATTTTATGTCCTTCTTATTGCAATGATTGAGAAATGAATCTTCCCCAAACAGATTAGAACTCATGATAGGCAATAGCAAACTAGCTGTATTTGTCTCCTTAAATCCATGTAGTGATTCCTTGACTCTTACGTACTTTTATTTGGCCAGATTAACTGCATCTACAATAGTATATTATTGTAAACTCTCTAGGAGCCAATTTCCCACTCATTCTGGATTTAATTCCATTGGATTCTATTTTAGAACCTCTGATCAAAATGCTTTGTGACAAGGATGGGAGACTCTTTTTGGCTGTCTAACATAAGATTGAGGAAGAGGAAATACCACTAATTTTCAGCATTTCAAAATTTCCAGGATCATTTTGAAAATTCAAACAATGTAGTTTTATGGAGATTTGCTTAAATGTAAATTTAAAAAAAAAACTATAATTGGATGGTGGGCATATTTCAGGAAACAACTGTGGAATTAAATGTACTTGGCCTTATGTCATTAGATGGAAACAATAAGTGAGTTAGGAGAGAATAGCTAAGAAAGTTAATTGCTGTGTGCAGTTGATCTTGCAAGATGGAATTGGTTTCTGTGTACTTTCATAGTCAATACTTATATGGTCACATACAAATTTACATTTTTAACAGAAAGCCTACATTTGTAGGCTTGTGGTTTTTACAGGCACACAGAGGAGCTAAAAGTATAGCCACCATACCCATTATATCTTATTTTTTTTGGCAAACCCTAATATAGGCATTAACTTACCCAGTCAATGGGCATTTAGGCATTGTCTAGGGGTATTAACATCATTTTTGTTTCCTTTATAGAGTCTACCTTTTTTAAAATTATTTTTAAACAATTGTAGACTCAAAGAGCCTATCTTCACATGCATATTTTAAAATTCTTCCAACATTCAAATATGTTACCAGGATTAAGAAAATCTTGTCCAGAGGATGAGAGTATGTGTGTGTCTCTCAATTACCATGGTTGATCTTAACCCGAACTAAAGAAAATTAATTGGTCCAATTCATTTTATTATAAGAAAAGCAACAGGTTTCTTCTTTCTGAATCCCTCCTTGGCTGGTTTCCTGATTTGAGGTTCACTAAAGCAATTGAGTGTTCCTTGCATGACTTAAACACACCCCCAAAGTCCTTTTGCATGTCTTTGCTTAACTTATAAGAGCATAGCACCCAAGGTAAAAGTGGCCTGTTTGCATCACTAATGTCACTCTAAAATTGAGACCAAGCACGTTTCAGGTGTGACCCCTTGAATTTCCACTTTCATGTCTGGTAAGATAGGGGCACATCATACCAATTTCTCAGAGTAATAGGATAAAAAAAATGAGAAGATGTTAAGTTACATGCAAGTTTCACCTATCTTACAGGAAAACTCAAAATCTTGGGGGGAAAAACCCTCTGAACATACATGCAGAAAGTGACTAGCCTACCAGCAGATGGGCTCTGCCTAAGGGCAGATAAAAGCTTAATTCAGGCTTAGGAGCAACAATAAAGACCAACACACATACATGCACACACGCACTCATGCACACACACACACACACTCCACAAAGTCTGCTTTCATTGAGTCAAAAGATTGAGTTTATAAGAAACTCTTTAATACAATGGACTTTATTGATTTAATAGAAATGAAAAAATAAAATTTGAAAATCATTCACTGAGATATCAAAAGATATATTTTTAATTACTTTCTCTCCCAGTCTGTAAAGATGGCTTTTGTCTCTTAGACTAACTTGGTTGTTTAAGATTCTTCCACATCAAACTTTTCTTTGTTTTGCTTGTGTATTTGTTTGCCCAAGTTTTTCTTCCCACAGGATTGTCAAACACGTTGCTTTTTGAAAAAGGCTCTCTCTCACACAGGAGTTCTTACTCCTGCAATCCTGGTGCAATCCTTCATCTCATGGAATTGTGTTGGTATAATTTCTCATCGCATCCTTTCTTCAGCTTGCTTCGTTGCTTTAAATGACTTTATAGCTCCAAATGGGAGATTGCGTGCATTCTTCTTTCTGCATGATTCTTCATAATCCCTCTCCTTTAAAATTTGAGTTCAGAAACATTAAGGAAACTTTCCAAAACAGCCTTCGTTAAGCTGGAGGGTACATTTCAATGATCTCTCTATTCAGTGCCCCCCCTTGGCCAACCCCCAAAGCTTTGGGACTTCTGTGTGGTTGGGGGTGCCATGCGAGGGTGAAAAGCAAGTCGCCTGGCTTGTAAGACTTGTGGAGGCTGGAGAGCTCCTGCCCCATGGTTCTCGCGCTGGAGCAGCCGCTTGGAGAGAGGGAAGGTTGTTTTCTTATGCCCGCGTGCACTGGGCTGACCTGTCTCTGAAATAGGTCAGGCTGGGGCACCGCCAGTTTATGCAGCTGTCACGGCTTAGGCGTCGCAGCAGGCAGCCCAGGCTCCTTGGCCAGACCAGCCCCCAGTGAACTGATAAAAATTCGCTGGCGAGCCCCGGGCCTTCCTTCTGGACTGTGCCGCCTGCCCCCCACCCAAGGCTTTAGAGGCAAGAGGACTCCTGGATTACCGGGGGGGGGGCAACTCTCAACCTCAAAAGGGAAGGGTTCTTTTATTCCTAGGATTGCCCTCCTGTCCATTCAAACACTCAAGTGAAGAATAGGTGCTTTGTCAGCTTGTATTCATAAAACATCATATTTATTTTTTGACTGGGTAAAACCGTCACTCTGTACGTAATTCAAAAGATGGAAGAGGATGTACGGTGATAAGATTTCCTTCTACCCGGTCCCTCGGTATCTTGGCTGTCTTTCTAGGGAGTCTGCATAAACAAGTAATCATGTTTCTTGCTCTCTATTAAAAGTATTCTCTTTGCACAAATGGTAGCTCACTGTAGAAACTATTCTGTGCCTTGCTTTTTTTTTTTTTTCCACCTTAGAATATATCTCTGCAATTATTCCGTATTAGGGCCTGGGGGAGACCCCAGCCTGTTTGTATAGCTGCATAGTATTCCATTCTACTGGCAAATGATGATTTATTTAACAGCATTTAGTGTTTCCTATCTAACAGTACCATTTGGCACATGTGTCCGTTTATTTGTAAAATAATTCCTCCATGGTAGAGACAAAGGGAATGGCATTTGTGATTTTGATAGCTTTGGTGGAATTTGGGAATTTTCTACCTCGGGAACAAATGGTGAAGGAGTACTTAGTAAACAGGGAGCCTGCGGGTGTTTGCCTGTGGCCACTTGCACACGAGAAAAAGAGATGCTTCCTTCTACCGCCGTACATAGGCAGGAACGTAGGTTTTGAAATTTCTGCTTAGGAAATTCCTCCAGTATTTTGGTATTTCTCCAAATGGAACATTCTCTAAATCTAAGGAAAGCTTTTTACTTTGACTTCTTGGTTCCACTCTTCATTCTTTTCTTCTTATCTAGTATATTTCACTTCATCTCCATCAAAAATTGAACATTTGATTTAAGCATTCTTACCTATTTTTCCTTCTGAGCTGGAAAATTTGGGGATAATTTTAGAACAATTCGTAGACAACTTATTCCTTAGCTGAAAAAGAGAAATTGTCTTCAGGGTTACCAAATTGTGTTTGAACTAGTGAGAGAGCAGATTATGAATCATAAAATGTGGCCTTCTATTTCTAATTTTTGAAAAGCACTGACCTGATGCTCTAGGGGCTTCTTGAGTTTGGTAAAGGCTAACTTTTAATTTTATGAACTTTGAGGGGGTTTATATCCATTCCCTCTAGGCACAAAAGACTTTTTATGTTTTTGCGCATACCTTGCCTCCCTCAAATCATTTCAGCCTATTTTCCCTTAAATTTGATGCTCAGGAATTCAGTTGTTGATGCTGCTGAGTACCTGGCTTACCTAAGCTGGAAGTTCGAGTCTGTGAAATGAGCCAGAAAGAACCGTGTTCCAACTATATGAGAAAAACAACCTTCTCCACTCCCACCACGCGCCCACTGAGAAAACTGGAGATGTGAATGCCAATAAATATTATAAAGTCAATATTTCAGGTCATTCCTTCTTAGGACTGGGCCTTTCAGAAACAGGAGAACGAGTTAGGGGCTAAGGATTTATTTTTTTGAAATTCAAAATCTTGATTCAGTTTTAAAAAAAATAACAGGAAAACAAGTCTTCTTTCTTGACTGTTGCTGGAGCCAGCTCCACAGCATGTAGCACTGTTCTACCAGGCAGGAGGCAGGAAGGTGTGTTTGGCTAATGCTAGAACTTTTGTTTGTGCTTTGATAGGAATAGCTAGCTGGGTGCCTTGGTTCTCTTTCTGCTTCCCCTCTGATTGGTTTATGGAACCGTCAGGGAGTCAGTTGGGGATGTAAACAGGCTTGGCATTTAGAGCATCTGCAAAGAGCTCAGAAGAATCAAAAGAAGCCACCCACCCCCCAGCTCTGTGCATAATTTGGATTGAATCAGGCCCATAATTTGTGACATGTGATTACTACCTGCAAAAGTATGCAGCTCTCCTCATAGGAAGAGAGGTCTTGGGAGGGCTAATCCCAAAGAGGAAAACTGTGATTTGTTTGTCAGGTTGCTGTGATGTTCTCAGCAGAAATTTAGACCATATAAAATAAGTGCTTTGTGGGTCCATATCTGCAGAGCAACCAAACTTTAGATTCTCGATGCATTCTTGTTGTTTTCATCACACAGATGAAGGAGGAGCAGGCAGAGGCATTCCCTGGGGAAATGAGGGAGCGTCAGCAAGTAGGGATTTGAGTGGGACAGTGACCCATTGTCTTCTGATATTTAGATTTGCCACTTTTTAAAATAAAAAGAGATCCATGAATTTATGGGGGTGGGTAGGTGGGAAACACTTCAACTTTCCATTGCATGATTCCCAAGTGAATGGGATCTCAATGTCTGGAACTGCTGGTTATGTTTTAGACATTTTAGAACTTATCCTCTCAGACCATATCATAAGGAGTCCAGGTTCATTTCAGGAGGTCAGGGGGATAACGTGGGGTCTCCTCGCAGTGTATCTGGGCAACCGTCAATAAACCAGGGCAGAATACGATCTGGGAAGCTATCCGGGGTGGAAACTTTCCAGGTGGTAGATTTGCTTGGCTTTTACACAGACGCAACACACATTTGATCAGAGGGCGGTAGAAAGGCAACTTCTATAGTTTCTCACTAGAAGCCAATAGTCTGCTTGTGGTCACAGGCCCTGCCAAACTCTCAAAACTCGGTGATTTGTTGTCTGAGAGAAGAAAGCAAATGGAGGGCTGGGGAGTCTAGCATCAGGTCAGAAACTGCAAAGAGACTGACTTCAGAGTCCAGGGCCCAAGGGGCTGCCTAGGTAGGAGAATATCCGCTGGTCTACAGGGAACCAGCTCTTGGTAAGAGGGCCTGGGTAGAAACTCAGGGCCTGGCCTATTTTGAATTCAGGTTCTAGGCTTTTGTCAGTGAACTTTTTGGGGCCTTGACTTTCTTTCTGTGTGTCTTTTTCCTGTGGAAAGTGTCAGCTGGGGTTTCTCTGAGCATCCCGAGCACAAAGCCAGCTGGGGGCTGGGAAAGCCACCTCATCTTGTTTTCATCAGAGGCTCGATCCGTGGCCAGAGCAGGCAGAAATACAGATTTTGTCAGGTCAAAAGTACTCATTCCTTGGAACCCCTTTGTGTCATGTGCTCCGTCCTTTTTAGAAACATTGAAGCTAAAAGCCACTATGCAGGCTTTTATTCCTGTGGCATACTAGCCCTTACCTTGGGCAGATAAGGAGAGGGACAGCATACTTACTACGAAGTGCAAATAACCTAAAGAACCAAATTTGGTCTGAATCTTTGCTGGCTGGCTGACTTTCATCACCTTATTGAATTACTATAATTTAATGTTACTTGTTTAAAATAACAATTTTTTCCCCATGCAATGAATCCTTGTCATTTATTTATTTTTAAAACTGAAAGCCCAAATTAAATTCCTTAGAAAAGACAATGGCTGTCTTTCACATTGACGTTTCTGGTACTTGGAAAAAAAAACCCTTTTGGAAAAACTGTACGAGGTGGTCACTCAGACTCTAGTCTATAGGAAGCGATGCTACCAGAACAAGTTTGTTTGTTTGTTTGTTTTCTGGGGATACTCGAACATCTCCCTGTCTCCAACCCTCTGTTCCCAAACCCTTCAAAAAGGTTCTTCTCCCTTTCCTTCCACAGGGGGCTCTGTGGCCTGACCTTAGGTAAAAAGGTGGTTCTTAGCTGCTGTTCCCTCCCGTCTTCCCCACCACTGCGCTTCTGTCTGCCTTTCCCTCCCCTTGTGTGTTCCCCCTCCACACACATTGCTTCCACGGAGCTATACCTCACTCTCATTAAGAATCAGCTGGAAGGGAGTTCCCGTCGTGGCTCAGTGGTTAATGAATCCGACTAGGAACCACGAGGTTGAGGGTTCGATCCCTGGCCTTGCTCAGTGGGTTAAGGATCCGGCGTTGCCGTGAGCTGTGGTGTAGGTTGCAGATGCGGCTTGGATCCCACGTTGCTGTGACTGTGGCAAAGGCCGGCAGCTACAGCTCCTGTTAGACCCCTAGCCTGGGAACCTCCATATGCCGTGGGTGCAGCTCTAGATAAGACAAAAAAAAAAAAAAATCAATTGGTTATCCTTCTGCAGGATGTTTGCCATTTCCAAAAGGCCCCTGGGAGCTGATCATCTGGCGTAGAGGCATGAATCCCTAACGGCAAGACTCTTGGTACTCAAGTAGGAAAGCTTCTTGGTGGGGGCAAGAGATAGGTTTCTTTCTCTCCTCCCTCCCTCCCTCCCTTTCTTTCTTGCTTTTTCTTTTTACGGCCTCACCTGTAGCATATGAAAGTTCCCAGTCTAGGGTTCCATTCGGAGCTGCAGCTTCAGGCCTGCAGCACAGCCATGGCAACGCTGGATCTGAGCTGCATCTGTGACTTACACTGAAGCAGCAGCTCTTCGGCAATGCCGGGTCCTTAACCCACTGAGCAAGGCCAGGGATCGAGCGCACATCCTCACAGACACTGTCAGGTTCTTAACCCGCTGAACCACAGCAGGAGCTCCCCAGAGTTAGGTTTCTGATGACCTTCAGATCACACCCCAGTGGATTCCAGCTTCACTGTGAATCTTTCTGCTATGAGGAAGCTCTTTGCTGGTGAGCACGGGCCTGCCAGGGCTTGGTATCCCTTTGAGCCATGCAGGAGGAGGCAGAGCCAGGCAGGGTCTGAGAGCATTCTCCCCGGCAGGTAGATTTCCCACACTTCCTGGAGGCTAGGGAAGGGCCTTGGCTTGTGTTCTTTGGGCTTCTTGGCAAAATGTAGGGCGAGAAGAAGGACGCACAGGGTCTGCTCTGTCTTAGAGCCATAGACAGGGAAGGCACTTTGGGGTCCGTCTTCTCTAAGAACTCCAAACCTTCTCAAGGAGCAGAGATCTGATCCGAGTATTCAAACCTCAAGTGGCCCCTAGACTATTGTCAGAAGTCAGAAGTGAGGGGCCCGAGGGCATCCATGACGGGTCCGCTGGCTGGGAGAGCTTCTGGAGGGTGCTCTGAAGCTCCTCTAGGAGACTTCTGAAAGGATAGAGGCTCTGGAACTCTCAGGGCTGGGGTCCTGGATAGTCTCAGAAACACACTGCTTTGGAGGATATAAGCCCCTAGGGTCCCAGGGAAAGAGCAGGCGTTTATTGTACCTGTGATAGATGGGGTACAGACAGTCTGCTGTGTTTGTGGACTCTAATAATCTTGGGTTCCTGGTGATCCCCCAAAGTTGGCATGTAGACTTGACTGAAGATGTGTAAGCATTAGGTAAAAGGAGTAGATACAAGCACCTAGAAATAGCCTGGATCTCCCCAGGCCCTCTCAAGTGGAGGATGGAAAAGGAGTCCTTAGAAGAGGTGGTTTACCATCAAGCTATTGAAAATTCAGTTCCAGGGTGTCCTTTCTCTCCCTAAATTATGGAAGCTTCAGGTCCCACAAAACTCTACCCTTGTCCTCATTCTGCTTAAGGTGGGAAAGGTAGCGGTAAGGACACGTGGGCTCCTTGTGCATGGAGTATGGGCTTGGCACAACCGTGTGTGAGAGCAAAATTGATAATAACAATAACGATAACGAGCACAACAATAATAATGCTGGTACTCAGTTACCCTCCAGCTGTGTCTTGAACTTTAGAGTTTCCAGGATGCTTCCCCATTTCTTAGGCCTTATTTACTTATGGAGCCAAAGTCTGGGTCTGGCAACCCAGAGCTGCTGAGACTCTACCTAAGTGGCCCACATGTTACACAGCATCCTCGTCCTTGCAAGGAGCCCCTTAGGGGAATCATGGACCAATTCCTCCCAAGAAGATAAAGAACCTCAATCCATTTATTGGATATGGGTGGGTGGGTAAGACCCTTAATTCTGGGGGGCTTTGGTTCCCTCAGCTGTAAAGGGTGTATTAGGTAATTTTTGGATGTAGGACTCCGAACTATCCCTGTGACCAGGGATGCTTTCCCTCTCTCCACCTCATGCCCCTTCCTCTGAGAAATGGAAGTCCCCCGGCCCGGTGAAGGTCACGGTCTCTCCCAGCTCTGGAAGGCTGTGGCAGCTGCAGCCATGCCGGGCTCTTGGTAGACTTTGCTAAGCCCTAGGCAGCTGGTGGAGGAATCAGTGGGCCCTCAGGCCATTGGGAATCAGGGCAAGAATGGAGAGGTCTGTGGCCCCTTGTTGTCTTAGAAGTGAGTGACCCCTACCTGTCCCGTCTCTGGGCGAAGGACTCTCTAAGGTGCTGCAATAATGAGGGTGGGGATTTGCTGTGCTGTTGGACAGGTGGACACACTGGCTCTTCCCCATCCATGTGGGGAAATGCGTGCTTTCCTGCATCTCCCTCCCATCATAGCTGGGGCTTCCAGATGAGACTGGAAAGGCCTGGGGGTATTAGTTAGAGAACTTCTCCTTAGGTTAGAATTGCTGAAGCGGGGATGGTAACATTCCTTCTTTCAAATCATCTGTGCCTAGACCTTTTCTCCTGTGCCCAGAGAAGCACACGTGGGATTTCTGGCAGTTGAAACTATCAAAGCTAGAAACTATCTGGGCTTGAGGAGAGAGAGAATCACTGGAGCATTCACTTCGCTGGATTCTGTGTCCTATCTTAAACTTAAATTAGCTCCCTCATTAGTACTTCTCAGAAACCCAGTTGGGTAAACAAGATTTTTTTTTTGCCTTTAAGTTAAAATATGTGCATGTACATGTACACATTTTA
This sequence comes from Catagonus wagneri, assembly GCA_004024745.2. Taxonomy (NCBI): domain Eukaryota; kingdom Metazoa; phylum Chordata; class Mammalia; order Artiodactyla; family Tayassuidae; genus Catagonus; species Catagonus wagneri. The sequence goes on from PVHT021183688.1 coordinate 4,790,982, forward strand.
AAAATTGTATTTGAATCAATTAGAAATTTTCATGCAACACAGAATCCGTGAGAAAACTCATAAAGATTAAATGGGAGATTATTTCAAATTTAAAAATGTTTATTGTTTTTTCTTTTCTAGGACTTTGTTAGGAAGCATTTTAGGAAGTTGAAGAGAATGTAAGAAATATTTTTTTACATTGAAAACTATTCAAGGCAAGGTGTCATAGCCTAGCAAGGGGAGATTTTGTTCATTTTCTCCCCCTCACTTTTTTCCCCTCACTTTTTTCCTCTTTTATTTTTGTGGAGGAAAATTATTTCGAAAGTCAACATCAACTACATATCAAGTTTTTAATATATGTTGTGAAACTAGGAAATGGTTCATTCAAATGCTGCATTCCTTAATTACAAAGGCTAAATTATAAAATTAGCAATGTAGAATGCATTGAGAAAAGTCTTTTTTTTTTTTGAGGAATTTTTAAAGCATAGAAAATACCCTAATATTTGCATGCAAACTTTTTCATATGTATCTGATACCTGTGGCTCAAATGTAGTTTTCTTTATCTTCAACAATTAGATTTGTGGAAACATAGTAAGCAAATACTACTACAAAATATCTACCAATCTTTAAAAATAGAAGCTGAACATTATAAAATGAGAACATCAGGAAGAGAAACTATATCCCTTTATACATTCGGGATAATAAGTACTACTGTTTACCATATGAAAGAGTTTACTTCTATTTTTCTTAGTGATTATCCTGTACTCAGATCAAATGCACTGCAATTTTGAACTCTGAATCGCAAATTAAAATTTTTATTTGATAAGAGAGAAAGTCACTGCTTGACCTAAAGATTTAAGAAGAAATCTGATCTCAGCTACTTTTAGTCAACACTAGAATTTTTGTTGAGTAGCTGCATACAAATCAAAACAATTCAAATTATTGATTCCTCTTCCCCTACTCATAAGCAAACCTCTGACTTAGACCTCCACACAAACCGGGTTCCCACAGGTTTGAAGAAGCTGAATTTGTGAGAGTTGTGGCCTTCATTTGTTTAATACAGTTTGGATAGCAAGATAACTTTATAACTTTTAAAATGGCAGGCATGTATAATGCTTTGCCAAGTTTGGGGTAGTGCACAGTCCTCGATCTGAGTATTTGATTTCCTCCACTTATTTTTTTTTCATGTTTTCTTAGGGAAGTGCTAGTTGAGATTCGAAGAAGAGTTGTTATTCTGTTTAACTATATAAAAACATTAAAACATTTTAGGGAATGCAAAAATACATATGCTTCAGGTTAAAATATTGAGACATCCTGGATATTTTAGTAACATTTCCACTCTAAAGTCACAAAAGCAGACTTTTTAAAAACTTCCTTTATGCAAGTTACACTTGCTGGTTAAAGTAATTAGAATATTTTGAAAGGACACTTCAACTTTTTGGTGGCTAAGACATTTACTGTTTTCCATGTTGCTATTAAAAAAAGTTTTTCTTTTTTAAATATATTTACAGGGAATATGCCATTATGATTATTTTTGTAATTGTTCATCAGGACAATTTTTAAAAGCCAATGTGAATGCAAATTTATACGAATTAAAATGAAACCAACAAATGCTGAAACTAAACTGTAGAATGACGTTCTGTCATATAAAGTAAATCTATATTCCACTAAAAGTATTTGTATGAATAATGGTTAAAGACTTTTCTGTACAATTCAGTTTGGATGCTTGAGGTTAAAAATATCCCTTTAGAATTTGTAGAAATTGAAACAGTTGCTATTTGTGAGGCAAGGGACCAGCAGAGCAAAACATAGTCTAGAGAGTACTTATTCCAAACATTCTTTAAACACCAAAAATTCTGTATATTTTATTTCATAAACCCTTTGTGAAGCTGATTTCTCACGTTAAGATTTAAAAGGTAATTTCCTCAGAACTCCCCAAAAACAAAGAGCAAAACAAAATAAGCCCCAAACCACCAAACACCAAATTCACTTGCAGGGCAGATTACAGTTTAGACTTGGTTTTATTCGACGATGGGAATTTTCTAATGAAGGAAGTGAGCTGAGGAGCACATTCAAGAAATTATAGCATCCACTTTGTTATATTGTGGTTGAATCTTTTTTTCTATTATAGCCCCAAGAGCTGTCAGATTACCTAAAGGAACACTGAGTTTCTCAACAGAGGGGAAAAAAAAGGAAAAAAAAAAGAAATTACCCAGAAATGCTGCAACTTCCAAAAAAATCATTCCTACTAATTTTTGTGTAGCATTAAATACACTTGAATATTAATTCTATCAGACTTAGTTGACTTAAAAGCTAGGATGAATCAGGAGCTGATTTTTGGCATTCCTTCATTTTTCCACCCTTTTGTTCACTTGACACACAGCCTTTATATACCGGCTTTGCGGGAACCACTGGCGTGATCTCCGAACAATCTGTAGGAGGAGGAAAAGCGCTCCTCCAACCAGCAGTCAGGGTTTTAATTAAATACTGTGCATCCTGTCCATCTCAAACAGCTGAAGAAATAGCTGTTGGCGTCAAGGTACCAATGAACTTATGTTCTCCGGTGTTAATAGGGCACCTTCTTCATGGTTAAAGAAACCCCTCTGAAATCCACCCGCGCACATCATGTGGTTATTATTTTTTAAGTTAAGAAGAATCACACTGAAGCAACAGTCCCATTCTGTGGAGCTAGACTCAGTATCACGTTGAAAGGGACATGCGCGCTGAAGAAATTATTTTATTTACTAATTCAGGTTACATGTCCTGCCAGGCTGGCTGTAAGAGAAAGGAAAGAGAGGTGTAACTTTTAAGCACACACTGATTTGTTCTTATTACATAACAAAAGTCTATTTCTTTATCATGTTATCATTCAGTTAATAAAAATTAGCTACAATAACAGCATCAACTTAAAAACCCCTCAAAGTCCAGGGGATTTTCTTTCACAATGAACATGAATACTGTTCAGAAATACAAACAGTCAAAGGATAACTTTGGGTCTGAAAGAGAAACCTGGCAAGGGTAATTGAATAAGCCTGGGTCCCTTGACTGTGTCATGGTGAGGGCAGTCAACATGTCATAATTAGGTTTATTGAGGGCCATTCTAACAATCTGCTTCTATTCTTCCTGCCTTATTGTCCACAGCTAGGCAAATAGCCAAGGGACAAAAGGAATCAAGTGCTGACAAAACATGAAAGAGGAAAAAGATTTAGCTGCTTTTATCAAAGAAACTGAGAAGGACTTTGTGTAAATAAAATAAGTGACTGGCCATCCTGCATTTAGGCAATGCCGTTTTCATTAGAATTAATTCTTGACATATTGGAAGAGTTCCAAGGGAAGGATTTCTACTTCTGACAAGTTTAATTTGTAAATTAAAAACAGTTGGTTAAACATGAGCCTCCATCAACAAAACTTAACCAAAGCCATACACGGCAAAGGGCTAAGCAGGTGAAAAAGAGAATGACTTTGAAAACAAAGTCTTCCCCAAAATTATGCAAATTCTTATTACTTCATAACAAATGTTTCCCATTGAAGCCTACAGCAGGATGTCTGCTCAAAGAGGTTTGTTTAGATCACATTTTCTTCCCCTTTAAGCCTCTTTAGTTGACATAACACTTACTTCTGGCTTGGGTACCGTGCTGATTCTTGGGAGACGTGGCAGCAAGAACAGAAGAAGGAGACTGACATTTTTTAAGAAGTCAAGCTAATGCCACTTTTGTAAGTCTATGAATTTCAGGACAGCTCGCTCTGGTTTTTCTTCATGGAAGGTGAGAGATTCTTTCAAGTGTGCTTTTGATTCCTAATGGGGATAAACAGTGGAGACTACTATGCAGTGTTTCCTGAACTGAATAATCGTCAGATCCCACATCAGTGTTGTCTGCTTGGAGGGATGCTGGCAGCGTTATGGTTAGGAGCTGATGACACGGAGAAAGTGAAAACCTTCAGGAGAGAGATTTAGCCGGCATCTGGATAAGGCTTTCATTTAAGTCTAGAAAGCCCTTTAATAAAACAGCTATTAGTGAAGCTGGAATACTTTTCCCGTTGCATTTTTTTAAGCCTGCAGTTTAAGCATCAGAGAGGGGTAGACTTGAATTCAGAAGCTGCAAAGGAGAAGGTGGCTAGAAAAGAGAATGCTATCATGAAAGACTTGTCACTTGGGAATACAAATTTTACTTGGATATCAAGTGCCCCCTGGTTTTCTTGAGAGTTCTGTAAGCAATGAGAAACCCGTTACTTGGGTAGCTTCAGTGACTAGGCTGTATAGATTTGAAAACTTCACATTGCTTTACTACACCTAACATCAGGCATTATATGCTGTATTCCTGGGCATTTGAAATTGAAGTGAAAAAAATGTTGTTTTTTTTTCTCATTGCAAAGAATCATTTAATTTCATCAGATAGTGGGAATGAAAAACACTTTAAGAAGAGTAAAGCCCTAGACAAATGCAAGATGTAATCATTATCATCAACAGTAACATTATCATCAGCATCAGTACCAACATGATTGCTGTGTTTGAATGCAGCTTATCAATGGTTATATTTATGTGACTGTAGCATCCTGGGGAAGCACTGAAATATAGGGTCTGAACACTTTTCTTGTGGCTCATTAAGCTGGATCTGCAGCATCTTAAAGTTTATTCCACTTGTGGATTTTGGTAATGAAACCACAGCACATTGGACTGCCAGTCTAATTCTGCACCAGATGGAACTGTGGTTTTATGAAGGGCTTTTTTTGGTTAAAAGACTTTGTGTCTGGTCTCAGTTCAACCTCTAGCTAGCTGTGTAATGAAGGGAAACTCACCAGCCATTCTGAGCTGGATTCCTCCCAAGTGAGGGTGACAATAACTTGCTCCACTATCTCAGAAGATGGGTGTGTTGTATTAGTGGCCCTGAACACATCTGAAGTTCTGAGCAAGTAGGGAGTATAGTTATTTACTTCAATATGTCCATTGCTTTTGTGCTCAGTGAAACAAGATTTTGATGCTGATTTGCCTTAAGGCTTTCTTAGAGTTGAATAAGAATTAAGTGGATCTTCCTGTAATCAGTCCAGACTACCCCAAAGTAATTCTGTATCCAGGACCTATCGGACCTTGTTGCTGGGATAGCAGTGCCTTATTGCGAAGCAGCAATAGGCAAAAGTGGTATGGGAGAAACTGATTTTAAGGGCTTGGATTTGGGCAAAATAAGTCTTTTGATTTCCACATTGTTCCAATGCCTGTTGGCCCATGTCACAAAATCGGAAGGCCCAGCAGGCCAGGAAGGAGTTTCTCTGGAAGGAGCTGGAGATTTATGCAGATTGGCTGCCTCTCTGACATTTATTTGCTGCCCTTTTCTCACTCTTTTTTGGCAACTCTGAACCAGATGGACAAGCTCATGGAAAAGAAGGCCAGTGAAGAGAAGATGCTTTTGATTTCTTCAAAGATAAGGGAGAAGGCTTTCTTTCTTTCTTTTAACATAGCGGTGGCAATTTTATGTGCACGAATCCAAAACCGGCAAGTCACTTTTGGAGACTGATTGAAACATTTGAACAAGGACCTTCCTTGTTACGTCATTGAGAGTAACATAAACTCTGTTTACCCAGGCAGCCATGAAGGGAAATGTCCAGGCCGTGGTCCAAATGTTATGTCTACCCGAGGCCAACCATCTACTTTGTAGCTGGGCACCAAGAACGTCGTCTGAGCTTTAGTTAAGATGATAATTCACCAGGACTGAAATCCTTCCTTAATCACCACCCTCTCCAAAAGGAGAATGATGAAGAGGGGAAGCATGGCTTACTGTTTCACTCTGTAATCATTTATGATTTGAGCTGTATTTTACCTTACGATGACCTCCAGTGCTGTGAGGACTCACTCTATACTGTCAGCTGCAGTGTTACAAGGGGACCACGAAGACAATGGCCACTAACCGGTGATGTCTCTGGGAGAAGTGCAAAATATGGCCTTAGTGCGTAAAGAGATACATGGATATGTTTTGCTATTTTAGACTCAAACGGGATTCTCTGTACTGAAAGAGTTAGTAATAATGTATAACCCAAGCACAAATGTTCATAGCAAAAGTCATTATGTCCTGAGCACTGGAACATTTCTGGAAAGTCACATTTCTTTCCTGCATTTTAAAGTCATCCCGTTGTCTCTGTGTTACCTGGGTGCAAAATTGCAGACGGAAAATACTTTATCGCAGGCATGTTGCTGAACCCTGTCCTTGGAATTTCAGTGTTGAAATATGGGATTAAAAATGGTGAATGGATTTGCTAATTAGGTGCAGCTTTTCTTTCTTTTTTTTTTTAAGGGAAGTATGGGGGTGTGTGTGCGCAGCTCCCGTTTTTTCGTCTTATTATTTATTGTACGTTGTCGCTGTCTGTAGACTTTTTCTTTTATTTGTTTACTCTTGTTTGTTTGAACTAATCACTGCTTAAGGAAAAGTCTTCCGCGGCCAGCCTCCTCTTCCCGAAGCCTGTAGCCGCGGTGACCGTTCAGGCATAAAAACGTGCTTATCTGCAAATGAATGGTAGCTCTTTGCTTCATTAAAGCCCCTTTCTCTTTTGGCACTCGCATTGTGACCCTTTGATATTAATTCAAAGGGCAATTAAAGAATGCGGCTCATCTTTGAAGTAAGGCATTCAGGGCTAGGGTGGGGATGAACCTGGGCCTCTGATGGACTGTGTGTATTCAACAGGCCTTTTCAAGACAGTTTGAAGTGAGTCAAAGAAAATGGGCAGGAGAAGGTCAAAGAGAAAAAAAGGGCTAAAGAAACAGTCTGTATTTGTTCGGAGTATTAGCCAAGCAAACTGCAAATAGCAACAAAATGAAACAGTTAATAGAGCAGCCAGACAGAGCCATGTCAATCACTTAACTTGAACAGCATTAGGCCTAGGAAGCTCCCTCCACTGTGTTACCTAATTATCTTGGGAAAGGCAGTAACTGGAAGTAATGGTATTGTATTTCTTTCTGCTTACTGCCCAGAAAAGGTGATAAATACTCACTGCTCCATAATTATGCAACATATATACATAAAGGAGTAGGAGGGGGTGGGAGGGGGCTGAAGGGGGGCGGGGGCGCACTGGGGTTGCTTTCCTAGTAAAAGGACCAAATATGGCTCAAATATGGCATTTTCAAACATTAGCATGCTGGAGAATCACTTAACTCGTTTCATCTGGAGCTGGCTGAAATATGCATGATTTCGCTTTTAACAACCCTTAAAGACAAACACGTTTACCCATCCAAGAAAGTTCTTTTTTAGGAAAAAAAAAAACCTGCAAAAGCTGTGCTGAAATAATATGAAGGACTGAGCTCTGAGTCCCCTTTGCCTCCCTGGAAGCTGAGGCTGGCACTTGGATCCTAGCTTTCCCCACCGTGCCTGGCTGTTGACACACCCTGGCGAGGAGCGGCCAGGAAGCCCTCCTCAGACTGAGCCGGGAGCCCCAGATGTTACCTAGACTAGGGCACGAGGCGGGGAGGGGAGGAGGGCGGGCGGCAGGACTCGGGAGGGGGTGCACGAGAGGAGGCAGCGGGACCGGGGGCCTGATTGGAGGCAGGATCGGTTTCTCTTCGTGCGGTTAGGACGCATATTTTTGGATTCCGCTTTTATTGGTCATTATAAAAAAAAACCAAAAGAATAGCATCAACCACACACTTCTTTGAACGCGTGAGCAAACCGATTTTTAAAAAGATTTCCAGCCCCCCTCAGCGGTGTGCGAGTAAGAGAGGGGGAAACACCAAGCCCCCGTGGGAATGTCTGCAGATAGGTCGAAATTTCTCCGAATTTCAAAACCTGGCCGCTTTTTAAAGGGGCCCCGAGGGAGGGGACTGTACATTTGCAAGGCGGGTTGTAGCAGCTTGCTGTTTGATGTCGGGTTTGTGCCTAATGGGTTTTGTTTGGAGGGACAGTAATAGATCTGAAGGGTCTGTTATGCAGCTTTTGGACATACTGTTCCAGAATGTATCTATTAATATAAAAGTTTCTGCCTTTGTAAAAAGTCCGTTATTGAAGGAGGACGCCATTGCTCTGGGACTTGACACACCAGTCACACACACCGGCACTTGAAACTTTCTTCTTAAAAAAAAAAAAAAAAGTGATTTGAGAGTCATCCAGGGGGAACTGTATACAAAGCTAGGAAAACAAATTATATGGTTAATTTTTGAACATATTAATAACACCAGCTATTTAGTAGAGCCAATGCAGACACGCTTTCCTGCCCTGTTTAATGCTGCATGGGGCAGAACAGTGTTTGAGAAGTTAGTATTTGTACTCGGAAACAGAGTTAGCAGAGAGTGGTAGCTGCTTAAGGAATTGGAATTCAGTGAATTTAGACATTTCCTTAGGTATCCTGGGAGAAAACTACCACTAAATGCCCAAAATAACAAGGGAAACTTAGTTAAATAGCAACTGTCAAATAAGGGGAAACTTGAGCAATAGAAATAGAATAATATAGGACATTTTCACCAATAGACACCATGGAAACTTTTCCACTTACAGAAAGAAGACTTTTTTTATACTAATTTTGAAAAGCTGTTTTATCTTTTAAAATTTCAGAGCTCATTTTTATGTCCTTTTACTGAATGACTAAAAACTCATAGGATCTGGAAATACTAGATGTCCATGATCCTAGAATTCTGAAAAACTGACATAATTTTCAGACCCAAATTAGCTCCAAGTGGGAGAAAAGACTGCGAGCATTTTCGCTATTCTTTGTGTTTTTCCTAATGCTGGGTGATTTGCATATTTCCACCAACCTTTACCCTTCTAGCCTCTTTTCCCCCCTCAAACCCCACCTTTTTGTTGCAAGTGAAGGCTGGGGATCAATGGAGCGGAGGAAAAGTTGGGGTTTCCTTTTATTTCTTATGTTAACTTTGCCCATCTTCCTGAACTCAGAATCGAGAGCAATCTCTAGGTAAGACTGTGGTACTGAAGACACCAGCTGAATTTTATCTTTTTCTGTGCCTGTACTTGGAAGACTTTGAACTGAAATGGTCGAATCTAGCTTACAAAGCAGCATTACAGTTATTGCAGTTGTAGCTCCTGCTACATTCAGGTTCAACGCCATAGCCTTTCATAGGTTTACAATTCAAGGAACCCCGTTCTATCATTCTGCAAGCTGCTTCCTAGAGGTACACACAAAGAACACCTGGAATCTGTATGATCTTTGGGATTTCATGGTTTTAGTGATTCCCCCAAATCAGAATTGATCTGTGGATCAACAGTCAACCCTTCAGGGACCAGACAGATAACAACAAGGCAACAATGTAATGTACTCCCTATTTTCTTTCTAAAGAGTCAGAAGTTTAGAGAGGTGGAGTAACACAGCTTGTAAAAACAGAGCTGGACACGGAAACAAGAACGGGCACTCAACTGCCACACTGTGTAACTGACTTGTAGTTTCTGGGAAGGCAAGTGGTATTAAGAAAGTATTGAGAAGGGGGTCTGTTTTCAGGGAGTGTGCCTAGCAACTCTGCAGCTGGTAGGTTTATGAAACGGGGCCAGTAATAGCAGTTGCTTTATAAAACAGTGATTAAAACCTCTGTGAGAGTATACGCAGGGGCACAAATGCCCCTCAAAGCATCAGATACTGTCCTTGTCACTCTTATTTGTGGAGTATGGCTCAGAAGTGGATCTCCCAGGAAGCTAATAAAGCTTCAGGTTTAGGGCTCTTACAGTGCATGAACGCTTGAGAGTGCTGGGAGTTTGCTGGGGGCTGTAGAGTGCTCTGGATGGGGAGAGGAAATCAGGCTGTGTTTTTCTGTAAGCATTCCTAGTAAATCGCCTTGAGAGAGAAACACAAAAAGTAGCTCCAGTAACTTACCTAAACTTTCCCCCATTCCAAACAAATGTTTAGGACTTCCCTTTTATGGCTCACAACATAACTGTGGGCCTTGCTTCTACAGTGGCTATGGCTCGACCCCTGACTTGGAAACTTCCAAGCAAATATTTACTTTGTATCTGCCTTTTGCAGTTGTAAATTTATTCTTCTTAAGAAGGTCCCCCCAATCCTGGATCAGCTACTGCCTGCAGCTCCGCTACTGAGTTGGCCCTGCTTTAAAATCTTTGGAGAGAGATAACCCATCCAGGTACTGGTCAGCCAAGTTCTGGCGTGAGGTAGGAGATGGTTACTTTACTCATTGGTTAGCTGAGTTTTATTCATTCATAGGACTTAACTGAGAATTCTCCCTGTTCTGTCAGATCCTATGGGCATGCACTAAAGAAGTCACCGTCTTCTTCAGGAATTGTTTGAAGTCTGTCTTGCGAAATGTTCTAATTCCCAGTATCCTAGAAGAGGTGGAGGAAAACTCTTGCCTTAAGTATTAAGAATCCACAGGAGGCTAACTTAGAACAACTAGGAAAGTACAGAATCTGGGGAATTGGAATTCATTTTAAAGCAAAGGTAACAGATTCTATGTGAGTAAAGAGAGGCAAGCACTTGTGCAGAAACCAATTCAGACCGTTTTATGAGAAACATACAACAACCACACACCAACTAGACTTATCAAATGCCTACTAAGTTATGTAGAGAATAATGATTAACAGTTTCTGCCCCCGGTGGCCCCGCCCCCACCCCTGCCCTCTTCTCCAGCAACTTGTAGCCCGGAAATGAAAATAGTACGTGAGCAGATCGTACCAGTCTGAGGTGTTGAAGTGCTGTTAAAAGTCCAGTACACCAGGGTACTGCAGGGGAAGTTCATCTGGTCATCTCCAGGTTGAGAGATGCTTCCTGGAGGAGCAGATCTTAGAGCTGAGTGTGAGAGGATGACTAGGAGTTGATTGGCACAAGAAAGACTAGAGGAAAGACGCTGCAGGCAGAGGGAACAGCCTGATCAAAGAGCAGTGGAATCCGTGGTGTATGTGGGGACTGGCAAGCAGCTGAAGACAAGTGTCCTCTCACCAGATTAGTCTTAAAAGACTAATCTGTCATCAGTCTTAAAAGGCAAAATAAGACCCCCTTTCATATTTCTCCTGTTTAAAATGCACAAGCGATAAAATACAACACAACCACATGTTCAAAAGGTGAGGTAGTTTGCTTTTCCCTCACCCCCAGATTTATTGAGATATATTCACATATAACATGTAGTGAGTATAAAGTACTCAATGTGTTGATTTGATACATTTATATATTGCAAAATCATTGCCACCAAAGCCTTAGTTAATGCCGGCATCACATCACGTAATATTTCTTTCTTTCTTTCTTTCTTTTTTGTGGTGAGAACATTGAAGATCTATTCTCCTAGCAACTTTCAAGGACACAATACATTATCACTAACTGTCATCACTGTGCTGTACGTTAGATCCAGAACTACTTCCTTTTTCTTTTTTCTTTTTCTTTTTATGGCCCCACCTGTGGCATATGGAAGTTCACAGTCTAGGGACTGATTTGGAGCTACAGCTAAGGCCTATGGTCTTAGCCTAAGATCTGAGCCACATCTGCAAGCTACACTGCAGCTTGCTGCAATGCTGGTCTTTAACCTACTAAGCCACAATTTAAACTCCATATTCTTATAAATGGAAGTTTATACCCTTTGACCAAGATCTCTCTTTTCCACCCACCCTGCAACTCCTAGTAACCACCATTCCAGTCTCTGTTTCTATGAATTTGGCTTTTTTTTTTTTTTTAAGATTCCACACGTAAGTGAGATCATACAGTATTTGCCTTTCTCTGACTTATTTCAGTTAATATAATTCTTTCAAGTGTCTGCGCATTTTGTCAAAATGGGTCTCGTTAACGTTTGTTATTAAGTAAGTGTTGTGTGAAAAGAAATTGTATTTCACATACTTGAGTTCTTTTTTTTTATGGGACAGAAAATTCTCCCACTATGAGTGACCATTTTGTAGAAGCATTGTTGGGAAGAACAGAGCCCAATGCACAGAAGCATTTTTGGGAAGAACCATGTCCCTCTGGAGTGTAACAGCCTAACTCTAATTCTTCCTTGACATTTTGTTCAAGGATGTGACCTGAGCATGGAGCTATACACTCCCACACTTTTTTTCTAGAGTCCCTCTTTTTCTGACTTAACTTTGTATTATTTTATTATTATTATTATTATTTTTTTGTCTTTCATCCTTTTAGGGCCGCACCGTGGCATATGGAGGTTCCCAGGCTAGGGGTCTAATTGGAGCTGTAGCTGCCGGCCTATGCCAGAGCCACAGCAACTACAGATCCGAGTTGTGTCTGGGACCTACACCACAGCTCACGGCAACACCGGATCCTTAACCCATTGAGCAAGGCCAGGGATCAAACCTGCAACCTCATGGTTCCTAATTGGATTTGTTTCTGCTGTGCCAGAACTTGAACTCCTTAATTTTGTATTTTGAAATTATCATATAATATAGTGGACTTACATTTTTTTATATTGAGGTGAAGTTCATATGAACCATTTTAAAGTGAACAATTCAGTGGCATTTAGGTATGTTCACAGTGTAATGCAGCTACCAGATCTACCTAGTTCTAAAACATTTCATTATCCCAAAAGGAAACCCTGTTCCCGCTAAGCAATCGCTCCCCATTCCTTCATCCCCGAGCCACCACCAATCTGTATTCTGTCTCTACAGATTTAACTATTCTGGTTATTTCATATAAATAGAATCATACAATATGTGACCTTTTGTGTCTGTCTCTGGCCCTTAGCATAATGTTTGAGAGGTTCATTCACCTTGTGGCCTGTTTCATAACTTTATTCCTTTTGATGGCAGAATAATACTCCTCCATTGTATGCTTATGACACCATTTATCTATTCATCCCCTGGTGGACCTTTGGGCTCTTTCGTCTTTTGGTTGTTATGAGTAGTGTTTCTGTGAACCTACATGTACATATATTTCTCCTTTTTGAAATTTTAACACGCGTCTAAATTCATGTAATGACCATCATAATTAGGATCAGTATAGTTCCAGCACCTCCCCAAGCCCCCTCATGCTATCTCTTTGAAATGACACCCGTCTCCCACCCCCAGGTCTTGGCAACCACTGATCTGTTCTCTAGTTTTGTTCTTTCAAGAATAACATATAAATTGAATATTACAATAGGTAACTTTGAGATTGGCTTCTTTCCTTTGGTATAATTATCCTGAGATTCGTCCAAACCGTTGAATGTGTCACTCTTTCATTTTTTTTTCATTGATGAATAGTATTCTATTGAATGGATGTGCCACAGTTTATTTATTCATTCCTCTATTGAGGAACATTTAAGTTATGTCTGGTTTTTGTTCATTAGCAATAGAGCTGACGTAGACATTTGTGTAAATTTTGTTTGAACACAAAATTTCATTTCTCTAGAGTAAATGCCTGGGAATGGAATTGCTAGGTCATAGGTTTTTTTGTTTTTTTGTTTTTGGCTCTGGGTATTTGAAGGTTCCCAGGCCTGGAATTGACTCTGAGACACAGGAGACACACACCACAGCAACTTGAGATCCTTAACCCACTGCACTGGGCAAGGGAATTGAACCCATGCCTCTGCAGCAACCAGAGATGCTGTGGTCAGATCCTTAGCCCACTGTGCCATGGTGGAAACTCTGCTAGGTCATATGTTAAGTATATGTTTAACTTTATAAGAAACTGTCAAACTATTTTTCACAGTGACTGTACCATTCTGTATTCTGCCAGCAATGGATGAGAGCTCCCATTGCTATGCATTGGTGCCAGCTTTGATATTATTAGTATTTTTAATTTTACCTATTCTGAATGGATGTGTAGAGATATCTAATCATGATTTAATACCCTTTTCCCTAATGGCTAATGATATTGAATATCTTTTTATGTGTTTATTTTTCATTCATATATCTTCTTGGGTGAATTATCTGTTCAATTGTTTTGCTCATTTGAAAGTTACATTGTTTTCTTATTGTTGAATATTTAGAGTTCTTTTTATATTCTGGATACAATTCCTTTGTTATATATGCGATTTGCAAATATTTCCTCTCAGTCTTTAGCTTGATTTTTCATTCTTCTGATAGTGTCTTTTATGGAACAAAAGATTTTGATTGCAATGAAGTAGGATTTGTTACATTTTTCTTTTGTGGTTGTGCTTTTCGGTATCATGCCTAAGAACTTTGTGCATCAGTCCTTGTATAGGATTTTCTTCTATTAAAACATAGATTTTACATTTTGGTCTGTGATCCATTTTCAGTTAGTTTTTGTATTTGGATTTATGTTTAGGGCAAGGTTTATTTATTTTTACCTATAGTTATTTAATTGTTCCAACATCATTTGTTGAAAAGATTATCCTTTCTCCATTGAACTACATTTGTCCTTTTGTCAAATTCAACTGGTGATGTTTGTGTGGGTCTGTTTTCTGAACTCTATTCTGTTCAGTTGATTCATTTGACTATTCCTTTACTAATACCACAATGTCTTCATCACTATAGTTTTGTAGTAATTCTTAAAATCCAATGTTATTCCTCCAAACTTATTCTCCTTTTTCAAAATTGTTTTTAATTATTCTAATGCTTTTCCACCTATATTTTAGAATCAGTTTACCTATGCCTACAAAAATTCCTGCCGAGAACAATTCAATTTTTGAAAGTTGTTTTGTTTTTGTTTTGAAGAGTTTTGGATTTAGGAGGGTGATAGTAAAGTGAATCTATTTATATTACATGCAAAATTAATGAAATAAACTACCAAACTGGGAATATTATTCTATGACAAATTCTTCCTCTATATAAGCGCTCGGTTTTAATGAAATGGTTGGCTATAAGTCAGAGAAATTGAGCAAAGTCTTGTCTACCAGAGGTAAACTTTGAATCAACACACATTTAACCTGCTTTCTGAATTGGTCATGCAAGTTTCTAAATCAGTCTCAGAGAATAAGAAAGTCATACGTAAAACATTTAATGTATGTTCATGAAGAACAGGTCAGCCAGCCCTTGGCTTGTGTGTCATTTATTTAATTTATAAAGGTTTAGGCCTTTGGGTCCTTACAAAACATTTGCAAATGTGCAATATTATAGGATTTTTCAGGCTAGTGTTCCATCCCATGAATTAAAAATTAGAATATCGATAACTCAGGGAGGAAAGTAGAAAATAGGAAATTTTGCTTTCTTTTTCTGCTTTGAGTGAAGAAAGAAATTCACCCCCTGCTCTGCTTCAGAAGGGGATACTTAGATGTTATACTCTCCTTGGCACCTTTTCCTCTGAGTTTAGAATTTCACTGCAAAGTTCCAATGAACTTTGACTGCCATGTCTTAATGCTTTATACAAACTGACATATGTGCCAGGTATTTAGCATGTTTTTCCCACTCATTTTCTAATATTTAGAATAAAATTAATATTTAACACTTACAAAATCAATGTGAGCATTATGAGAATTAGCTTAAAATATCTTCAGGGATTCAACAAATAGATCTCAAATTTGGCAGAGGTTGCCTGTGAAACGCTTGGCTTTTTTAAGGATGCTGTTAAAATCAGTCATCTTGGACCTCTTGGCAGCTCATTATGTGCATACCAGCTCTGCCACAGTAGTCCAGTTTGTCGATCTAAATTTGGAAACTTTGGGTTAAAATCTGCTTATTTTAGGTTACTCCTTAAAAACTGTATATTGAGATAAATATCTAAGGTTAAAATTTATTAGTTAAATAATTTTAGGAATTTTGCTTTGAGACTGCACTGCACTGAATGTGGTGCTGAACATTCCTGGCTACTTGAGTTTTTTCATTATTTATACAAAGCCTCAGGTGGATCTAGGTAATCCTTCCATGGTTACAAAGAGAGGATTGTTTTTAAATTTTGTGCTTCCAGAAATATTTTTTTGATTCCTCCATCAAGACCTTATGGTGGGAGTTCCCGTCATGGCTCAGTGGTTAACGAAGCCAACTAGGAACCATGAAGTTGTGGGTTCGATCCCTGGCCTTGCTCAGTGGGTTAAGGATCCGGCATTGCCGTGAGCTGTGGTATAGGTTGCAGATGTGGCTCAGATCCCACGTTGCTGTGGCTGTGGTGCAGGCCGGTGGCTACAGCTCCAATTGGACCCCTAGCCTGGGAACCTCCATATACCACGGATGCAGCCCTAGAAAAGGCAAAAAGACAAGACAAAACAAAACACCTTATGGTGATTACACATAGCCATGTGTAAATGAAATTTAGTTTTTTGATTTCTTAGCTAAAGAACAGATAGAAATATAGGTCAGTAAAACTAACACAATTCAGTAAACAGCAATTATAATATTTTATTTTTCTACAGTTCTTTTATAAGTAGTCTTTATTTGCCACTTCGTGTTGTGATGTGCTGCAGAATGGCATGGCTTTCCCCACCTCAGATGAAAACAAAGCCTCAGAGAAGTGGCTGATCCAAGGTCACTGAACCAGTAGAAAGCAGCATGATCAACATGAGAACCTCATTCTCCTGATGCCATTTAACTTTTAGATAAAACAAATCCCCATCATAGATCTGGGAGAAGAGGGGAAAGGTAACTCCAAAGTACTGAACTTCTGATTCTAAGGCAAAAGTTATGAGATATTTTTCGATTTTTTCCATTAAAACTAAAAGAGAAAAGATAAAAATGCTGAATTCTGTAGCACCAGCTCTGGCTTTGAAATATTTAAAGAAACATAGGCATTTACATTTTTCTTTCTCTAAACACAGTGTTATTTCCCAGTGTAATTTCTCTGGGTTAGTAATTATAAATCCTTACATTTGGATGTTCTTAATAGATGTTGATTGGTATCATGCTATGCCTAGTTTTTATATTTGATATATCAGAAAGTACCTGCAAAGCTTATGTGCTTTGTGCAATCTTTTGGTTTTACCTTTTGATCTAGATATAAAACAGGCAGAAGCAATGTGATTCCTGCCTTTAATGTAATAAGATTCTGGGAATTAGGAATTTCAATTTCAGAAAATCTCAGGAAGTGGGGAATGGGTTTATTCAACAATGATGTTCTGTTGGATATGTTGTGTTTGTGTGTGTGTGTGTGTGTGTGTGTGTGTGTGTGTGTGTTCATTTAGAAGCAGTAAGCATAGGTTTTCCCTCTCCCAACAAACTAGTCTTGGAAGGCAGATCTTAGCAGCTGTAGAAGAGGTAAAAATATAAATAAATTTGGTTTAGGAAAATTTAAATTTTAAGATTAAAAAAAGGAAGTTATAGACGTACAGATGCAAGATGAAGTTTTCTTATTCCAGTTCTCTGTTGAGGCCACTTTAGCAGCTCACTTCATAGTATGCCTCAGGGTTTGAGATTTTTATAGTGTGTATAAAATCAGTGCCATGCAGTCAATCCCAGATTTGACCCAAGAGAATAAGACTCAGGGGAAAAAAATCCCTCAGCATTACCAATATGAGAACTTTTTTAAAGGTACTAAATTTTAGATCCATACTTTAGAAAGATATAGTCAGCACCCAATAAAACTCAGATTAAAAAGAATCCTACATCTGCCCCAAATATTCTCTAATTGCAAACAATATGCAAGGTTTAGGAATCAAGTCCAGAGGTTAAAGGTTCTTGCTGGCAAGTGAAAGAGGGAGGAAAGAGGTATATTGATGCATGTCAATTTCCAGATTCTGGGGTCAAGCTCTCCTGCCTAAAAGGAACAAGGCATCTTTAGAAAAAGTGTGATTATCAAACGACAGGGCAAAGTTTATCTCTAGGTCAATGAAAAGTGGGGGGAGGGTCATCGTTCAGGTTCTGAATATAAGCTTTGTTTTTAAATAAATTTGTGACAAGATATTCTGTTTTTAAAAAAATTGCCCTATTGGATTTATTAACTATTATTTAATAATGCAATCAGAAAATCGTTCTTACTTATAATTAATATGGAATAATAATAATAATAACTTTTCCATATATAATTTAACCCTCAAAACAGCGCTGTGAAGTATATATTAATATTCTCACTTTGTAGATGAAATAATTGAGGCTTAGACACACCTCTTCTAAGGTCATAGTAAGGGACAGACAAATTTACTGTTCTTTCCACCACTGTTCTTCAAAAAGAATAAATTGGACTGTGTGATAAGAATTAGTCTTAATTTGATTCAGCATAAAATGTAAATGTTCTTGAGGGCACTCCAGAAAAGTCACTTTGGTTTTAGGATGGAAGGATGTCTCTCGAATATTCTGCCTTGAAGCTGTTCTTCTCTTGCCTTTACTCCGGAAGGGTTTGCTGTCTGTGCCATCACAAAACCCTTTCTGTCCCCCGCCTGGAGGTTGTCCGGCCCGCTGTGGTGGTGCGGGAACTGAGAGCTGGGATGGGACTGGGACGATGGGGACGCGCGGGCAGCCGCGGTGGCGGTGGCGGGGTGACGCGGGGAGGCCCCGCTGGACACAGAAGTGTCCTTTTCCTTTGAGACATCTGCTGTGCTCTCAGATGCCAACGGCCCTCTGCTCTTCAGGCTGTCTCCCCGGTTGTTTTAGGAAAACATTGCGGGTGAGCCTTTGGACCCGTGATTGCAGACATTCTGATCAGCATTCGAAAAGATGAACGGAGACACGCAGTTAATATGATAACTTTTTTTTTTTTACACAAAATGAAGGATGGGTTTGAAACAATGTCTGGAAAATAGGCCTTTTCCCAGTGGAAATCGTTGAGAGCAGAAAGTCTCCATAATCAAGGTGACGAAAACCTCAGATAATAATTTAAGAAAAAAAATCGCAAGCAATACTGGTTTTAATTTTCGAGCAGCTGCAGAGGCAGATAAATAATTGTTTTAGCATATCACTGATGCTTAAAATATAAAAGTCAATTATTAATCCGCTGTTTGGCTGTATAAGTTAAAAGTAAAGGAAAACAAAATACACCTTCAGTTACTATGATGTTGTAGCTCTGATAGTCAGGCAATCCGTGTCAGGAATTAAATATTATCTGGAGGCCTGAAAATGCTGAGCCCTTTCAACAACAAATATTTATTGTGTTTTTGTGAAAAGAAAGCTCCTTGAGAAACTCAAGCAAAGTGTAGACAGTTAAAAATGTGTGCCTATGTAGAAGTTTATTTTTTCTTTGCGCGTTTAGTAGTTTTCCCTCACCAAAAAGGAGCCCATGGCATGGTGTGTACCCATTTGGGGGAATGTTTCCAGATTTTATCAGCATGTTATACAGCACATTATAACTATTACTAGTTATATTTGCTACTTCCAGTTTGCCTTGTTAAACAAAACTGTCTCACAATTGCAGGGTCTACTTCCCTGATGAAGGCTGGACTGAAGTTTCCTGTTGCGTGGCCGTCTCTGTGCTTTTAGAAGCAGAGCCGGTCCAGGGACAGTGTTCAATTTCAGAATGGAAAGAGAGCCAATCCATCAAATTCTACGCCTGCCTTCGGAGATGGAGTCAGGTTTCGGTCCCTGAAACAAGCCCTGTAGTTGAAGCATAACATTAAGAACGCGGCATTCGCATTCACTTTCTGATTTTTGGGAATAGGAAGTTTAAAAGATGATGAGTTTAAACGTCACCGTTACATACCGTATTTAATTTTGTATTCATGAGAAACTGAGACTTCCAGGCTACTAGTAAAGAAAAGTTAATTCCTTGCAGTAGAGAAATCAAAGCGCAGTTTCCGAGTCTCCCGGGCTGAGGGCCTGGAGGAGGTTAGGGGGCTTTTGTGCCTGGGGGATTGTCTCGGTGGGAGTGGAGCGGGAGAGGGAGAGATCAGGAAGTGCTTGCCTCGGTGCGAGCCCCAGGGATCAAGGAGGGACCGCAGGGGACTCTGAGAGGGAGGGGTGGCATTAGCGGGCGTGAGGAGGTTCTGCGCGGATCAAGGAATCTTCCAGGCGATGATGGTGAGCACGGTCCTCGGGGCGGGTCGGAGGCAAAGAATGGCTTTCTGCGGGCAGAGAAAGTCCATCGTGGAAAGCCTGAAAACGAGGAAGGGGCTCTGCCTCTAGCCAGTTTGCCCCCCCCCCCCGCCCGGTGATTGATTCCGGCACACTCCCGGTCCCAGAAGAAAGAAAAGCGTCCAGGGGTTCTGAGGCTTCCAACCTCAGGGTCTGGCACAAGCTATAGGGAAGAGGTTGCTCATTTTCAAGGTAGGCTCTCACGACTGCAAGTACAGAATGTGACCGGGCTGGTCATTGGCTTAAGTGCCCGTGAGCGCCCCCTGCAAGACAGCACGCCCTCCATCAGTTCTCGGCGGAGCTCTGGGTAGCTTCCGTTGGGTGAGTTATAGTTATCAGAAATTCCATCATCACAACACCATGCAAAATAGGAATTATTACCCCTGCTTTACACGAGTTCCACATTACTGGAAAAATGGCAGAAACTGGATCTGACTCCACGTGCCTCTTTTCCTAAAATCTAGCCCAGTGGTCCAACTTCGTAGAACCTAAGAGCTATACCTAAAGAACTTGAGTTAGTATACATTTAAATTCTCAAGAGTTTTGACCACGTGGTAAGTGCAAGCTAAGTGTATTACTGCAGTTAACTTCTGGGTTTCTCGAATATTTCTGGGATCATCTTTAAGTAATTTTGATTTTGCAGATCTGTGGTGGAACTCAGAAATCATCGTTTTTAACAAACACCTCAGGTGATTCTGATTCAGATGCTAGTAGATGATTTGCATGATATCCCCATCTAATAGTAGTGCTAAGACTTTATCACTTAATGAGGACTCTGCAGCTAGATACTCCTCCCAGCATCTTGAGATCTTGACCATATTCAGGCAGGGTAGACATTTCCTACCCCTAACTTCGAGTGAGACTGCCTCACTCGTTCTCAGTATTAAAGTGAGATCCTATGACTCATGTTTTTGAAGACCATACATTCTCTCTTTCTCCCCATAAAATCTGTAAATAAGTTTGCCTGTTGAACAAAACAAAATCTCTATTTCTCTTAATGGTGCAACTTGCACAGCTGACTGAGTTGAGAATAGGAGGTTTAAGGATAAACCTTAGTATACAAGAGCTTATGATAAATGCATATTGATATTAACTGAGGTGTCTTATATACTTACATTTAAAATAAGAAAATAAAATCTCTGAGAGATGGTCCAGTGGTCTCAGCCAGCCACAATACTTTCTTCCATCTTAAATAATCATTGCCTTAATGGCAGTGTCAGTTTAAGGGCAGACTCTGAGATGAGTTTCAGAGATGCATTTGAGATAAAATAATATTCAGACTCTGGGAAATCCAGATTTCCGACGGTCTTTCGGGATGTCTAGGAGACCCTGAATTTTAGACCTGCACAAGAACCATTTATGTCTGAAGCACTGGCAATGCTTATTATAGGAGGAAGAATGTCAGAACAGACAAACATATTTCAGTACAACAAAAACAATCTAAATGTAAGGTGAGAAAAGACTGACAAAATGTAAGGTGAAAAAAGATGGTGACAGCCACCCCCCCCACGCCCCTCTAGGCAAACAATATATCCACTAAACACAAAATGGGATTAAAAGTCCAACTATTATCTAGTAAACCACCTAACATGTCTGGCTGAAAACTTAAAGTGAAAGTCTCCATTAAAAAAAAAAATTGCAATTGGCATTTCCTGGAGATTGGATGTCAGATTTTTAAAAACATTGATATTTGTTAAACTAAACTGTGAGCTCTGTTCTGTTCACCTTTTTTGCATGCACTGCTTTGCACAGACCTGGTCGTGGAGTGGGTACTAAACAAATATTTGGTGAATAAATAAATGAGGAGTTAGAGAAAAATTTTGTGATGAGGTTATTAAAAACTTTGGCCCCTTTTTTCTTTTCTGAGAAAGAAAGTATATGTCTAAATGTATGTATGGTGTAGATTATGTCCTGTTGTTGGGACTCTGGTGATATCTTTGACAGCATGATTTTATTGCTGTTTCTGGTGTGCATCACTGAGGTTTATTCATACAAACAAGGGCTTGGTTAGCATGAAGTTCTGGATCCTGAATCATACCCCAGAATGTCTTTAGTGTTTGAGAATTTAGCATACTAAAGTAAAACCAGGAAACATATTTTATACTTACTTTTATTTTACGTTTCTATGGTACTCTACACTTTTCAAAGTCTATTCATACCCCTGTAAAATCTGTTCCTTGTAATCACCTATGGATTTTTATTACTCCTTAACAGATGGTGAATCTGAGGGTGACACACTTTAAGCAACTGTTTGCCCAAGTCCTGGGAGTAAAATTCCTGTTTTTGCATTTGTGTTTCCTTTGGCTTCCTGTTTACCAAATAGGTAGATTTGCTGCTCTGGTGATGGCTATTTAGATAAAATGGATGCGAGGGGTGTGTGGGAGCATCAGGGGATAGGAGTGGGGAGCGAGGTGGCCACTATGGTTTCAGCATTTCTGTGGGTATAGAGGTCACTGAGTTCATGGCATGAAGATCCAGGACAATCCAAGAATCTGAAGTCAAAGCCAGAGTCAATATTAAGCTAAAGGAACCATAGCAATAAGGCTTCAGAGGACCTGGGAAACTGTTGTCCAGTAAGAAGAGTTTCCTGGTTCTCTGTCTCCTTGTGAACTGAGTCGTAACTCTGGTTCTTGGGGGGTAATTAATTCATGAATTAGGTTTGGCACCTGCTCTGTAAAGCTGAGTAACATCATGGGGACCTGGGCCCTCCTGGGAATAAAGACCTCCCTCCCCCACTATGGCTTCATTCATGCATGGATATGGGGGGATGACAGCAGCAGAAGACAGGGCAAGGCACCCCCCACCCATATTGCAGAGAGATGGGACTTGCATCACACTATGGGAAAATGAGAATTTGCGTTTCACATTTTGTCCGCCCCTGGATGATGACAGTGGTGGTGGGTTTTGGTGGTGACGGGGAATGGGAGGATGCATTTTGGCACGGAATTCACAAATTCGAGCATCTGCATGAGAAAGATATTATATCAAATCCACTCCCACACCGTACTAGTTAGTTAACTCTCTGTGCCTCAGTTTTTTCATCTGTAAAATGGGGGACAACAATTGTGTTATTTTGAAGATTGGATGAATGAAAGCAAGTAAAAATGTTTGATGGTAACTGGTGCATAAAATGTTGGTTATTGTATAGACCAGGTCCTATTGTGTAGACTTCTTTCTATAAAGGGCTATGTGGTGAATATTTGTGGTTTTATGGATCATTGGTCTCTGTTACAACTACTCAGTCTGCCTTTGTAGCATGTAGTCATAAAAATACATAAATGAGGAGTTCCCTTGTGGCTCAGCAGGTTAAGGATCCGGCATTGACACTGCTATGGCATAGGTTTGATCCCTGGCCTGGGAACTACTACATGCCTCAGGTGCAGCCAAAATAAATAAATAAATAAATGAATGGGCATGGCTATGTTCTGATAAACTTTATTTATGGACTCTAAGATTTCATTTAGGTTTCATGTGTCCATGTTATTCTTCTTTTAATTTTTTTCAACTATTGAAGAATGTAATAACCATCCTTAGATCACAGGTCATGCAAAAACGGTTGTTAGGTCATGTCTGGCTGACCCCGGTATAGACTTTCACTTCTTTGATGTGAAGTATGACTTTATTTCCTAGTACCACATCTGTTTGTGGAGATTCTCATTATTAGAGTTCTGTGGGCAACTTCTGGTTCTGCAGTAAAGCAGGTGATGGTGTGTTGACAGTTCTTTCTCATTCACCTGAGATTGGCTACACCCACGAAGTAGACCACTTCTAAGAGACAAGTGAAGTGATGCGATAGGTGGTCCTTTAAATGCAAATGTACTTTTTCAGTTTTGTGGAGTCTTGGCAAAATTTCCTGTTTAAAGAATATTTCTCAAATTATAACATTAGAGCTACTGAGATCAATGGAAATTAGTGCTTGATCTAGTTAACTGTGAAGAAGCGTGAAGACATTTCGTCCCAAATGAGCCATTTGGTGTAAAACTGTGTGAGGTCCTATGTCGTATTCAGAATTTAAGAAATCTCAGATGAGATTTAAATCAGATGCAATCAAAGGAGAAATGCAGAGTAATATTTTGGTTAGTGAAATCCTAAGGCACTTGTCCTGAAACAGCCATTTAATTTAAACAAAAGCGTCATTTTTCCTTGTAATTTTGTAATTGCCCCATTTCTTCCCCTTCGATTTCTAGGGTACTACATCTGGCCCAAGTCTGGTGCAAGTCCCTCTTTCTTTTCGTAATATTTTCTTCCAAATTTCTGCAGTGCCAGTATATTCCTGTGCAAGATGTGGCAACATTAATTAAAATGTATACAATT
>PVHT021183688.1:4815110-4863551 GCA_004024745.2 Catagonus wagneri
GACTAGGAACCATGAGGTTGCGGGTTCGGTCCCTGGCCTTGCTCAGTGGGTTAAAGATCCGGCGTTGCCGTGAGCTGTGGTGTAGGTCGCAGACGCGGCTCGGATCCTGCGTTGCTGTGGCTGCGGCGTAGGCCAGTGGCTACAGCTCCGATAAGACCCCTAGCCTGGGAACCTCCACATGCCGCAGGTGCGGCCATAAGAATGACAAAAGGCAAAAAAAAAAAAAAAAAAAAAAAATGTATACAATTTTTAGTTGTGTTTATGATTATTATCCTGATTTTTTTTCAAGTTTAAGAGGGTGCTAGTAGTGTTTTCTTTAGGCCCAAAAAGATTTCACATGCTGGCTAAAATGTTGAGTTGACTCAAGGTTGTTTGTGAATTCTCATAAAAACACCCAAGCTCTTGGGGGGTTATTTCTTTTTTTTTTAAATTTATTTTGTTTTCAATTTTTATTAAAGCATAGTTGATTTACAGTGTTATGCTAACTTCTACTGTACAGCAAAGTGACCCAGTCATAATGTACATACCTTATATCTTTTTCTGATATTACCTTCCATCATGATCTATCCCAAGAGACTGGATATATAGTTCCCTGTGCTACACAGTAGGATCTCATTGCTTATCCATACTCAATGTAATAGTTTGCATCTCCTATGGGGGTTACTTCATAATACTGGAACTATTTCCATAAATATAAAAGTAATACATATTCATTGCACATAAAATAATGTTTAAACAATTCACAAGTCATTTGAACTACATTCCTTTTGAGGCTAATGAGTGTAAGGAATATGCCCACAGAAAAATCACATTCAAGGTAGTGATTTCATGAGGGTGTCACAAACCTCATGAAATCCCTACCCAGGACATGTTTGCAAGATATTTCTTTCCTTTTTTTTTTGGCTACACCTGTGGCATGCCAAAGTTCTTGGGTGTGGGATTGAACCGTGCCACAGCAGTGACAAAACTGGACCCTTAACCCACTGAGCCACCTGGCAACTCCAAGACATTTATTTAAGGTTTGGAGACAAAGGAAAATGGCATTCCATAATTATCATGATGCGCTCTGCAGCAGCCGTGACTTATATGATTCTGTTAGCATCGTTTATGGATTGGGCTTTGCTCATAGGCTGAGGAAAGTTGATTTCACTGGAGCTGAGAAAGAAACCCCATGTCCTTATGCAAGACTCCAGGTAGCTGACAGTCATGAGACATACCTGTCCTTGCTATTTGGGGGATAGACTGAGCTGTTATTGCTGTTGTTTAGGGATATTTCCGCTCTGTGTACTATGGCAGGAAGTGTGGAGGTAGAAAGAGAGTCTTCCCCTTGTGCACTAAACTTACGGACTCTGGTTTTACCAGAGGTTCATGAGTAAAAGCGGATTTACAGTGACGTTAACTTCAGAGCCCTTATTGGCAAAGACTCCTTCCAAATCCTTGCAAAGGGCCCCCCAAATGTGTCATATGGTCATGCGCTGTTGTAAAATATCCAAAAGTAAGCTAATTTTGTGTTTTTGTCTTTTTTAAAAAGAACTCTGTTCCTCTCGAACCATAAAATCTTCAGATCTCACAAAACATGGATCTGCACTGGCTCTGTATTTTGCAGGCTGGGACTTAAACCTTTTTGGAAGGGCAGAAGAAAAGCATCTTTGTTGGAAGATATGTAGAATTCTGAAAGTTGAGAGTAAATCTTCCCTAAGGCCTTAAGACTGAAGAAGACATTGTGGAAAGTTTTTCTCGGGGAAAAGGGCACGAAGCTGAGCGAGGAGTGACATTGTTGGTATCTTCTTGTATTAAAAAAAAAAATCAAGATGTTTGAGAAAAACACGGGCAAGTGTCTTTAGCTGATCAGACAAGAACCTCGTACACTCATATTTTTATTTTCTGTGGGAAGTGAAAAGCTTAACATAATGTCTCTTTAGTTTAATATTGCTATTAAAGTTTTGTGTTGCATTGTCTACTGTAATAGTGATGATGCTATAGCAGTAATGATGAAGATAAAAACGCTTATGTTACATGAATGTTACAGTGTGTAAAACACTGTCACCTGTTTCTCTCACTGGTAACCACTGAAGCTGAGAGAGTCTCTTTGTTTATGGCCTTTGGATGCCTCCAGAATGAACTGGAATCCCGTGAAAGACTGAGGTAGAATAGTCTCTATGCTCCTCTTAATTATTCTTTCCTTATTTTGAGATTAAAGCCATGACACCAATAGTCAGTTTCTCTTCTTTTGTGTCTTCTTCAGCATCAAGACAGTCAAAATAACCACTGAACTTTGACACACAAAGCCATTTCTCTTCAAATGGCTTCTAATTTTTCGCTTGCAAAACTACTCAACTGGCAAGCAGAGAATCAAGTTCCCTCAAAACCTGCTCTTAGTAAGGAGATGTTTGCATTCATTAGATTTGTCTGTATAAACTTACTAGTTGCTTTGCTGACCTCTGACTGTTTGACCCTTTAAAGGAAAAAGCACCACTGGGACACAACTAAATTTATACACGTTCAAGGAAGTGGTCAATCAGAGAAATGTGTGGTTGCAAAAGAATTGACCTGAAAGTTTAGTCAATAGTTCAATTAAGAAGGAAAAGTGCTGACAGAATGGAAAAGATGAAGTACTCTTGTGGTACAGAGAAAGGAGAGGTATTTAGGATTGTGAGGTTCAGGGAAGGTTTCATGGAACTGGGTTTTGAGACCTGACGTTGTGTAAAGATGGGCAGAAGGCTCATTCTAGGAAGGACAGACAGCGAGCTAAGGTGGAAAAGTCAGCCTGTGACCTATTCTTGGTCCATTCTGGCAAGCATATGGGATCCTGGCAAGTAGGTTTGTTTCCACCCAATGAAAACTTTAAACTCCATGCAGTGGACTCTTAGCAGATATTTGTGTATATGCTCAACTTCATGTTTGTTTTTTTTGTCTTTTAAGCTTGAGATATTAAGTATCCTTTACCTTTACATTTTATTAGGGTATAGTTGATTCACAATGTTGTACTAGCTTCAGGTTTACAGGAAAGTGAATCAGCCGCACATACACACATATCTGTTCTTTTTTCCCACATGGGTTAGTACAGAACTTTGAGTAGTCCTCCTTGCGCTATACAGTAGGTCCTCGTTAGTTATCTTTTTTACATACAGTGGCGTATATGTGTTAACTCCATCCTCCCAATTTATCCCTCCCTCTAGGGTTTCCCCTTGGGTAGCCCTAAGTTTGATTTCAAAATCTGTGGGTTTGTTTTATAAATAAGTTCTTTCATATCATTTTTATTATAGTCCACATATAAGTGATATCATGTGATATTTATCTTCCTCTCTCTGACTCACCTCACTTAATATGTTCATAGTTTCTGACATTTAGAACAGTTTTACTCAGGAATATATTAAGCATTATTTCCTGCAAACTGTGTTATTAGTGCTTGGTATTTGAATGTACATGTTACTTGAGAAAAGAAATTTGTGCATGATAGTTCCCGTTGTGGCTCAGTGGTTAACGAATCCGACTAGGAACGATGAGGTCTTGGGTTCGATCCCTGGCCTTGCTCAGTGGGTTAAGGATCCAGCATTGCCATGAGCTGTGGTGTAGGTTGCACACGCGGCTTGGATCCTGCATTGCTGTGGCTGTGGCGAATTCGGCAGCTACAGCTCCTGTTAGACCCCTAGCCTGGGAACCTCCATATGCCGCGGGTGCCGCCCTAGATAAAGGCAGAAAGACAAAAAAAAAAGAAAGAAATTTGTGCATGATACTAAGAAACAGGTGATCTAGAAATCATTTTTATGCATTTTAGAGTGAAAAGTATTCTCTTCTCTTTTTTGGGGCGGAGGCTGCTCCTGCAGCATATGGAGGTTCCCAGGCTAGGGGTCCAATCAAAGCTGTAGCTGCTGACCTACACGGGATCCAGGCCATGTCTGTGACCTACACCGCAGCTCACAACACCAGATCCTTAACCCACTGAGCGAGGCTAGGGATTGAATCTGTGTCTCATGGATACTACTCAGATTCGTTTCCGCCAAGCCACGACGGGAACTCCAGTTTTATTTTCTTAACTTAGACACCTAATTGGCTTGCTGAGATTTGGGTAGGTCCTTTTAAACACTATGAGTATCAATTTCATTTGAAAAACAAGGATAATTATATCTAAATCACAGAACTGTTATAAAAATATAATGAGGTAAAGAACTTCAATGACCAGAAACAAAACCAGCATCATATAGTGGTTAAATGTACATATAATGGTCGAGAAACTAGACATTACTTTTTTCCACCTCTGAGCCCAAGTTGAGCACAAAGTGCTTCATCTCACTTTCATTAATTTTTGGATTCAGTGTGTCCGGGGGGAGGACTCTAGTTACCGTAGTTGTTTGGGAAATAGAAGTCATTTCACTCACAGATCCACAGAAAATTATGAGTTGACAATGAGTTACAGAGGAAAGAAGCAGAATTTAGACTTTGAAGATCTAGGTTTGAGATTTAATTCTGCCAATAACAAGCCAGGAGATGACAGAGGTATCATTTCATTCATCTGAAACTGACTTATTATTTTGTTCCTGTAAGGTAAAGTGTGGTATGATGATTTTTCATTTTTTTTTCCTTTTTAGGGCTTCCCCTGTGGCATATGAAGATTCCCAGGCTAGGGGTTGAATCGAGCTACTGCTGCCCGCCTATACCACAGCCACAGCAACGCAGGATCCAAGCCGTGTCTGTGACCTACACCACAGCTCACAGCAATACCAGATCCTTAACCCACTGATAGAGGGCAGGGATTGAACCCTCAATCTCATGGTTACTAGTCGGATTCATTTCTGCTAAGCCACAAAGGGAACTCGCTGAAAATCTTTAAAGTGATTTCCAGGTTTTAATATTCTATGCTGAGCAGCACATCTAACACAAAGCATGAACAACTCTAGCAAGTAGTGGAAAAAATATTTTAAACATTCCCAATTTTTTCCCCTGCCATTTATATTGTTAGTTACCTGGAATGTTGTCTTCCTGTGTTTCACTTGATTTTCTTTTGTCCTTTTTTTTTTCTTCAGCCGCTCTTTATGCCCAGTCTGATGCTCAGACATTTACACATTGATCCTGCTCTGGCTTCTTATACCAAGAAGAAGAGAGCATTTTAAGGGCCCCTCTTACTTAGTTGCATCATGGCTAGATATGAGGATAAAGATTTGGGACGAGTGGTCAGTAAGCACAATCACCTCTGACACCTCAGGTCTTTGACGAGCTTTCTTAAAACTGTGTCATTTTTTTTGAGAGTGGAGAGAGGGATGTATGAGAGAAGCTTCAATGCTCGTTTGAAATAATTATATAACTGCTTTATGTGAATGCAGTGCGAATACATGTCATTTATCTCAGTCCTCGTATATAAAGATGGGCAAGTGCTTATTTTTGTATATTCAAATGCATTTGCAAGTGTGCATGAGCAAATTGGAAACACCCTACATAAATTCAGAACTCAAGTGAAGTTTTCAGACATCAGCAATACAGTCAACCAACCAACTTTGTTGTTATTACTAAAACAAAGATAAATCCATTTGACTACTTGCTGTAGGAAATAATTTTATTTACTTTTTTATTGTATAGCTAATTGAGGAAGAGTTTTAAAAAATTTATATTTTGGGAATTCCCATCATGGCTCAGTGGAAATGAATCTGACTAGCATCCATGAGGATGCAGGTTTGATCCCTGGCCTCGCTCAGTGGGTTAAGGATCTAGCATTGTCCTGAGCTGTGGTGTAGGTAGCAGATTTGGCTCAGATCTGGCTTTGCTGTGGCTGTGATGTGGGCCAGCAGCTACAGCTCCAATTTGATCCCTAGCCTGAGAACCTCCATATGACTTGGGCATGGCCCTAAAAAGACAAAAAAAAAAAAAAAAACCCACAAAAAAACAAAAACAAAAAAATTATTTTGTTAATATACACTGAAAAGAATGGAAAGAAACACAGGAGTTTGATCAATCTGTCTCCCTCTCTTTATCCATCTATACATCCATGCATCCATCCATTTATGTGAGCTAATCCCTACTTTTAAATCAATGGTGGAGTTCCCGTCGTGGTGCAGTGGAAACTAATCTGACTAGGAATCATGAGGTTGTGGGTTCCATCCCTGGCCTCACTCAGTGGGATAAGGATCTGGCATTGCTGTGAGCTGTGGTGTAGGCTAGCGGCTGTAGCTCCAATTCAGTCCCTAACCTGGGAACCTAAAAAGACAAAAGGCAAAAAAAAAAAAAAGGTCAATAGTAATTGTTTTGTATTCGAGGACTATAACTTTTTTTGACATTTAGATACTGCTCAAATTATACTTTATAATGGTATGTACTTTTATAATGTAAAGACAAAAATGTACAACGTAAGAAATGTATTTGGTCCAGGAAACTCTTCTTAGGATTAAATTTTTAATTGGGTTGTGAAGAGTAGAGCTTTAGTTTAAAATAAATTGGCAACATATTTTTAAAATGTTAGCCTTGTCCTGCATATCGATGGGATGATTTCCAGTTAAAATTATTGGCTGGGGTGAGTGGGCAGGGTGAGTGGCACTGTCTTTGGTCTGCATCTAGGAAGGCTCTTAATTTATTCAAAGCTGCCAGAGATCAGGACACATTTTCAGACCCTCACTCTCAGCCTTCCCCAGTCCCTCAGAGCAGGCATTCCTGACTCGAAAAAAACTTGTCATCAGAGCCGTTTGGAGAAGGGAGTGCCTGGGGTCTACCCACTGACTCCAAAATCACTTATTGCATTATTACTGTTCTTTGCTAGAAAGGAAAGTTGACTATCTTCTCTTCTTTCCTCTTCCCTCCTCCCTTTCCTTCCTCTTTCCTTCCTAGCTCTTTATTCACTTCCTTCCAGTTCTGCCAGAGAGTTCCTAGAAAGGTAATATGGAAAGCCAAGGCAGTGCTCAACAATTCACACAGAAATGCTTTTGAAGGAGTTCTTGATTTTTTTTTTTTTCCCTAGAGCTGGGTGACTGATGTTTTCACATTGGCTGTGGATGCCAATGCAAATGAGCAGACAGTGAATCGTTCAAAACTATGCTTCACTTTGCCAATATAGATTTCTTTCAGTAGGCAAAAATGAAGATGAGAATTTGCCTCCCATCAACCATACCCAAAGTTCTCTATGGAAACCAAAACGAATGCTGGCATAAAGGAGAGGCCAAGTACACTTAATTTCTTTTAGGCTGTTTACCTGATTTTTGTTAAACTCAGACTTGTTTAAGCCCTACGGTATTTGGGAGCACAGAATTTATTTATTTTCACAGTTATCTTAGTCATGGATCCCACAGCACGGACACGTGTCCTGGGCCAGGAGGAGCAGGGTACCCTGGCCTAAATTTTTAAGGCAATTAGAAATGGAGCAAGAGCTTCTAAGTGGATACCTATATATTGACTGATTATGGGTGGGATCTTCAGAAGAGGGAGAAGATAGGAGATTGGATGATGCTCTTATTTCACAAATTCAGGAAGTTCTATCAACATCTTCGAAGTTCTGGTGGTCGTTTTGCTCTCTCTCTGTTTTAGAACACAGAGAACATTTTTCTCATGCCATTTTTTAATTTTTTTATTATTTATTTATTTATTTATTTTTGTGACTGGTAGGGTTGGGTAATACGAAGGCAAAGGGATCAAGAGGGTTGCATTTTCGAAGGATATATCACACATCTGGAAGTGTTCTGAGCTTTAAGAACTCGTCTTTCCACAAAAGCAGTCTTTGAAGCAGGTGTTTTAAACCACATTTTTTTTTTTTTTTTTACTAATGAAAAGACTGTTTCAGAGGCCCCCAGTCCCAGAGGAAGTGGCCAGGTGAGCATCTGAAGTAGACTGGCTTGTCTCTAGACAGCAGTCATCCACCATGACTTACAGCTTTGTTTGCCCCATTCTCTGGTGTCTCCTCTTCTGAGTTCAACGATGACTGTTGTTTAGATGTAAAGAGAAGAAGACAAAGTTTCCAAAAGCATGTGTCCCTATCTGACTAAGGGCAGTGATAAGTCATTCACATCACCTGCTTCGTCATCTCGACTGGTTTGCCAGTTCCTTCTGGGGGTCCCCTGGTAGGCTCTGACACTAATCTGGAAGCCACCCTTCCAGACCTGAGCATAATACCTCTGCAGGATGAAGAAGAGGACTCCCACTCTCTTCTTCCTTATCCCTTTCTGCCCAGCCTCTAGCAAAGTACTGCTTACACAGTAGGTATCCCGCGAATGATTTCTGATGATGACCTTGATGCATTTGCCAGCAAGAATTAAGCTCAGCCTTCTTTTTTGCCTCTAGGAAAAGCTTCCTCTTTCATTTATGTTCAGTTATTACCGCTTTCTATCTTCCAGCAAGCAATAATTGGCCCAGATAAGATGTGGATTTTCAAAACAAGCTTCCTGTGCTGCCCCTTTTCTTCTTTATGGAACCTAACAGAAAATGGAAAGCAAAGAAACAATCTTGAAATGCCATATGGGAGGTGTCAGTTAAAGCATTTATGTATTAATTTGATCTCTATATTAAAGATCACAGGCTCACAGAATCTATGGCTCTGTTATTTACTGAATAATGTATCTAGGTTTTTCAGCCTTGAGAGACCATTTAATCTTTTCGTTGCTGCGGGGCACAGCTGGTTTATCTTCCGTATATACAGATACTTTACTTTGACTCAGTGGAAAGAGCACTGGAGTGGGAGTGAGGTGATTTGAGGTTTACTTTCTGAGTTTAAGCTCCATACATTATTCATATTTACATCCTTGGTACCAAGGACAGTATCAATCATATCTTAGGCGCTCAGTGACTGTTTTCTGAAATTCGTGTGATTTGAGGCAACCCCATTTGTTCTCTCTGAACTTGAATAGACAAATGAAGTTTCTTTTGCCTGAAGTTTCTTCTGATGATTCTGCAATTCTGTAAATGTTTTTCCTGTGTATTTCAGGTCTCTTAGTCATTCACAGTCTTCCCTTCTTTGGTAGGTGTCTGGCATAAAAGTGTAGTATTTCTTCTTAAATCTGCTTTTCTTCTCTTTTCCCAACATCTCCAATCATGCCAATCCTGACAAACTTTTGCTGTGGCTAAAGCTCTGTATGTTTTGTGTGTCTTTGAGTTGTCTTGTCTTAATAAGGGTGGCAAAAGCATTCTTTTGTTTTCTGCCCTTTGAAAGGCTCTCTGTGTAACTTGTCACCTCTTTTCTATATTCAGCCTTAGTTTATTTGTTGACTTTTAAATGACTGATACACATAATAGCAAAAATATTTGGTAGTGGAAAATAAAGATGAAGTCAGGATGGCTCTTTGTCTTTGTCCATTGTTCACTAGTCTAGTTGTGTCTTATTTGAAGCTCTGTAAATACAGCTAAGGTTCAGGTTTCATGACCAGAATTCTTTCTTAGCAATTGTACATAACATAATTTCACATACACCAACCACCATGGAAAATATCACTCACCTTTTATGGTCATGATTTCATAAGTGATTTACAGTGTTGACCGTGACCAGGAGGAAAAAAAAAAGTGATGATATTGGCCACGGTGCTTTTTTTTTTTCCCCCACATCAATGTTTGAACCAACCTATTCCTCAAATAACAATGTTGATAAGATTGTATATTTGATATATAGGATTTTATATTTGGGTAGACTCTCTTAGTTCTCACGGATCAGGTAGGTTACATTACTACCTCATTTTTTCCCATCTATAAGATGGGTCTGACAGTACTGCAGTAGATCCTTGGTAAGGATGAGAGAAAATGCACATATAGAAATCTGGAAGCAGAGGTTGGCTATAGTAAAACTGCCTGTAAATCAATGAACAGCGGCTTTTCTTATATCGTTATTACTATTAGCAAGTTAATTTTGCCCAGAACATGGAAGGAACTCTCACAAGAAGGGTTTTGAGAGATCCGTGTTCTGCCTCTAGTTAACCAGTTTACATAGAAATGATTTCAGAATTAAGCTGTTCTACATGGCAGTGGATGAAACACACTTGGACCAAAAAATGTGGTTTCAATAAGGATGCAGTAACAAAAACATAAGCTAAATCTCTTCATAAAGTGGGTGTTTTGCAACATGTTTTTTCTTTCCCTATTAAAGAAATATTTTTCCAAAGGAGGAAAGGAAGGTGAGTATGATTGGGAAAGTAAGGTGGACAGACAATTTTTCTGAAGTTGATATTACTGATTGGTGATGTTAATGGTAAGCAACCCAGAATAAGAGCATTTCTAATATTCTACAGTTCTGAATAATAACGTATAAATGGAAGAAAGGTATATACTTACTGCATGGAACATGATTTTATGTTCTATTTTGTCGGATTTATTTTTTTCATTCATAATATCTTAGAAATGCATATTTAATCCTGAGAGATTAAAAATGCCCATCGTTCTTTCAGATGGTTTGCTGTGTCCTGATTTTCTTTCCTAACTCAATTCCATTGAATATCTGTGAGTTGCCACATTTTCAGTAAGGAATAACTGTGTCAAGCTGTGCTGACAAAATATCGCAACATAACTGTTAATCAGCATTGTCATTTTAAGCATGAAACAGTTTAGCTAATGATTTACCCCTTATAATGCAGCACTTGGGGCAGCTGTATGATTCGTCTCTTTAGCAAGTCAAGTAATTTCTTTAACAAAATGTTAAGCACAGATGGGCCATAAGCTGTCAGTTAACTATTATTGTGTCTGCATCTGCTTGCTTTCAATGCACTGTTTTATGTATTCAGTCAGTTACTTAGCTGCAGCTCCGTGAAAAGCTGAACCTACTCTGATTGGCAAATAAAATGTTCATTTGTCTCTTCTTCCTATTGTTTTGTTTTGGTAACACATGTCAGCAGCTCAATTACCCAGTTCATTAACAGCTCCCAAAGGACATGATGGCCAGCCCGTGATAAGAGGGCAATTGTGGCACATATGGTCAATAATGGCCTCTCTCTTGGCAATTGTAAATAAAAGTCACTTGGCCCTTTTCCTTTCAGAGAACTACTGTTTTCCTGTTCCCCTTCAGTGTGCAAATTACCTTTCTTTGCTCCCTGCCATCCAATCCCAGTAAACCAAAACCTAGTTTACTGCTTTTAGAGACGTGGAGATTTCAGCACAGAGAGAGCTCAGGCTCTTAATTTTAATTATGAATGACTTTTAAGCTCTTGAGGGAGGAAAGTTCTTATCAGGGGAGACTATTCTTAGAAAGCTGTTAGCTGATTAATTAGTTAACTAATCAGTTTTCCTAATTGAATAGCAACACATTTTCTTGGGGACTTCCGAGTCTCTTTATCTCTTTGAAATACTCTGGTGGTGGTTACCATGGAGTTTAAAAAAAAAAACATTTCAAACAAAAATTTGCCAATAGAAATCATTTGCTGGGGTCGGGTAGGAAGTGTGACTTGATCTTTGCTTGATGAGAGAGATTCATTTCGTTAAAGGAATTCTTGCTACACACATCTGTCAAAATAAAAGGTTTAAGAAGCCACTGGGTTAATGAGGGTCAGTGTCAGGGTCCCCCAAACTAGCGCTAACTCCTACAGGAGTTACAGGAGGTTACAGGAGGTGCTGAAATGGTAGTTTGCTTGGGATATTTTTGGGTATGTGTGGTCACCGTAGGCAAAATGTTGCTTGCAACCAGGGGAGAGAAAGGACATGAGCATGTTTTTCATTAAAATATCAAGGAATACAGCTACTAAAAATACTCACTAGCAGGGCTGCAATGAACAAAGGAGAAATTAAGTCTTTCTGGCTGCGTTGTCACAGAGGAGGCCTTTTAAGTGACTAATGGTATGGTAGTGGCTCCCAAGTACATTCCCTCAATGGATAGAAATCCAGCAAGCACCTGAGATTCAAAGTTATTGGAACCTTAGTTTCCGGGGGTCTTTGGGGCCACTCGGCTCAGTGCCTCGTGGCCTTTCACGCAGCCTCTGCTTATTGGCCCTTATCTTAAATAAACACCCAACGGTCCAGGTTGTGCATTTCAGGTCACTGCTGGCCCTGGTGGGCACGCGGGCCCTCCTGGACCGCCCCCGCGGCCCGCCATATTCATAACCAATCTGTATTCTCCTCCCAGGGCAGCAGGGACTCGGGGAGTTGTTGAGTGTCAGGGTTTATTTGTGCTATTTTGATTAGCACCAACCTGGCAGGAGCTTATTTTCCTTCTAATGACCCCGTGCTGTGAGAAGGCGGCTTCCGAGGGAAGGGCTTGGGTCAGAGGGGAGGAGGGGAATAGCGTCCGTTTCTGTTTCTGCGGCCCCCAAATGGGGACTGCTGGGCAGGTGAATGGCTGGAGGGTCTTAATTAGATTTAGAGTTCTTAAAAGAACCTTTCCGAGAGAGAGAGCCAAGAATATCCTTGCCGTTAAACTGTTCTGCTTCTTTTGCACTTGTGAAAAGATTCTTGGGCTGGCACATTTGGGGAGCGAAGTTGCA
Source organism: Catagonus wagneri (assembly GCA_004024745.2). NCBI lineage: Eukaryota > Metazoa > Chordata > Mammalia > Artiodactyla > Tayassuidae > Catagonus > Catagonus wagneri. The sequence continues at coordinate 4,827,476 of PVHT021183688.1, forward strand.
AAGGCGATGAAAACAAAACAGGACCCCTTCCCCCTCCCCCAGTAGGTCACCGATCAGGTTATAAACCATGTTTCCTACTTTGTCAATGAACAAACACAGTCACATTTACTCACGTCCGAGTTCTGAGTTAGGAATTCTTCCGAGTTCAGTTGACCGGCTTGAGTTTGTTAGGTCACCTACGCTTTCTAGATCTACCTTAGGATTTTGTTGTAAATCTTTCGTTTGTTCCCTTCAGCAGTGTTGCTCTTTTTTTCTTCTCTTGACATATGTACAATTTAAAAACATTAAAAAAACAATGTCCCCGATTACTCCTTAGCTTGTGAAATAATGTGGAAGAGTTGCTTCCAGGTGCTGAAGTCTCTCCACTGGCTTGGATTAACCCCTACTGTGCATCCATTTCAACCTCCCCCCCTCCCTCCTCTGGAGGAAAAAAAAAAAAAAAAAAAAACACCCAACCTCCCCTTTCTCATCCACTCTGGCTTTCTTTGTGTCTGCTGCTCCCTGCCAGGCAGGTGTCAGAGCCCTGAATGAGGGTAAACGCTCTGTTGATGGATTCCACAGATGGAGCGTGGAAATTGGTAGAATAGGCCTCGGCCACAGGCCATTTCTTGGGATCCAACAAAAGCCTCCAAATAAGTCAACAAAAATCCCAAAGATCACAAAGGGAAAATGTCATTTGTCATTTACTCTGGGTCTGTGAGGGAATATCAGGCTCCTCCTGGCTTTCACCCGAGTAAACACGAGAGAGGTCATTCACATCTCTCTCAGTGTAAAAGGGCCACTTCAGATCAGAAAACAGTTAGTTGTCCCATTGTCCCCTTCTTGTTGAATGGCAAAACTCACAAACACGGGAGACATTCTACAATTAGCCAAGTAAGTGCATCCAACTTCAAGTTGACCTGTTAAAGACCTCATGGAATATACTTCTGAAATACCCTTATGCTGGCAGACACTGGGTGAAACCACCTCCTGGGGCTCCCAGGAACGTCTTTTATTTTTATCTTGCCTTTTCTTTTTTTATCAGTGAAACATAGCTTTGAGTCCCAATGCAGACAGGCTTAGCTCCAAAAGATTAGTACCAACGGGAAGACCATCTGATTTCTTCTGAGGCCATCTTATCTTAGAATAGATGACCACTGACCAAGGCAGGTTTAGCCTCAAAACCCAGAGAGAGACCCCCCACCTCCTCCCCATATCTGCATGTTGTTTTTATCTGGGGCAAACGTGGAGTTTAAACAGTTGTCATGTTTTGACTTTCTTTTATTTTTTTCCCCTTTTAGGGCTGCACCCATGGCATATGGAAGTTCCCAGGCTAGGGGCTGAATCAGAGCTGCAGCTGCTGGCCTACACCACAGCCACAGCAATACCAGATCCGAGCTACGTCTGTAACCAACACCACAGCCCATGGCAAAGCTGGATCCCTAACCCACTGAGCGAGGCCGGGGATCGAACCCTCAACCCCATGGACACTAGTCGGGTTTGTTAATTGCTGAGCCACGATGGAATTTGGATTCTTTAATTATTCAAATGAAAGGTCTTGCTGAGAAGAAAGCATGCCAAATGTAAGCTTGTGAATTACTTTGTTTCTCCATCTTTTGCCTGTCTCCCATCTCTGAATTATACCGGTCTGGAAATCAATAAGTATAGAATTCCACGTGACTAAATCCCTATAAAACTGAGGTAAGAGCTCATGTATAATAACGTTAACTAGGATGAAATATTTCCCGAGGCTACAGAAGAGGTCACAAAGGGTTAACGGACAAAGACATACTCTCTAATTCTGTAATTCCTTCTTTAATTAAACTTCATGGTTGGTCCCCTGGTGGTAATACTTCTGCCTTCTCCCAGTTTGATTTGTTTCCAAAGGAAGAATTTGTAATCCTGTGGGGTATGATTGTTGCCTACGCTTGATCTTTTTTTTTAAGCTGAAAACATCCATTTTCCCAAGGTTGATTTTGGAAGTTAATGGGAGATCATTGGGATAACTAAAATTTTGCTCGTAAGACCCAAAAGTAGCTTGGCATAGAAAAAGAAGAAATGAACTTCTTTTAAAATAAAGATTAAAGCGCAAGAGTTGAAACAATCAGGCACTTGGTAAGATGTGACATTCTCCTGTGATCACTCTGAGGTTTTTGCTGAATAACTTGTGACTGTCCCCACAGGTTTCAAGTTGTTGATCCCTGCACTTTTTTCTAAAAAGAATTAAGGTTACTTGGCAGCTCTTGATATCTTTTCACTAAGGTGCCTTTAGTCTCAAAAAAGAAGACTTTCATAAACATATAAACTGAGTGATCATTTCAATTGTTTGTGATCAGTAGTTTTTACCAGACTGACCCTGGATTTAGATCCAAGCATCTGTAATGATTATTAATGGAGACTGCAAATGGCCAGACTCCTTAAATTTCTTAAACAAATCCATTCACTATCTTGGGAAACTGATTCATTCTTTAGTGCTTTATTGTTGTTAAAGAACTATACCTTGCGTCTATAAAGAATTCAATAAATATCTGTTGAGTTAAATTCATTTGGGAAATTGATTTAGCGTATGATATGGATTAAACTGTTGTATTTCTGTAAATTTCATTTGATTCTAAGAAGATTTGAAAATTTGGGACAATTGAGAATAGTAGTGGTAAACAGCTAAATAATTTATGTTGGAATTCCTGTTTTTGGTGTGTTTCTGGTATTCGTCTTCGAAAGGACCGTGTGTGTGTGTGTGTGCGTGTGTGTATGTGTGTGTGAGATAAAGGAACTCAAGACCTATTTAGGATGCTCCAGGCTAGAAGAGATTTCTCTGAAGTCCCAGAAACCTGGGTCAAATCCTAGCTCTCCAGCTGTGTGAACTGAATAACCTCCCTGGGTCTACTTCCGTTTTCTGTACAGTGAGGTGAGTATTTACTTCACAGTTTAAGGAAAGCAGAGATATTCTCATCCTCTTGTAAGGTTTGTTCCAGGTTCATTGCTGATCTTGAGTTAAACTACTATATAAGTCAGAAGATGTACTGTGACAGGGTTTTAGTAATAGAACCCAAATTTTCAAAGTCTGATGATAATGTAGACTAGAATAAAATCTGAGAACTTTTATATAATTTAAAGCAATCAAATTTCCGCTTAAAAGTCCATGTATTAACTGGATCACTTTGCTGTAGAGTAGAAAATTGACAGAACGCTGTAAACCAACTATAATGGAAAAAACAAAAATCGTTAAATAATAAAAAACATACATCTATTATATATCATGAGAACTATTCTGGAATTTTAAATTGGGGGACGGTATCTTATGAGAACTATTCTGGAATTTTAGGTTGGGGGACGGTATCTCTAATGTATAATAAAGCAAACTTCATGAAGGCGTGTGTAGAATGTGACTGAGCAACTTAAATGTATGAAAGTCTCCCTTTAACATTAAAGTCAGACAGTAGAAATAGACTGAAGAAATTATATTTAATTCGTTGCTATATCCTGACAATTTATTAACATTTATACAACTATCTTGCTAACCACTGCTTATAGTTTTCAAGTCATAGCTTAAATATTCTCCACAGGAAAAAAAAAAAAGGTCTTTCTGTCAATCTGTCTGAGAAAAGCTTTGCTTTTGCTTTGCTGTGATATTTAACAAGATGAGATACTTGGTATCTAGTACATAATTTGTTTCAGTATCTTGAGTGAAGTTAAATCTGTAAAATAGAACTTCGACAGAATGATTTAATTTGTGCTATTAAAATGGGATTGAAGTTTTAGACTTGTTTTTGGTGAAAACTAAATGATTCAAGTTCAGGGCATTGTTGTGAACCATGCTCTGTGTAAATAATAAATTTTAGTTCTGTTGAGTGATTTTAAGAAATGATAGTATTTCCTAGCTGGTAGATTAATCTAGGGTTGCTGACTGAACATTTTTTTAAAGCCCACATCCTTTTGGAGTTTACAGATCGGGAAAAGTTAAAATTAACTTGTAATATTGTGGCTTCATATTGGCAAGAATGATCAGTTGGTTCAAATAATTTTCCAGCAGAAAAATCAGGCAAATCATTTCCTCAGTGTCTTTGAAATGCTGTTATTTGGAGGTTTTCCTAGTTAGATGTTACCTTTAGATTGAATAAATGGTCTAGAAATAAAAGTAGTGATTTGCTAGCTTGTTAAAGAAAATTTTATTTCTGGTGGTAAAGGCTGTCCTATACAACTCAAATATTCTGAGCCCTTTTTTTTTAATCACTGGTTGTTGGTGGTTCTTCATCTCTTTTTAAAAAAGCATAGTCCTCTTTGAAAAAAATTGATATTTGCTCTATAGAAAAATGCAGACATGCAAACACTAGCAAAAATTTGCAAGTAATTTTTAAGGATTCACAAGGTCCACCCCCAAAGATCATCTAATTGGATGTTGGGTGACTCATAAGAGCAGAATTTCCATTTTCAAGGCATGAGAGTTCCCGTCGTGGCTCAGTGGTCAACGAATCCGACTAGGAACCATGAGGTTGCGGGTTCGATCCCTGGCCTTGCTCAGTGGGTTAAGGATCCGGTGTTGCCAATCTGGCTGTGGTGTAGGCTGGCAGCTACAGCTCCTGTTAGACCCCTAGCCTGGGAACCTCCATATGCTGCGGGTGCGGCCCTAGATAAGGCAAAAAAAAAAAGACAAAAAAAAAAAAAAGAACTCTGGCTTCCCATTTTCAAGGCATGAAGTGGTGGCAAAGTCAGTTTTAGTTCAAAACTTAAAATTTCCCCTGTACTTCTAGTCATTCGGCGTGAATTTATTGAGCACCTATTAAGTTCCAGTGGTGATTCTAGCAATGAACAAGGCAGAGGAAGGGTCTCGAGCTCACAGAGCTTATATTCCAGGAGATGCTATTTGTCAAGGTGAAACATAATGGTCTTGACCCTCAGAATTAACTCTGGCTGGTACTTGTACCTCTAAGCAGTCCCTCTTTTTCAGAAAGTAGAGATGATTTTGATTAATTGACCTGACAGTCCATGGCACATCATATTTACTTGGGAGGATTTAATAGCCCCAGAGACTCCCAAAGGAAACACGAAAATTTCCACATACTATTATCCTAATGGGATCATAGTAAGAGAAAGTGCAAGCAAAGATTTAAGGTTCTCATAGGCAGAGGAAGTTTTTGGTCAGTTCTTAAATGTGGTTGAGTTTTTCACCTGAATTCACATTACAAAAGTCAGGCAACAGAAACTGGAAGCATGGAAGAAAAACATTTTACCGAAATTTATTTTCTTTGTAGGGGAAGGAATAATTTGTTTCTTGGGGAGTATGTTATTTATAACTGAAAAATATATAGGTGGAAGCAATTTGGGGGGATAATTTGTGGCAGGAAATATTTTATATGCTTGGGAATTCTGAGGGAGAAGCAAATAATTAATCTGGAATATTCTGTAGCGTTGCTTCTCAAAGTGTCTGTCCAGGATCAGTAAAATCAGCATCAATCACTAGGGAATGTGTTAGAAATGCAAATTCTCAGAGCCACCCCAGACCTATGGAATCAGAAGAGGGGACAGCCATCTGGGTTTAACAAGCTTTTTTTTTTTTGGCGATTCTAATGCTTCAGACTTTTGAGAACTACTACCCTACAATTATGCACAAATTGCTCTTTTAATTTGTTTCACATTTATTAAAGGTATACACATGTAAGTTGTACTGGCTGCTTTTGAAGTTTATAATGCAATGCATGACATATTTCTTAGCATGTTATTACTTCTGCAAAATATTTCCATACTTAAAGTCTATTTTTTTCTTTAATACTAAAATACCCTAAAATAAGACATTTTAAATTAGATCATTTTCTATTAAATTAGATAACATAATTGAAAAACCAAGCATAATGGCTAACATACAGTAGATGCATTATATGTTATGGTTTCCTTTTGCTTTTATGCACAAGTATTGGTTTTCTTTAATTTGTCATATATATTATTAATTCACTTTTAATTTCACAGTATTTGAAGGTGAATAAAATGTAGAAGTATTGACATATTAGAAAAGTTAAAATTACATTTATGGGTCATTTTGGGTGTGTATCTTTTGAGGCAACGTATGATTTATACTGAAGTAGAATGAAATTTTAAATTTCCATAGTACAGAATGAAATTTGAGCTCAAGAGAAAAGAGAATTAGCAGTATAGGAGATGCTGCTTTTTAACATTGCTTCTGGCGCCCCCTGCATTTCCTCAGGTCCTACCGGCCTGAGGGTGCAAATGAGCTATCTTGGCACTGATATTAATAATCTACAGTTTTCTGGCTTTCTCTTCTCATTTGCTGACATCACACCTCAGTCCCTTCCCCAGAGGATCCCAGTTATTTGGGGGGTTTTCTGAGAGCATTTGGATGTGTTCAGGAGCAAGACTGCTCAGGCTCCCATGTTATGCTTAAAGTCTGTGGCCCGATAGCCCTCTGACAGCCCTCTGCCCCTGCCCCGAGTTCCAGGGCCTCTGGGAGAGGGCTGCTTTCCTACCCAGAGCCCTGTCTGGAGCATCCTCAAATCACAGAACCATTGGCCAACAGGTACTCTGTTACTGTCACAACTCACAGACGCCAAATTGAATCATTAATGTGAATTTCTATTTAATTTCCTAGCTCCTCCTCCCCTTTCAAAGGCATTGCATACTAAAATTGGAAAGCCTCCTTCCCTAATATGCGCTAATACAAGGCAAATTCAGGCTTTGGTGGGGAGGGGGCTGCAGCAAGGCTGGCTTCAGGGACTTGTGACCTGTGCAGCTGCCCAGGGGTTCATGCTCAGAAAGGCCCTGTTCTTAGTTTTATGCTGTTGTTAACATCTTGAATTTCATAACTTTTCTTTGGTTTTTCCATTTTAGGGCTGTACCCGCGGCATATGGAACTTCCCAGGCTAGGGGTTGAATCAGAGCTGCAGCTGCCAGCCTACACCATAGCCACAGCAATGTGGGATCCAAGCAGCGTCTGCGACCTACACCATAGCTCTAAGCAGGTCCTTAATCCACTGAGCAGGGCCAAGGATCAAACCCACATCCTCATGGATAATAGTTGGGTTCTTTACTGCTGAGCTGCAATAGGAACTCCCTGTGATAACTTTTGAATGAAGGGTCCTGCATTTTCATTTTTCACTTTGCTCGTTAAATTAGGCAGCAGCTCCGAGCAGCTGCCTATTTGTTCAGCAGAGACTCAGACGCTGAGCTTCTGTTTAGAAACACTTTGCTAGACTATACCTGCCTGTTCTTGAGTCTGTTCTTGAGATTTACGTTAACAATATCTAAACCCTCTTTAAAGTATTTCCTAACATCTGGCAATGAAAGCGTTAATTTAACACGGTATTTCTTCTTTTTTTACATTGAAGTATAGCTGATTGACAATATTGTGTTAGTTTCACTCATATAGCATAGCAATTCGGTTATACACACACACACATATATATATTCTTTTTCAAAATATTTCCTTTATAGGTCGTTTGAAAATATTGAGTATAGTTTCTTGAGGTATACAGTAGTTCTCTCTATATTTTATATGTAGTACCACCTCCTACTTTATCCCTTCCCCCACCTCCTTTTCCCCTTTGGTAACCATAAATCTGTTTTCTATATCTGTGAGTCTTCGTTTTGGAAATAAGTAATATGTTGTTTCTCATAGGAGCAGTACAGTCTACAAATTTATTGGAATCCTGCAATAGTTTATTCTTATTGCATTTTTAGATACTAAGTCAATTTTGGAATTCTTATTTAAAAAAATCATTTTTTTAACAGATTTCCTCCTGGTACAAAGTTGGTGAAAATTTATCAGGGACCAAATTAAATGTGATTCATTCATTAGACAAGATCGAAGTGCCCATTAAATGCTAAGGACAAGGGCCAGAAAAATGGAGTAAGGCCTGTCTCTGTTTTCTAAGAGCTCATAATGGGCTTAGAATGACAGATGCAGGGAGCAATTATTTCTGCCTGGGGGGCTTGGAGATGGGGTAAAGGAAGAGATTAAATACCATTTAATCATGTAATACTGCAAGGAGGGGCTTGGCAGTCCCCAAGGGGTGGGGACATGGGGAGCATACTTAGACTAGGATTCAGATCAGTACAGCTTGGTCAGACTTGCTTTTCGCTTCACACTGAGTCCCCCCCCTTTTTTTTTTCCTCTCATGCTTTTTAGCCTCAGCACCCCAATCAGATGAAGGCTCTGACATCGACTCTGAACCGGACTTGCCGCTCAAGAGGAAACAGCGCAGGAGCCGAACCACCTTCACAGCAGAGCAGCTTGAAGAGCTGGAGCGGGCTTTTGAGAGAACTCACTATCCTGATATTTACACCAGGGAGGAGCTGGCCCAGCGGGCAAAGCTCACCGAGGCTCGCGTACAGGTACTGACTCTGACCGTCCAGGTCCTGCTTACTTCCAGACAGGAAACGAGAGTGTCTGTTCCTCTAAAGCGTATTTCAAAACCAAGGAAGTAAATATATTAAGAATGGTCCTTCGCTGTGAATGGTAGCCTCTCCCATTGCCAAGTTCTTGCAGATTTCTTTCCTTTATATTTTGCCTTGTTATGATAACAGTATGACCTCTTTTTTCTTTTTCTTTTTTCTTTTTTTTCCCCCCCCCGGGACGTATGGAGTTCCTGGGTGGCATCGTGGGATCCTTAACCACTGTGCGGGACTGGGGCTCAAACCTGTGTCCCAATGCTACGGAAACTCTGCAGATGCCATTGTGCCACAGTCACAGCGGGAACGCCAACCTCTTTTTTCTTTTCATTTGCATTTGCTTGGTATAACCCCTCCCTGACTCCCCTGATCTCTTTCGCTTTAGGTATGTCTGTTAGGTATACAGCAACATTTTACTTTGCTAACTGGTCAGCAAATTTTCTTTCTCCTCTTAATTGTTTGACAAGCCCAATTAAATGTGTTGATATGATGCTCTCTTTGGCTTCTTTTCTGTCACACTTGATACAATTATCTTATATGTATAGATTTTAAAGTTGTGATCTATTTAATTAGCTTTCTTGGTATTCTTAGCAGTTTTTCGTATTTATGAAAATGTGCCTTCTTATTTGAGACTTTTGTTGTCATTAAGAGGAGAATGTAATTATATCAGATGTAACACAGAGAAGTGTGTCAATTCACATTATTCACTCATCGTTTCAGGAAATATTTGTTATAAGCCAGGCATTATATGGACTTTGGGGGTGATACATACACAATAGCAAAATTTTGAGTGGTTGCTCTGTGCCAGGCATGGTTCTAAATGCTTTACATAAATTAACCCATTTACTCACCATTAAAACCCTATTTTAGAGAGATCCCAATTTATAGATGAGGAAACTGAGACTCAGGCTACTTAAGTAACTACCCAAAGTCATGTAGTTAGTAAGTGTTGAGAGTAATTGGACTCCATACTCTTCCTCACTGTAGCGTTTTGATTACGAAGGTGTGCAAAGTTGCATAAGGTAAGAGCCCTTCCTTTAAGTACAGAAGCATTTCAAGTAACATTATTTTAAGAACATTTAAAATTATCTTTTCGACTCTTAGACGTGCTCTGAACCCTCTAGAAAGGCTACTTTGGTATATTCTGTTTCTATTGAGTGATAGAATGTTTCCTCATGAATAATAAACTTTTTAGACGTGCTCTGAACCCTCTAGAAAGGCTACTTTGGTATATTCTGTTTCTATTGAGTGATAGAATGTTTCCTCATGAATAATAAACTTTTTTTCCACCAGATAGTACAGCACTGTTTGAAAGATTACTAATGCCTCAGGGTATCCTGGAACTCCTTACCACCCAGGAGTGAAGTTACCTTATCCGGAACTGTGTTATTCCCGGATACTTGACTTCCATAGTCAAAGTGAGGCTGGGGACTGTCAACAGTGAACTAGTCAGTTGATGTGGTCTCTAGATTGATCAGTACTTTCTCATATGCACCTGATTCCTCTCCTGTCATGGACTGTTTTGGAATAGTCTAGACTCTTCTAGTCTGCAGAACCAAGTCAGAGGGATTAATTCAACCTGACTTTCTATCTGATCATCATAGTGCTGGGAAAGTCAAATAATGTGAAGCTGAATTAAGACAAGTTTCTCAAGGAGCTAGTGTTTAATGTGGACATTAAATAAACACACAAATAATTTAAAACAAAGCAGATATGATAAGTACAACAGGAGAGAGACCAGTGCAGAGGGACTGAGAAGAGGAAAGCGTGAGATCTTGTTGGAATAAACAAGAGAGGCTCATGAAGAAGGGAGTGTTCAGATGAACTTTTGAGTCTAGATAGATATCCACTGGTCAAGGAGGGTGGGGGAATATCTTAGTAATACAGAATAATGAGCAAAAGTACAGAGAGTTGGAAGCATGTGAGTCATGTATCCTACGACTTTTCATTTTCATTCTAGTCATGTTGAGAAAACAGTGAATGGTTCAGTTTGGTTGAGTGTAGGGAGTGGTGGATGGCAGGAAAGAATATGATTGGAAATCTAGATTGTAAAATGTGATCTATTTAATTTGCTTTCTTTGTATTCCTAGTGTTTGTTTTTTGGTACTCATGAAAACATGTTTCTACTTTAGACTTTAGTTATCAATAAGAGGAGAATATGATTATATCAGAAAGAAGTGTGTTGATTCATGTTATTCACTCATCATTTCAGGAATTTTTATTATCTACCAGGCACTCTATGGATTTTAGGGGTGGTACATGGATAACAGCAAATTTTTAGTGGCTACGTAATTCTGGGGAAAGCTTGGGTTTCAGGCAAAGGGGGTAAACTTGATGTAATGAGCAGTGGAGGCTGTGGTCATGAAACAGGTAAGTGTCGGGGGGATAGAAAGGGAGAGAACTGTCATGAAAAGTGTTCAGAGGTGGAATGTAGGGAGTTTATTATGTGAGCTGTAGGTGGGTGCAAAGGCTAATATAGGGATGAATCACAGATATGCTGGGGTTTATAGTGCAAATGTCTTACAGCTGGAACAATTCAATCTCTCTACCTATTACTTTGGGATAATAGTGCTCCTATCCAGAAATGACCACCACTAACTAACCACAAATCATGATACTATGTATATATTAAATATTATACTAGCTTATAATAATATTTATAACAATGCTGCAAAGGCCATCTAGATCTCAAATCTAATTGCTTCTATTATGTAGTTCTGTGATAATCTGATTTAAACATGAAGTGAGGCCCATTATTTCTTCCACCCTTTCAGCAACATTTTATAGAGTGCCCATTATATTCCAGGATCTGGTCCCTATTCTCCCTGGCTGGCCAAGCCCACATAGTGGGTCAGGCCTTTAGATACACTGAAGATCAGTTCTGAACTCAGAGTCAAAAAATAAACATCGGCTTTAAAGAAGTCGAAAAGAGAGTGATGGAAAACTAAAAAGAGTATCCTGTGTTGCTCTACCTCATTGTTGCTTTTGCCAAAGATGAAAATGGGGGAACAGAATTAATCTCAACCGCATGCAACTTGTACAGTGGCCGGCATTCGCATCTGGCTCAATGAATGTCAAAGGAAAATAAGAATGGCCCATTAGTTTCCAGAGGACATGGGATCAAACCAATAAAGAGTGGTTCATATTTTTCTACAGACTGACCCCCTCTCCAATGCAGGGCCCTCATTAACCTAACAGCTGTCCTAATGTGGCTTTAACCCGGTGACTCTTTACATTCCTTATGGCTTCATTAGTTCCCTTGAGACACATCATGTCTTGAACCACAGCTATGATCTACAGCCTAACAAATTCCCTACAACACCCGGCATATGGATCTTTTACTTAACCCAGCAGGAAAAAGAAGGGAGTAGTTAATCACTGATTAAAATGCCAGAACAAAATCCTTTAGTTTTTAGAAGGATCTGGGAAAGCAGTAGCAAAGTCAACTCAGTTTGAATGATAGCCAGAGAGTGTGAGTTAGTTTAATTTGGGGCACCTGGGAAAACCCAACACCAAACCCTCAAAAAAAAAAAAAGAAAACAAACAAAAAAACCCCAAGTATGTCTACAGTCCTCCACCCCCTCCCCACCAGGGGAAAAAAACTTCTGGATAAAGATGAGACTGAAGCTTTAATAACTTAGACCTTTGTCAATATTTGATAAAAATTTGTTTGGACAGTACCTATGTTATGTTCATCAGAGCCAAATCTGAGCAAACCACCTAAGAATTATTGCACTACAAGGACTAATTTCCTAAAGCACTTCCTGGGGAGCTGTTTTTATGCAAATGGTGGCAAAGACTAAAGTTCTGTGGGGAAGAATGACTTGCAAACATTTATAAGGTGTAAAAGTTTTAGTAAATATTCCATTTAAGAACTCCATTCAACAGGCAAGTATCATTCTCTCTCACCCCCAGTGCTTGTGGAAAAAGCATTTAACTAGGAGTCAGAAGATAAGGGGTTTTCGTCTCAGCCCTACTGAACGTGTTTTGTTGAGCAAGTTGCTTAATTTTGCTGTAATCCTGCTGGACTTGAGGTTTTTTTTTCTTTAACTTCAATTAAAAAAATTTGGGGTTTAGATCAGATGATCTCAGTCTGGGTCCGTGGACGACCAGAATAATCATGGATGGACTTCAGGAGATCTGGAACTTGAAATTTGTACACAGATATGTCTTTCTTTGCTTGTGTGTGTGTGTGTACACGAGTATTAACTAGGGAAGGGCCCCTTAGTTTTCATCATATTCTCAAATATCACCTCCCCCCTGTTCTTTCCTTCAGTTAAAAACTCCTAGGATGGGAGTTCCCGTCATGGCTCAGTGGTTAACGAATCCGACTAGGAACCATGAGGTTGCGGGTTCGATCCCTGACCTCGCTCTGTGGGTTAAGGATCCGGCGTTGCCATGAGCTGTGGTGTAGGTTGCAGATGGGGCTCGGATCCCGCGTTGCTGTGGCTGTGGCGAAGGCCAGCGGCTACAGCTCCTGTTAGACCCCTAGCCTGGGAACCTCCATATACCACGGGTACGGGCCTAGATAAGGCAAAAGACAGAAAAAAAAAAGAAAAAAACCTCCTAAGATGCATCATCTCTCAGGACCCTTCTAGCATAGTTTGGGATTCGTAGGGAAGCCCAATGGTTTAAAGCCATATAACAGATCTGTAGAGTTCAGAAATTAAGACAGGTATGAAATACTTGGCCCTGAGCTCCATAATGAAGCAAAATTGTGACCTTCCTGCAATTCTCTTTAGGAGTTTCTTCTTGGGGTGTATAAGGATGCAGCTGAGTATGCTTTCATGTGTGTTACCACACTCTGACGTTCAAGGGAGCGTGGCATTTCTCCTTGTAAGCCTTGCCCATCCTCTGCCCAACCTGCTCTCCATACAGTGATCGAGGCTGGGTAGCCGCAAGGGTAGGAGGGCCTGGCAGAGGTGATACAGAGGGAGGTGACGCAGACGGAGACAGGGAGTGCCGTGGTGAGGCGATACGGGAAACCAGCAGCTTGTCCTGAATTTAGCTACTTGGAAAGCACTGTAATTGGCGCTTTAGTATCAGCTCTAGTATTTTAAGAAACGTTTAATAATCTTGTGAATTCTCTAAGAGTTAAGTATTACATTCTCTTCCAATTTTTCAAATTGCATTCGAAATAACCCATCTGGAATAATGTAGGTTAGACTGCCTTTGAGGACCACACCAAAAATGTGAACCAGTAATTTATTGATGGGCCAAATTAGGCTTACACCATGGGACAATTAGAGCTAATCCATGAAACTTGGAAGCAATTTGGACCTAAGCCTCCATTCAAGCCAAACTGGCTTTCAGTTATTTGAGGTGTTATTTGGGCACTTTCCTGTTTGCTCGCCGGGCACAAAAGGCTTTGGCTGTGGACCACAGAGCTGAGAAAACAAAACAAAGCTTTAATTCTTGTATTTCTCAGACTGAGGTGTCAAGGTGACATTTTTATTAATAACTAGCTTTTATTGAACACAGCGTTTTTAGGTATTCTTTTAAAAGCTTTGATTGTATTATTTAATCTTGCAAAGAAGTTTTTTAAAACTTTTCCCATTTAGCAGACGAGAAAACAGAGGACCGCTGATATTAAGCAAGTTGTTCAAGGTCACAGACGTAGTAAGTGGGGGAGGGAGCTGGGATGTCACTCTTGCCTGGTCTGCATTGCTTCCCTGTGAGTGGATGATATTACTGTATCTTTTAAAGAACAAAGCTTTTTCCCAACTTACATTGTTGAGAGTCTGAACCAACTGGTTACTTATTTTACTAGCAAAGAGAAATGGATAAAAACCTGTCCTTCTTTTGTGATTTATTATCTTTTTTCTCCAGTGATCATGATGTTATGGGAATCTTTCGATCAATCAATTTGAAATTTGCTCCAAAAAAATCATTGGATATTATATTACTCTAGAATGGATCTAAAGATCATTTCCAAAAGGCATGAATCTGGCCTTGTGGAAGGTCTCTGAAGAGAGACATAGAAGTAGGGAAATGTTTAGAGGGCAGAGAAAATGAATCAGGCTGCAGTACACCAAATGAAATAAAAACTTGCTTAGAGGGAAGGTTTTTGATGTAGCGTGATATTATAAGGCAATTATAAGCAATTAACTGGAGTTCCCGTCGTGGCTCAGCGGAAATGAATCCGACTAGGAACCATGAGGTTGTGGGTTCGATCCCTGGCCTCGCTCAGTGGGTTAAGGATCCGGCGTTGCCGTGAGCTGTGGTGTAGGTTGCAGAGGCGGCTCGGACCCCGCATTGCTGTGGCTCTGGTGTCGGCCAGCAGCTACAGCTCCTGTTAGACCCCTAGCCTGGGAATCTCCACATGCCGCAGGTGCAGCCCTAAAATGACAAAAAGAAAAAAAAAGGCAATTAACTGTTTCTAATAGTAGTTATTCACCATGTATGCCTCCTTCCCCCACTTCCTTACCGTGTGTGTCGTGGAAGAGCCCGGTAATACAGCGTTGGGGAGAGTGAAATCACCCCGAATTGGAGATTGTAAAATGACATTTAACAGGTACATCACCAACTTTGTAAAACTTGTTCTTTCTTCCCTACCGGCTAATAAATTGGTGTAGTACTCATATTCTCTCTTAGAACATCAAAGGCCAGATTGTCTCTGTTGCTATTGCTACTCTTTTCGAAACACAGAGAAGTTTCTGGTAATGGTAACAACTGAGTCATAAATACCTTCCATCCATTTTGGATAAACTTATTCAGTGTTAGACCCTTACACATATCATTCAGTAGATTATTCCTTGATTTTCTCTTAGGAATTAGTGATACAATCTTAGAAGCGTTAGGTAAGACTTTTTTTTTTTGTCTTTTTTAGGGCCGCACCTATGGCATATGGAAGTTCCCAGGCCAGGGTTTGAGTTGGAGCTGCAGCTGCAGGCCTATACCACAGCCACAACAATATGAGATCCGAACTGCATCTGCAACCTATGCCACAGCTTGCAGCAATGCAGAACCTTAACTCACTGAGTGAGGCCAGGGATCGAACACACATCCTCAAGGATACCAGTCGGGTTTCTAACATTGGGAACTCCAATGTTAGGTAAGACTTTTGTTTGTCAAGGGAGTGCTTTTCAGGCAGAGATGAAGTGTTAACAGTATCCCAGGGTCATTGTGCTTGGCCAGTTTGCGTATTTAAAATGAAGGTTATTTCAAGGGCACTTAATTTTTTTTTCTATTAAAAATAGAAGATGTGTGTTTTTGAGTTTCAAAGCTTAAAAAAGGCAAGGACCACTTCTCAGCTTGCAACTTCAGTGTATTTTTCCTATAATGCTTCTTTTGGCAAATTCAGTTGGTTCTAGGAGACACGGAGGCTGGCATTGTCAAGATGATAGAAAAATCTGGTTAAATGGCCAGAGGCAAGCATCCCAGTCTGCAGTAAGCTCTGGTTCTCTGAGGAATAGATCTCTGGATTGATTTAGCCTAAATTTTAACAACATTTATATTCCTTCCTTTGGGAAACTCTTGAACCTCCTGCCGAAGTTTTGTTTTCCTGTAAAGACTTGCTTCCCAACTATTTCTCTTCATCTTTTATTACAGTTATAATGCATATTTCATTGTAAATATAAGAACTTTTAAATCCAGCTCCTGGTGGGTTTATTCCATGCCGTCAATATTTGCTTGCATGGAAACAAAACCAAAAAACCTTCACACCCTTAGCCCTTTGGATTTAATCTTTTGAAACGATTTGTAGAAAGTTATGATGTTTCTTCGAATTTATTACCTGAGCAAAGACAGTTGGGTTATGGAGGAATTAGCATGAATGTAAATCAAAGGCAGGTTGAGACTGATGGCACAACCAGGTGGAGCCCACCCACTGGATAAATCAGATTTGGTTTGCTTATCTAAAGGTTACAGCAGGAAGTTGGCACAGAGAGACTGACAACATGCTCTGATAATGTCAGAAGTGCGAGCTTCTGAGTTCTTCATAAAGGATCTCACCAGTAGATGTGAGGACAGTAAATCTAAACGGGTGAAGTCACATCAGAACTTTGGAAATTCAACTCTACTCCCAACCTAGTACATAGAGCTGAAGATGCACTGCACATAGCGTCTATTTCCATTAAGTCTAGATAAGTGTGGTGGACCCTTCACCTGAGCCAGTTCCATGTTAATCTCAAGGTTTTGTATAACCAAATATGACCACAGGGCATGGTATAGTGCACTCAGGCATGAATGCAACCCTAATTTCTTATCCTCAGCCTCCTCAGGCTAACCAACTTGTTCCAAGTACTTCCCTGAAAACAGTTTTCTTACCCTGATGCCTCTGGGAGTCATGGTAACAGATGCTTAGACTTGCATCGAGAAAAATACAGTTGATGCAGACCTGAAGTTGAGTGTTGTTTGTAGATCTATTATCCTAGGTGGCAATTTATTAAGTAAAACTCTAATTCAATTATGTATCAACATGGGAAAATATTGACTTACCTTCTTTTCCTGTTGGAAACTTAAGGAGTATTAAATGTTAGTGTTCTGAGGAAGTTCAAACAGCTTTCCTTACCAGCATCTTGCCAAATGGCTAGACAAGACCAAACGAACTTTTTTTTCAAACAGATGCTTGGGTGGATAGGAAAAGTTTAAGCAGATGCCTTGTCAAATATTTGTTAAACTGGGCTTCCTTGCTCCAGAAGGGAGAAATTCCTTCCTCCATTCTTTAAAACTTTGTGACTTAAACATTACAATGAAGTTGTGTAACTGATAACTTTGTTCCGTCTCATCCTTTCTTAGACACGCTGGTCTCTTGTAGTATCACTTCCATGTGGAGCCAACCCTTTTCAAAATCATATCCAAGCTTTAACATGAGTTGAAACTCTGTCCCCACTCTAAACTTCCTGATCTTCTGCACTTCCAAACATGGAGCTTCTACCCCTGTGAGCAATTATTTTGGTGACCTTGACTAACTCTGAATTTCTGAAGGACAAGATAGTAAGCTACTCAAGTGCAGGGATCCTGTCTTATCCACTCCTTTATACCTCTGGTGAACATGATGGGTGCTAACAGATGTTGCTGAAAGAAATAATAAATGAACTCATTACTTTAGAGGTGTTCACAAATAAAATGCTTTCGTTCCTTGAAATACTTCTTCAGCATCTATTTCCATTAAGATCAGTACAGCGTCTCGCACTTTGGAAGGGATGGTAAAGTAGCTCCATTTATCCTTCTGGTCAATTTCTATGACTCTCCAGGAACTGTGCACGTAATGTCCATGCAGATCCAGAGACACTGATGAGATTATCGAACCCAAGAGTTATTGTAATAGGCAAGGCCAAGTTAGGACATATGTCAGGTGGGGGCCAGAGAGTCTCCTGGATCCTTGCTAGAAGGTGGGAGGGTGCTGATGGTGATAGCAGGGACTTCCTGTTGACCCCATCCCTGCTCATGGCTACCCTGGGGTGCATGGGGGCTCTGCAGGAAAGCCCCTGGAGTCCGTCTACGGAGCCCTGACATCTAACTCTCTTTCCTCCCCCTGAGGACACAACCCAGAAAAGGAGGGGGTCCTTGTGTCTATTTGCCTTGTTGGTAACAGGCCTTGAATCTGTTTTAGCATGAAAAATTCATTAAGAATGTACTATTATTTCATCAGTGAAATCCTCAAATTTTAAATTAAATCCATAGGTTTGGTTTAGCAACCGCCGTGCAAGATGGAGGAAGCAGGCTGGAGCCAATCAACTGATGGCTTTCAACCATCTCATTCCGGGGGGATTCCCCCCCACGGCCATGCCAACCCTGCCAACGTACCAGCTGTCGGAGACCTCTTACCAGCCCACAGCTATTCCACAAGGTATGGAGGAAGGGAGTAACCCCCATCGTTTTCTCTGCTGCTTACCTTCTGCATTGAAATCTGCGAGGCCCTTGTGTCTCTTTGCAAGTCACATACATCACCTCAGGTTGTCCTTGAAAGCACCTGTCGCATTTCAGAAATGCAGTTTGTTCTATGACATGTCTGAATCTCTCTAGATAACCTGTGTTGCCATATAATACTCTTTCAGGACTTTGAAACAAAACAAAACAATGAAACCAAACATAACAACCTCCGTAAATAAATATGCAATTTGCTTTTTGTTTGTTAAAACTTTACACTCATGTTCCAGTCTGTAATTAACTAAAGTTCTATGACGGCTCCCAACCGCAGTAGGTATAGAGGGAAGGTAAACTTTGATAAAGCCACTACCTGTTAGTGCATAGAGGTGAATGGGATAAATGAAAAGGCCAAATAACTTTTTTAAAATATTTTTTAATTTTTTTAGAATTTTTATTTTAATATAAAAATTAAAAAAAATATAGATATGTTTTTCTTTTTATGGCCACATCTGCAGCATACAATATAGTTCCTGGGCATATGAAAGTTGAATCAGAGCTGCAGCTGCAGGCCTGCGCCGCAGCCGTGGCAATGCCAGATCTGAGCCGCATCTGCTACCTACACCGCAGCTTGTGGCAATGCTGGATCCTTAATCCATTGAGTGAGGCCAGGGATCAAACCCGCATCCTCATGGACACTGTGTCAGGTCCTTAACCCTCCGAACCATAATGGGAGCTCCGAAACTAAATTATTTTGGATTGTGAAGGACATGTTCAGGTGCTTTGGAAGTATATTTGACAAGAAACTTGACACTTGCAATTTTTACATTGGTTAATTCTTTTTTTTTAGGGCTACACCCACAGCATATAGACGTTCCCAGGCTAGGGGTCGAATTGTAGCTGTAACTGCTGGCCTACACCACAGCCACTGCAATGTGGGATCCAAGCAGTGTCTGTGACCTGTACCACAGCTCAGGGCAACACCAGATCCCCGACCCACCGAGTGAGGCCAGGGATCGAACCTGCATCCTCCTGGATACTAGTCAGATTCATTTCCACTGCGCCACAATAGGAACTCCTACATATTGGTTAATTCTTATTTTGATTAATAACATTCACTACCAAAATACGTTGGCTCACACTGTTAATGTGATTTCTGAATTCCTTTACTGGGTGAGTGTGCCCTGAAAGTACATATATAAATTATGTACTTGTACATACGTGCAGAGAGCTATGGCTGTGTTTGTTATGAAATGGTTCTATACCTGCATGTGAAGAAATGCAGTTTGAAATTTACATCTGGTAGACCAGTAGATATTGCTGATGGCTTGATGACAGTGAGCTTTTGAGCTGAGCTTTCTCTGCTGGCCTACAAAGGAACTGATGGCTGACAGTTTTCTTTCTTGCAGCTGTGTCAGATCCCAGCAGCACCGTTCACAGACCTCAGCCGCTTCCTCCGAGCACTGTACACCAAAGCACTATTCCTTCCAACCCGGACAGCAGCTCTGCCTACTGTCTCCCCAGCACCAGGCATGGATTTTCCAGCTATACAGACAGCTTTGTGCCTCCGTCCGGCCCCTCCAACCCCATGAACCCCGCCATTGGCAATGGCCTTTCACCTCAGGTCAGTCCCGTGTTTCCAGACAGACGATTTGCTGTATACCAGAACCAAATAGTAACTCCCCGAGGCAGTCATATAATGAATTGCCAAATTTAAACCATAATGTATTCTTTATACAAGCCACATGATTTCAGTTTCCTAGTTTCCTCTCTCTCTCCACCCTTCCTATGGGCCGTATCAAAAGTCGTAGCTTAGACTTTTAAAATCCTAGCGACTTTTAATGTAATCATGGAGATCTTATATTTATTCTTAGTTGTCAAGGTATTCATCTTGTCCACTCCTAGTTCTGGGCTTTGGGTAAGAAGCCCACACACATTTTAAAAAAAAATGGTATTTGGTCAGCCTCTAGGGTTGTGAGCGAGAACACCTAATCAGAACACAGCAAAACTTTTATATAATGTTTGGAGAGGAAGCTAAGAAGTTGTATGGAGAGAGACCCAGCTGATGACTACAGAACTCTGGGATAAATGAGTTATAACTGCACAAATTAGGGGAATTACTGCTCTTTGGGAATATATAGATATTAGAATGTTGTAATTGTTTTTCTAATTTGCATTGGACTATGAGCTTTTCTTGAGAGATTATATTAATAAATTGCCTTGATAATTGCATGTCAGAGGGTTGGTTAAATTTCGTACATGTGGCATCTGTCTGAGGTTGACATTATTAGCAGTTGTTTAAATACAGATCGCTTGATTTTATTAGGGAGCACTTGGCCCAGGTGGTGAAGAGAGCTGCCCACTAAATTTGGAGAAATGTCACGAAGGGGTTGCAATCTATAATTGCAATCGAGAATCTCTTCGGGGCTGAGAGTGAGAGTTTTAACAGCTTTATCTTTTCTTAACCCCCTTTTTCCTCTTGGTGGTTAGAAAAACAGAGAGAAGCTCAGAATGACACAAATGAAAAGTGAAAAGACAATTATACTCAATTACACACTAATCACCGACTATCACTGCTGCCTAAGCACCAAGAGGGCATTCTAATAGGCAGAAAATGAGATTTTAATGGCACAAAGGGTGGCCAAAATAACGACTCATATATCTTTGCCTTCTTCGTTTTCTTCAACTTGTGGTTTGCATCTTGGGAGTGGAGTTCCTGGGCCCTGCACAACGGTGATAACTCTGAGCAGCTGAAAAGTTCAAAGCCGTTAGAGTTGAAAAGAATGAATAGCAAAGGCAATGAAATAAACATTTCTGCCTAAAGGCAAAAGTTCATAAATCCTTTTTTGTAACAGTAAACGTAATTAAGTTTCATAGATTCCTATAGCACATCCTGGGATTAAAAAAAAAAAAATGAGGTGGCTTTAAACCTCAGCTGAAAAATAACAACATGAAAACAATGGACGTGCTTCCT
The DNA here is from genome assembly GCA_004024745.2 of Catagonus wagneri. Classification (NCBI taxonomy): domain Eukaryota; kingdom Metazoa; phylum Chordata; class Mammalia; order Artiodactyla; family Tayassuidae; genus Catagonus; species Catagonus wagneri. The sequence continues at coordinate 4,848,639 of PVHT021183688.1, forward strand.
ACAGGACTTTAACATTTAATTTCCAAGTTCTGGCATTTGTGAATATGATTTTGCATGAAAATCATGGCCTTATATTAATAGATTCATCTTTAAAATGCCTGGATTTATGGCATAGAAGCTTCTTCCACAGCTCAGAAGTAACATCAGAAGTAGTTATCTCTGCAGTTTTGAACATAAGCAGTCTTGGGCCATAGAAAAACTCCTTATGGACACGATTTGGTTGAAAGTTTCAGTAAAAGTAAACTTCATCTAGAACCACTTTTTAAAAGTGAGACCCAGGATTCGCTTGGCATTTCTTAGTGTTCCAGTGTAATTCAAATAATGACATGAATCTGTATTCTCTATGGGAAGCTGCTAGTTTCTTGTATTTTATAATGTGTATTATATTGCATTATGTAAGTGGAAGTACTAGCACTTGACCTGAAAACTATTAGTCCTTGATTTCAAGAAGCCTGGCTGTGATTCCAGAGTTGGTAGTAGGGTGGGAATCCTTCTAATATCAAGCAATGGAAAATTCCACAGGCGACTTCTCCTGTGTTTCTTGACTATATTCTTACCCATTATGTTAAGTACTCACTTATTGCACCACAAATATCCAGGATATTTTGCATTCCTACCATACGGTTCCTCCTCAACCTTTGTTGTCTTAGTTCCTATAGCATCTTCAGTGAGTTAGAAAAGAGACAGATCCTATGAAGTTCCTCCTATTTCCTTAGGCAAATTCGGAGTGATTTAGTATCTTATCAGATATATGTACAAAATGACAGAGTAGGAAAATTAGGAGAATTTGGAATTAGAACTTAGATTTCTCTAGCCTTTGGGATTATCCAATTCTCAGGAATGCCTCTATTTTAGCATGGGTGTAGGGGAGTACAGACTACCCTGATTTGGAGTGTTTGGCTTTATTAACAATATTGTGGAGTTCCCGTCGTGGTGCAGCAGTTAACGAATCTGACTAGGAACCATGAGGTTGTAGGTTTGATCCCTGCCTTGCTCAGTGGGTTAACGACCTGGCGTTGCTGTGAGCTGTGGTGTAGGCTGCAGATGTGGCTCAGATCCTGCGTTGTTGTGGCTGTGGTGTAGGCCGGCGTCTGCAGCTCTGATTAGACCCCTAGCCTAGGAACCTCCGTATGCCTTGAGTGAGGCCCTAAAAAAAGCAAAACAAACAAACAAACAAAAATATTGTAAAGAAAATGTGAAGAAAGGAATCCACGTCTAATAGCTGTTTTACATGTTAACTAAAGGAAGGGTGGTGATGCCTTAGTCTTCTTGTTTGTTAGAGAGAAGTGCTTATTAATATACAGGATCATCTAATATTAAAAATGGAACTGTTTCTATGACTACAGTTTCTCCTCTTCTCCTCCAACACTTCTACTTTCTCTCCCTCTGTATGGACGTCTAATATGCATGCAAATCAACTGAGACTCAGAGAACTGGACCAGATGGAGGATTCCCAGCTCCTAGTTGTGGATCTCATTCACCATAGCACCCAGCTGTGTGAAGAGGAGACAGGTTCCATGAAAAATGGAGGCAGGGGCCTTTAGTCATATTTTAAAATCATTTCGTAGAGACTAGTTTTCTAAACTTTTTGGATTCAGGTTAATACTCTTTTTGCTAATACACTCTTCATATGCTCTTTTTGCTTTATGCATTTTTCTTATCAATCTTTTTAAAATTCCCTCCCTTCCCCCCTTCCTTCTCTTTCCTTCCTTCCTTCCTCCCTGCCTTCCTTCCTTTTTATGGCTCTACCCATGGCATAAGGAAGTTCCCGGGCCAGGGATCGAACCCATGCCTCTGCAGTGAGCCAAGCTGCTGAAGTCAGAGTCTTAACCTACTGCGCCACAGAGGGAACACCTTCTTATCAAATGTTTAACTTCTTCCAACAATAAAATGTACTTCATGGTTACGGTAGAAAGTGGAAAAAAAAATCAAAAAGGTATCTATAGAGTAGAAAAAAAAATTCCCCTGGGCCTATATTTGCATATTGCTTTTCAGTACTTTTTGGGTCTTATGATTTTAAATATATACATAAAATCAAAATAGGAAGTATATGTAACTTTGCACCTTGCCTTTTCCCTGACTTTACATTTCATCATAGGTCTTTCTCTACTTATTAATTTAAATCGAGTTGGATCTAAAGTTTTCTGAGTCATTATTATCCATTCATTGTAGATCTCTTTAGTGGACACTATTTGACGTGTTAATAACACGTGTGCATTATATTTGATTTTTTTCTCTCATGTCATTGAAGTTGGTAAATCATTCTCCATTCAGGCTTGGAAATAATGAGTTTGAATGTGTGTGAACTGTTGTAAAATCAGCTTTCTACTTCTTGTCAAGGAATTAATAGACACCATTCCAATAAGCAAATTGTTTCTGTTTGTGTGTGGGCTTCAGCTGATTTTCCTCTGGGGTCTCTCACCTATCTGCTCCCCTGAGAAAATATTCTTTCAAATCTTGGAATCATAGCCATTAGTCAAATGGTGTTTCTTAAATGCCTTCAATCCTTTACTCGGAGAAGTTCTCAGCTTTGGGAGGGACGGGTGTGAAGGGGTGACTCAGGAAAATTTACACCTGTCCAGCTGGTCAGACTGGAGCAGCAAGAGACTGACATGAATTGGTGATATTCTCAATCTCAGAATACTGATGAAAACTTTGAGAAACTTTGGTCATATCCCTTCTCAAGTTGCAAAAAGCATCTGTGCAGTACTTAGGCATTGGCAAGTGTATCTTGTTTGAGGGAATCAGTAACTGTGTCTGGGGAATATTCCCATTTTTATTTATGGGAAAGCTGCAGCCAGTACAACACCGTCAGAGTCACTGGCAGAGTTAAAATTCAAGTCTGTCTCTCTTCCAGTTGTTACTAGTTCTTTCATAAACCAAAGGACATATTTTACTTGCTGAAGAAGCATAATGTTGTAGAAAGTTTTCCATGGGCTCTGGCACTGATATTCAACTTGATTTTCCTGCTGGAACAGTGGAACTCCTTCACAAACAGAGGGCTGGGCTTCACACTCCTTCAGAGGCTGAATCTGTCAGGGAACTTAAGATTCTCAGTAACGGGTAAGATGCGCATAGGCTAATTTCCTTGAAGTTTTCTCCTCTCTCTGAATTTCTAGGATCTTTTGAACTATATAACCCTTTTAGGGAATGAGGCTTTTATAATGAATAACAAAACACCTTCTGAGATGCAGACCCTCTGACTCCCTCTACGCTGCAGAAGCAGCAGCAGCCCCCTTTTGAAAGGTTGTGTTTTCTTGGTGTGGGGACACTAAGAAGGAACACAGGAAAATAAGAGGCCCTGAATTTTTGCCTCCAAACCCAGCTGGTATGTTTCCTGCACCTTAGTGCACGTGCAGGAGAGAAACAGGAATGCAGCCTTGGAATATGGGGTACCAAGGAAATACTGCCATATGCTCAGGACGTGAGACTAATTAACATTTGGCCCATATTCTTCTAGTTAACGTTCTTTTGCAATAAACACTACCCTCACTGCTCCCCCACCTCCAAAACACACATACCCAACCCCCCCAAACAAGGTGAATTAAATGAGAAAACTTTTATCATTTCAAGCCCCCCCCTTCTACAAAGTCCCAGTTTTGGGTGACAGCTTCTAATGATTTCTTGAGTGACAGACGGTATCGGTGGGTTACATGGTTTCTAGGAAGCTTTTTTTTTTTTTTTAATTGTTTTGTAGTATATAAAAGTGGGCCAACTTGGCTGCATTTAGGGTTTATCAACCATTGCAAATGATTCTTCAAATGTTTTGGGTTTGGTAAAAACCTAAAACACATTTTGCCAAGCACTTTTTCTCCTTAATTTTTCAAGCTGTGTATTTTAGGGAAAATTTGATCCATATGGTTTTGATTCATTTACTCTTATATCATTGACATTTTTTTTCCTACAGAGCCATTTGATATCCAAGAAGCTTTCTGAGCCTTTCCTACATTCATTTTAAGCATTTTCCTCCTTAAAAAGAGGAAGTCCTCTTTGCAATCTCAGAGGCTATAAATTTTGAGTACTCTCTCAATTCAGCAATGCTTAAAAATACATTTGGTATAAATCTGGATTATTATGAACACATTTTATGTTTAGAGCAGATGGGCAGATTTTCATTTCTGGTTTATGAGTAAAACCAATGATAAAAGAAGAAAATAGGCTTAAATTACAAAAAAGTTTTTTTTTAGATGATGTTTAACTGTTATTAATAAATCCCCATGGTAGGATTTATGCTCAGAGGCCTCATTTCAAATTTTGTTCAGATCTTGGGTAAGATGTAATTGAATAACCAGTACACCTGTCCTATTTCATGGATAATCTACTGAGGCAAGAAAAAAATTCTCATAAAGATTTGTGTACCCGCTTCAATATGCTTGAACGTTAGCTCAAGACTCAGCACCTCAGGAACAAAGATATACATCTGCAGATCTCATCAGGTTTATCAACTATTCTTCTGTTGGGTCTGGTTGAACCATCACAACCCTGTGGGGATGAGGTACCATTTCTGGAACGGAGCCAAGACGAGCAGATAGATCTTTATACTAACAAGATCGTGGAAGATGCCAGGATCAACTTTTGTTCTTATTCCCATTTTACAAAAGAAAAGCTTTAATTCCCTCGCCCCTCCAGTAGCTTTTAAAGAATGATATTGAAATTGAGATTATTAGTGTGTAATGTATGTAAATTGCATATTTGGTGTCAGCTACGCTCATTATGCAGCTTCTCCATTTCATGCATATATGTATTAGACTGTCGTGGTTCCATTTCAAATTAGATTTCGATTGCTCAGCACAGTTTCTTTTGACAAACATTTGTTAATCCTGAAACTTATTAGGGAGAGCATTTAAGTGTTAATATGTGTACACAGAACTCAAAACTGCTTTTGATTTTGCTTGTCATTCTTTGGACCACAGTGTTCACAATTATTTCAAATTCCTTAGCTGCAAGGCAAGATGAAGGATCTTTGTCCGTCGAAGGTGTAAGGCCTTACTACAGATTAGTTTGTTCTGTGGTGGGGTATAGTCATTAAGAATGGTTGTGACGGGTCCTTTTCTGTTTCATATAGGGAGAATATCCTTTCCAGTTGGTGGTATGGCAATTTCTTGAGCTTCTCTTATACTGTAGATACATGTAATAGCAGTGAGGGTGGGGCCAACTCCTGTTTTAGGAGAGCTTTTTATTTTTTTTTTTCCAGACATTTCAGGCACACATCCAGAAGCTACTTGATGCCAGGCCATTTGTTTTGTCCATTTCATACACAGGTTGCAGATCCTGTGCCCTCAGCCTACCTTCATCATCGTGAAGACCCAGACAAGCAGGTGGCCTGCCACCAACTCATTTCCCAACAGAGGCACTTCCTTCCTTTACAATTTCCAGAAATTCATCTGTGGAAGAAAAAGGAGTGCTTTTGATTAAAGAGATTGGTTGGGTGTCAAACAAAGTGTGGACAGAGAGACATTCCATACAAAAGTGGCAGCCACTCCAAAGCCTCAGCTTCTTTCTGTTTCATTTCTAAAGCAGTTCATGAGCTCAAAACCAGGGCTGCAGAAGCCTCCCATGTTTATGAAGGCTCAAGGATGTTTATGATCATATATAAGCCCATTTCAGAATAACCGTTGGCCATTTGCATGTTTCCATTCTGCCATATTAGGTTTTCAAGATGTTCTGCTCGGTGGTGAAAATGTTGCTGCTAATCCATTTGTTGAATCAGTGCAGGCTGTAATTGACCTGGTGCCTTTGGTTTTTCTCTGAAGGCTATGGTTGCTACTCTTAAAGAGTACGAAGAGAGCCCTGGCTTATGTCAGCTCTAGCCACAGCCTCTTGAGTTAGTTATAGATCTGGAGAATTGTGAGAGAAACAAGGACTTGGCCAAAATCTCCTTTTTAAAGAAAGGAAGGGAGCAGCCGCCGCCAACGCTTGAATCTTACATCATGTCACTGAAAGGAGCCACAAGAAAACCTTTCTTGCTAAATTAATTTTTTTTGGTGTCTGCTGAATTGATTTAAATAGCAATTCCATCAGCTACTTTCTCCGGTACATTGGACAAATCAAATGTAACAGCCCCCCGGTTTCTAGGCCCATTTGAATTCCTTTAGCCATTGAGAAGGAAAAAAAAAAAAAATCAAGTGTGATTGCTTGGTCTATAACTAAACTACAAGAATAAAAAGTTTTTCTTTGTAGTCACTGAAACACAGGAAAGCTATACTGGATTCTCGTGTGAGGCCAATGGCCTGAATCAACCCTTTATATGTGGTTGGAATGCGATGTAAAGCTTTTCATTTATTACTGCGTTTGCAAAATGGCAATATCTACAGAAATCTGAATACTTGCATATTTATTCAATTAGAGGCTGAATGTGTGCTTTGTACTGCAGACACAGAAGACTGGATTCAGTCATTAGTTGTGTACTATTTTTTGTTTTCTTTCTAAAGAATCTGTCTCTGCAAAACAGTCTGGGTTTCATCAGAGGTGTATATTTTTCAATGTGTAGTATAATATTTAAAAATTACTCTTGACATTTAGCTAGAGTTCAGTAAACTAGAGTTTCTGAGATTAGTGATTGCATTGTCTTCACTGATCAATGGAAAAGTTGGTAAAGTGGGAGATCCCTTGAGACAATGCATTTTGTAGAATCAAAGGGTTGTGCTTTTATCTTGTAAGGGATATTTCTTAGCTGTGAGATGATTGGACAGTCCTCAGCAGTGAATTATTGAAGGGTGCAGCCATCATTTAAAGAAATTAAAAAAAAAAAAAGGAGTTCCCATTGTGGCACAGTGGAAACGAATCTGACTGGAAACCATGAGGTTGTGGGTTCAATCCCTGGCATCGCTCAGTGGGTTAACGATCTGGCATTGCCGTGAGCTGTGGTGTAGATTGCAGATGGGGCTTGGATCTCGTGTTGCTGTGACTCTGGCGTAGGCTGGAGGCTACAGCTCCTATTAGCCTGGGAACCCCCATATGCTGCGAGTGCAGCCCTAAAAAGACAAGAAAAGAAAAAAAGAAAGAAAAAGAAAAAGAAAAAATCATCTTTTTCTTCCCCCCACAATATATTTATGTCTCGTTTTGAGCTGCTTGCATTAAAAAATCTAATTAAACAATTGCAGATTAAAAAGTGCTTTGTAGAGGTGAACCTCTATTTGTGTGATTCCATGGGAAAATTTCTTGTTTATTATCAACACTTCCATGATGCTTCTACGCAGAATTTCTTGGTTTAGTCTCTGTTGATGACACATTAGGGTATTTATACCTTGTTAAAGCACATACCACACCATGTTATATTATAACATATCCATCTCCCTTGGACTAATGAGCTTCTAAAGGCATGATACTAGGTCATAATCATCTTCGAATGCCCAGAAATGAAATAGTGTCTCATAATAAAGCTTTGTTCCCTAAAGTGAGCTCTTTCGAATAGTAGTTTGGGGAAAAAGGGTTTTGAATCAACAATTTTGGTAAATGTTTCAAATTATATCCCTTTATCTTTCAGAGTCCCAGTGCACATTAGCCCTGACAACTCTTGATAAGACTCTGACAAGTCTTGCAGTAGAGAAACATGCTCATTGAACTCAAGGTTCTCTAACTGAACCATGGATCCCTTTTGTTGAGTATCAGACTACCAAGTTTTGAGGAGTATTTCCTTTGATTGCTGAATGATAAAATGGGTAGAGACCAAGTCATGATTTGTCAATGGTTCTTTCAACTTTTTTCACTAGTGAATGTTTTATTTTTTTATTTAGGCCACACTCGAGGTATAAGGAAGTTCCTGGGTCAAGGATTGAATGTGAGTCTACAGCTGTGGCAGCGCCAGATCCTTTAACCCACTGTGCCGGGCCAGAGGTTTAACCCATGCCTCTGCAGCTACACAAGCTGCTGCTATTGGGATCTTAATCTACTAGGCTACAGTGGGAACTCCTGTTTCTTCTATTTCATTTCTGGTGTTATTTTCTGCTTCAGTACATTTTCAATCCCTCTGCATATGACCTTAGATGGAAAAAGAATAATTTTAAAGAAGAAGCTATAAACTGCTTAATAATGTTTAGATAAGGCAGAGAAAAGGAGTGAACTTGTCTGTAGGCAAGTAAACAGTCTCAGCTTCTGTTTCATCCTCTCTTTATACTGGGAAGATATTGAAAAAGTTGTCCCATTAGCTATTTCTTCTACTGAGAAACATAGTACTTAAAAAAATTAAATGCTTTCCGAAAAAGTGATAATACTGTTTGTTATAATGGACCTTTCATTATTGTTTACCTAAAAATAACACACGGGCCTCTGACAAAAACCCTATTTTTGTTTGTCCCCAATACAGTAGGCAAACGCAAAGCCTGAATAATATCAAAGGAAATTCAGTTTCTTTGTGGACTGGAGTATTTTCAGGTGTCCTACTTGGACATTTTAAGAACCTAAGGACTCATATTGGTGCCCATTCAGAATGCAGTCATTGTAATGGACCTGGGGTATGAGTCCTCAGAAATACAATGCTCAGATATTGGTGTTGTTAGATTAATTCAGATCACAATAGCCCAAGAACCCATTACAATGAAAATAAGAGGCAACCATCCTTCAGTCTGTGGGGCTAAAAGTGGGAAGGGGGCAGGATTGTCCTATTGTATCTTATTCTTATTCTTGGATTTTTTTTTTTTTTTGATGTTTAGGGCTGCACCTGTGGCATATGGAAATTCCCAGGCTAGGGGTACAGTCGGAACGGTAGCTGCTGGTTTACACCACAGCCACAGCAACACCAGATCCAAGCCGTGTCTTCGACCTGCACCACAGCTCAAGGCAATGCCAGATCCTTAACCCACTGAAGGAGGCCAGGGATAAAACCCGAAGCCTCATGGATACTAGTCGTATTCATTTGCGCTGTGCCACAATAGGAGCTTATTCTTATTTTGATTGGTTAAAATATACCAACATGAATTCATTTTCGAAAACTCCACAGTCCAGCTTCTAAGATACTAGATACTCACCCAAAGGCAGGAGAATCTGATGAATGTTATGCTTTCTCTCACCAGCAAAGGAGAAAGGTAGCTGAAACAACTGGTACAATAGAAAGGTTTTAGAAAGTAAGGGGCAGTCCAGCTAAATAATTCTGAGTGAACTGATCAGGGCATGTTCTTTTCTTTGTTTCTTTCTTTCCCTTTTTTTTTCCTGTCTTTTTAGGGCTGCACCCTTGGTACATGGAAGTTCCCAGGCTAGGAGTCAAATAGGAGATACAACTACCTGCTGGCCTACGCCACAGTCTCAGCAACTTGGGATCCAAGCCAGGTCTGCGACCTACATTACAGGCCACAGCTCACTGGCAGCGATGGATCCCCGACCCACTGAGCGAGGGCATGGACTGAACCCTGATCCTCATGGATACTAGTCAGATTTGTTTCCACTGCACCACAACGGGAACTCTGGGAGTGTTCTTTTTATCACTAAATTACAAAAAACAAAAACTATTTTGTCAAGATCTGTAGGAGCAGAGTTAATGTCTGTAGACCAAAGAACTATGTACATGGCCTCATCATGGGCCCTGTAGGTTGTCAGCCTACTTCAGGTTGCCTAGGAAATAGGAGACATAGCCACTGCCCAATTTATGATCAAGGATACAAGTAAATTTTCAGATGGAAAAGTATCACAACAGCTTTTTTGGTCCAGTGTCCCTGGAATCGGGAACTGTAGATGAATTGAAGAAGGTAGGATTTGAGTTCAGTGGAATAGTAGCTTTTGGTTCTTGGAAGTCTGTATGCTCAGGTGTTGTCCCATATCTGTAGACTTGTTAGTTGTTACAGGTTTCTTTTTTTATAAATTTAATTTTATTGGTATATATTTGACCTACAATGTTGTATTAGTTTCAGGTATGCAAGCAAAGTGAATCAGTCATACATATAAACATATTCTTTTTTCCCATATGGGTCATTACAAACTATTGAGTAGATTTTCCTGTGCTGTACAGTAGGTTTTTGTTCGTCGTCTATTTTATACAGCAGTGTGTTTATGTTATTCCCACTGTTACAAGTTTCCATATATCTTTTTTTCCCCTTTTGGGTCATGCTCTCAGCATATGGAAGTTCCCAGGCCAGGAGTTGAATTGGAGCTACAGCTGCCAGCCTACACCACAGCCACGTCAACTCAGGATCCGAGCTGTGTCTGCGACCTGCACTGTAGATCACAGCAACGCCGGATCCCTGTCCCACTGAATGAGGCCAGGGATCGAATCCACAGCCTCATGGATACTAATTGGATTTGTTTCCACGGAGCCACAACAGGAACTCTTCCATGCAACTTACATGAAAGCTTATTCCGCCTTAACACAAGACCTGTGAAACAGGCCAGAAAACATTTCCTGAGGGGTAAATTCATTCTCAAACTTTTGCAGGGCTGTGCTCTGCTTTCCTGTGGTTAATAGAAATAGTTTTCCTGATATCTACTCCTTAAATCAGAACCACTTGACCTTTCAGTTGGCTTTTTTCTCTGTCCTGAGGACATAACCTTCCTTCGCATGAAGAGAAGGTTAGGGAAGCTTCTCTTCTATACTCTTCAGGAATTTAGTAAATGAAGTCTTATGACGTGGACTTTGGGCAGCCACAGAAATATCTGCCTACATCATGCATGGTCTGGAAGAAAGAAGAGATTTCATTGTTGACCTGGGCAACTTTCTCTTCCTGTGGTAGGCTAGGATGACTCCCCTGCATATTGTTAGAGTATTGGGTGCAAGGGAAAGTTTTAAGGGGATGAAGATATAGCGTGGCCCAGTACCCCTCTGCTTCACAGGGCCAGAGTCAAGGCCCTTGTATCTAAAAGGCAACAGGACAGCTAGGTTCTTCTAAGTTTTTTGGTGAAATCTCAGACATAGCTGGGCAGCCATGATTCAGTAAGTTGTGCATTTACAAATAAATGTTAGGGTGATTCAGCCCTGTGTTTCCTTGAATGCAGGCTTATTTCATGGGCAATTCGGGAGAACATTTTAAAGGCCATCTCACTGAAGTGCTATGGGCTGCCCAAGTGTAGAGCCTCTCCCTTTCTGCATTTGGAATCCTGGGACCCGAAAGGTCAATTAATATTTGGCAAACGTGTCCTGAAGTGGTTGTGAAACTGAACCAAGTTATATGTTTGATTTTCCACAGTCATGTTTTCAGACAGGTTTTTGAAACGGTGATAGGTTTGAGTGCTGACTCTTTAGAGGGCTACTGTGGTTGTGAGAAATTTCCTGAAATGAGAAGAGTTAACAGCAGGTAATGTCATTCCTCCCAGAAAGAGTTTGAGGCGCTCTGTGTTAAGTGATGAATGAGGGTATCTGACCCACATCTGTTTTACATTAGAATGGAACATTGCCCCGACATCGTAAGGAGCATTTGTCAAGATTCCCTGGACAGAGCTTCTGTAAATTACATGCTGCAAATGTGTCAGGGTCAGATAAGAGGATATCATTAACTCGCCCAAGTTTACTCAGGGCTCTGTCAGTCCATCTCAATATGCTAACAGCCAACACTTTTCCTTGAGCTGTTTTGCTATATTTTTCATTCACAGAAGAAAAAAAAAATATGTATGCGACACCCTTCCCCCCAATATCGCACATGTTCTTTTCTCATAAATCATATTAATTGTAGACATGGTCACAAAGCATATTAAATGCAGGCATGCGTAAATGAATTAAAACATATGAGAATTTTATTACAGCCCATGGTGGGTCTAACTTAGTCAAATACCAACTGTATTAACTGGCATACTTTCTCATTTAGGTGAAATAAGCTTCTTCTTAATGAGCTTTATTTTACTGGTACTAGATGGACACGATGTGGGGTTGTTCATCATTGTCTAGAAGTAAACTCTCTAGGTATGTATACACGTATATATGTCTCTTGCAAGCCACTTCTATGCTAATTCTTTGGGCCTAGATTTGCATTTTAGTCTTCAGTCTCTGAAGAATATTGCTCTCCATTTAACAGCTTAGGTCTATTGAGAAATAGATATTCTAAAGAATCAATAAAGTAAAAGTCATTCTGTAACTGGTCACAGAGCTAGAGATTAAAGCACAAATAACACTTAGTGTTTAACTGAGACAGTACCTACTGTACTTTTTACAAATAAAGCTTGGAAATATATGTACCATATGAACCACACTTGTCTGGAGCCCATACTCCCTCATTCATGAAACATAGCTACTTATAGAAAGTTAGCTAAGAATTAAAATAAAAAATAAGGATGCATTTAGTGGTACATTTTCATGCACTGGTTTTGTCTCTGGGTAGGTAAAGGTCAGCCATGCCCTTCCCATAACTCGGGGTGGGTGAGAAGGTCACCATCTTACCTTAAGAGAAATTTCTGCCTTTAGGCAACTTCCCTCTTATAGCTTTCAAACAGACAGGGCCAAAAATCTAATTATTTAGATGCTAATCAACTGCAGAATAATTCCTAAGGCATTTGAGTCTGAAGGCAACATTTTTAGGAAAGTCTCTGCTGTTCAAATTTAGGCGTTTCTGGCTCAATGATACAGTTGCTGAAATTTAACTATAAAGATGACTCCAGTAGCACCGATATGGGGAAAACACACTTATGTAAACATTTGAATTTTTGGTTTGATTCTAGAAATAAATTATTTCCAAATTTTGGAAGTTTATAATTGTTAGACTTTGGAGAAAAGGATGGAAGCTGGAAAAAAAACTGTATTACATAAAGCTGTAATTCATAACGGTTTTCTATGCAACTAGAAGTGTATTATTGAATGTTAAATCAGAAGAGGATCTGATTGCTTAAGAACAAAAAAGAAAATAAAGATGTGGACCAGGATTCCTGCTATGGAAAAAAAGAAGAACCTAGACGAACACCATAATTTGCTAAATCATTTTAGATTTCTGATAAGCTTTGAGCATTTTCAAGTGATGGTGAAACCATAACATTTACGCCAAGACAAATATTTTCCAGACACGTTGTTTTAAATGTAAATCTTAATTTGGCTTATAGTTTTTAATCTTTTATATTTAATCTTACAATGGGAAAATTAATTCAAGAGAAATACGGCATGAAGCAATTGCAAAGAGTTAGTTTCTCCTGAACCATATAATCTTCCAATCAAGATATAAACAACCTATTTGGAATTCTGAAACTTGAGAGTGAGCTTAAAGAGATCTTCAAAAAATGTCTCTAATAATGGGAATGACTGAGGAACAAGCAGAAGTCCCCATTCACAATTCTAAGGCTTGAATTTGTTTTTAAAGATTATCCATAGAACAATTTAGAAGCAGTGTATGGGAAATGTTTTTGGAGGTAACAATTTACCAATATACTTAACAGATTTTTTTTCAGATGCTCACCTAAGAGTTTTACTCAATGAAAAATTAAAAAAAAAAAAATCCTCATCCCACCTCCCTCCCCAAGGAGACAGAACAGATATCTTTATAAAAAGAAAACTTTTTCTGTTCATTGCAGTGCCTGGACTTATCTGACATTTAATAAGGATGTGATTGGTGTTCAGTAGACAGAGCTAAGTAGCCCTGGGTTTAGTTCTTTTTCTTTGAAATTGTGAAAAGCAGGCAATTGTGTTTCTCTTACCTCAGAATAAAATAAAATAAAATAAAAATCAGGCAAAAATGCCAGCCCTTTAGTAGAAATAGCTTGCTAAAGATTTATGAGGAAAAAAATCCCACTTTGCAACTAGTGAAGGTTTTATTTTAGGCTTTGAATCACAAATTGCTACAGGGAAAAACATGTATGAAATAAATCCTGACAATATTCTTAAGATGAAAATATGACTGGAAGACGTTCCATGACCATATTGGGGGAGTTATAAGAAGTTTGTTTACCAACATTGTGCGGCAAGAAGAAATTTCCATAGCTTCCCTTGAACCACATGAAATAGCAAAATTGCTTTTAAAGAGACATACATAAAAGTGTAATGAGACCCTTCCACAGAGATTTGAGGTTTTAAAGTTATGTTAGGGGAAAGTAATGCATTTGTACTGATATAGTTATTTTTCTTTTCCAACACAGATATCCTTTTTAACTTTTAAATTAGAAGTTATTCAAGTGATGTACATTCCTCAAGTTTTTTCAGTGTGAGACACTGAAATAAATCCCTATGATTTCAGTGGTTAGTTTCAGTTGATTGTCATTATTCATTTATTTGTTTATTTAGTTTTTATTAGAATATAGTTGATTTAGAGTGTTATGTCAATTTTAGCTGTACAGCAAAGTGCCCCAGTCATATATAGATCCTTTTTCTCCTCCTATCTTCCATCATGCTCTATCCCAAAAGATTGGCTATAGTTCCCTGTGCTGTATAGTAGGACCTCATTGCTTATCAGTTAGTTGCCATTATTTATTAATTTCCATTTTGGACCAAATGTAGGAAAGCTTTAGTGCCTCTTTCCCCATCCTTATACAATTCTTGAGGAAGAAGTCATGATTACAGTGTGTGATCCCACAGTGGAAAGAAAAAACTCATGGGTGAATATCTTGGTCTCTATCAGGAAAGTCAAAGGGACCCAAGACAATAGGTCTCCAGTCCTTGTTATTTCCTCACATGAGTCTGCATGAGTATTGGGCTGCTGAGCTAAGGGCAGTTGCTAAACCAGGAGCTGTCACTAGTCTCCAGTGTGTGGCAAGGGTAAAAATGACAGGAAGATCCAACAAGCATCCCTCTTGCTCCATTCACACAGAAGCTATCCTTCCTGACTGGTCTTGAGCCAGGATGTCTTCATGGCACTGTGCTCTGGCACGTGTAAGGAGCTATCTTTCTCTTGCTCCCGAATATGGCTTTAGCAGATAGAACTGCATCTTCTCCATTCTCTAGGAGATATATTTCAAGGTCTTCCTGTCCTAAGAATTTTCTAATTCAGCAAAAGTTGCTACATGAACATCAGAAGCTGAATTTGGCTTATAGGAAGGATTCATTTCTTTCGTTTTGGATCTTGTCTCCCCCCCCCCCCC